>CM044003.1:46437896-46817896 GCA_024085815.1 Flaveria linearis | reverse complement strand
GAAGGCAACAATGAGGAAGCCGAAGCTATAAGGAATGGGTGTTCCTACAAGACATTTATGGCCTGCAAGCCAAATGACTTCTATGGCACCGAGGGTGAAATTGAAACATATAGGTGGCTGGATGAAATCGAAGCTGTGCTGGATATCAGCGAATGCAAGCTTGAGCATATGGTGAGATTTGCTTCCCAATCTCTCAAGGGGCCAACACTGGAATGGTGGAAAACCATCATTCAACCCCGATGCAGGAATGTCATTGGCAGGATAAATTGGTCCGAGTTTAGGGAACTAATCACCTACAAGTAAGACCCGATCAAACAACTGGAGAAACTAGAGGCTGAATTTTTGAGTTTGGAGATGAAAGGCCTAAACTACACTGAATACATCAACCGATTCTTGGCATTGTCCCAACTGGTATCACACTTGGTGATGCCTGAATCCAAGGGTGTAGCCCGCTTCATTTGGGGATTACATCCAAGGGTTAGAGGCATGGTCAGGTCTTCCAGCCTGCGACCCTGCAAGCTGCAGTGGATTTCACCAGTAGCCTAACTGATGACCTAGTTAGGGTCGAGTGGACTGAGCATGAAAGGACCGAGGGCAAGAAAAAGGGAGTGGATGAGAAAAGGAAATGGTTTGATGCTAGGAAGGTGGTCGGTAGCAGTAGCAGTTCAAGCAAAGAACTGGTGAAGAGGCAAGATGAAATGATCACGGTGGAAAGACTAGGAGGTTGTTTCTGGGCACGAGCCCCTTCTGCAACAAATGCAAGCTTCATCATCAAGGGGAATGCAACCCCATGCCATGTTTTTGGTGCAAGAGACCTGGTCATCTGATTAAATATTGCACTTATGAGCCTAGAAAGCAATGTTATGAGTGCGGAGATCCAGGGCATATGAGGAACAAATGCCCCAAGCTAGCAAGAGACAAAGACACTTGACCTAACAAGCCCAAGGGAAGAGCGTACGTGATGGATCCAAACGTTGCTCGTAAAGAGCCTGATGTGGTGAACGGTAAGTTTCTCATAAACAATCATCTTGCTACCGTTCTATTCTATACAGGGGCAACTGCTAGTTTTGTTTCTACTACCTTTAGGCCTTTGATTGATTTGACTACTTGTACTTTAACCAAAACATTTACAGTAGAACTAGCTGACAGTAATATAATAGAAACTAATGAAATTGTCAAAAATTGAAAATTGGTCTTAGAGGGTAACTCATTTGATATAGATCTAATGCCTATTAAATTAGGAGGTTTTGACGTAGAAGTAGGAATGGATTGGCTGGCTAAAATAGGGCTGAAATCGTGTGTGACGAGCGTTTGCTTAAGATACTAATAGCCAGCGGGGAGATGTTAGTAGTCATGGAGAGAGAAACCACCCACTATATCCTATGATATCCTACTTAAAGGCCACTAAGAGCCTCAAGAAAGGACATACCGCATTTATAATTTATGTGATAAAGGCCAAAGGGGAAAAGAACATCGAAGACGTACCTGTGGTGTCTGAGTACTTGGAAGTATTTCCCGAAGACTTACCAGGACTCCCTCCGACCCAACAAGTCGAATTCCAAATTGATCTAGTACCTAGTGCCGCACCGATGGCCAAAGCACCTTATCAACTAGTTGCGCACAAAATGAAGGAGCTGGTGCTACAAATCTAAGAACTACTTGATAAGGGGTTCGTACGACCCAGTATATCACCGTGGGGTGCTCCGGAGTTGCTCGTTAAGAAGAAGGACGGAACACTACGAATGTGTATCGACTATCGGGAACTGAATAAACTTACCGTAAAGAACCGATATCCTCTCCCCAGAATTGATGATTTATTTGATCAATTGCAGGGAGCTAGCTATTTCTCAATGATAGGCTTGAGGTCGGGATACCACCAACTGAAGATAAAGGAAGAAGACATTCCCAAAACAGCCTTTCGAACCAGGTACGGACACTACAAATACCTAGGCATGCCTTTCGGATTGACTAACGTGCCCACAGCATTCATGGATCTCATGAACCGTGTGTGCCGCCCATACCTAGACAAGTTCATGATCGTATTTATCGATGTTATGTTGATCTACTCTCGAAGCAAAGAGGAACATGAGAAGCATCTTCGATTAATCCTTGAACTACTCAAGAATGAACAACTCTCCGCAAAATTCTCCAAATGCGAGTTTTGGATGCGTGAAATCGAATTTCTTGGGCACATAGTGAATAATGATGGAATCCAGGTAGATCCAGCGAAAATTGAAGCTATCAAGAACTAGAAGATTCCAGAAACTCCTACCGAGATTAGACAATTTCTTGGTTTGGCTGGTTACTACAGGAGGTTTATCAATTATTTCTCTCGAACAGTACAACCACCAACTCCTTTGACCAAGAAGGATACAACCTATGAATGGGGAAAGGATCAAGATGAAGCCTTTAACCTGTTAAAGGAAAAACTCTACAGCGCACCTATCCTTATCCTACTAGAGGGAACTGAGGACTTCGTAGTTTATTATGACACCTCGTGTCAAGGTTTTGGTTGCGTAATAATACAGCGGGAAAAAGTGATCGTGTATGCGTCCATATTGCTGAACGGGCATGAAAGGAATTACATGACACACGATTTGGAGTTGGGTGCAGTGGTGTTTGCACACAAAATATGGAGACACTACCTCTACGGTACTAAGTGTGTTTTCTACACTGATCACAAAAGCCTACAGCATATTCTGGATCAGAAGATGTTGAACATGCGTCAAAGGAGATAGGTAGAACTATTAAGTGACTACGAATGTGAGATTCGCTACCATCCTGGAAAGGAAAACATAGTGGCCCATGCCCTGAGCCAAAAGGAAAGGGAAAAACCCCTTCGTGTTCGTGCTCTAAGGATGAGCGTGTACACAAGCCTTGTCGCTAGATTGAAAGAAGCACAAGACGAAGCCTTCAAGGAGAATAAGCTGCCTGGTGAGATGTTAACTGGGATGGAGAGGCGTTTGGAAGTAGACAGCAGTGGATTGTAAAAATGTGAAGGAAGGACATGGGTGCCTAACCATGGGGGAATTAGGGATACGATTTTGGACGAGGCACAAAAATCTGGATATTCGGTTCAACCAAGAAGGGATAAGATGTATCAAGACTTGAAAACACTTTTCTGGTGGCCTGGATTAAAGAAATCTATTACCACCTATGTGGGGAAATGTTTGACATGTGCAATGGTAAAGATTGAAAACCAAAAACCATCAGGAACCCTACAGCAACCCGAAATCCGGAATGGAAATGGGATAACATTACCATGGCTTTTGTCAAGAAACTACCTAGAACGTCTTGCGGTCATGATGCCATTTAGGTAATCATGGATAGGCTTACCAAATCAGCCCATTTCTTAAAAATTCAAGCGAACTATGAGATGTCGAAGTTAGCCCGAATATACATTGACGAAATAGTGACTCGGCATGGAGTGCTGCTCTCGATTATCTCTGACCGTGATAGTCGCTTCACATCATGATTTTGGAGATCTCTCCAACAGGCTCTAGGAACCCGTCTTGACATAAGCATCGTGTATCACCCTCAAACTGATGGACAAAGTGAGAGAACCATTCAAACTTTAGAAGACATGCTGAGAGCTTGCTTAATCTACTTCGGTGGAAGCTGGGATAACCACCACCCCCTAGTAGAGTTCTCCAACAATAATAGTTATCACACAAGCATAAAAGCAGCCCTGTATGAGGCTCTATTACATTAAGTTGGAATGAGATAGGTGATAGCCAGTGTCACACCCTCAAATTCTGGGTCTGGAATTTATCACGGAGGGGTGAGCAAACAGGATCGAACACAGTAGTTACACATGAGATACAGTTATCTATATGATAAGTTTTAGATAATCATCCATTACTATTCAGAGCATTAGATATTATACACAGCAGAAATAAAAGATAGATTGTTTCTTAACAATACGTCTAATCAGGTCTTATCAATAACCAATATGTATCTTGAGCTCTTATATGATCCTACGTGCATGTCCATAAGCTCCTAGTAGATACCTGAGAATACATGTAAATCAAGTGTCAACACAGGGTTGGTGAGTTCATAGGTAAGTAAAACATAAATGATATATCATTAATTATTATCAAAATAGGATTTACTGTAAAAGTGTGAGTTTAATTTTCTCACCAGTATATGAATAGCCCGTCGGAACCCTTTTTAATAAGGTGAACCCGCTATCCCACATACCCACTATGTACAAGCCCAACAAATCCTTCACATAGGATTTGCCCATGTATCATAGTTTATCATTACTACGTACAAGCCCAACAAATCCTTTATTTAGGATTTGTCCATGTGTCATAGTTTATTATCCTTTTCATGTGTATATTATGTTATTTATAATAATTCAAATCAGAGGGCGTGAATCCTCTCTTTACATTTATCCTCATATGGGTTGTAAGTGGAACTATAATGGCAAACTTTATATAGCGCACATCTGCCTTCTCACACCAGAACAGTCATCCCGAATGACAACGAGATCTCTATGCATCTGATAAGGACCACATGTCCAAACCTTTGTGGGGGTCAATCACTCCCCGATAGTACTATCCAAATGATCCCTGCCTTGTTAATAGTCCAGTTTACAGAGAAGGATTTTCATTATAACCATATGTAATCATAAATGTGATTCAATTATTATTTAACATAATACACAAAATAATTTGTAATTTCAATTACAACATGTATCCTTCCCCAAAATATTTAAATGATTTAAAAAGGGGAACAGTTAAGTATGAACTCACCTCAGTACTTGTGTGTGGTGTTGACAAGCTAGTAAATTCCTGCTAAGGAATTATAATTCACATAAGCAAATAGTTACAAATCCATAACCTAATAAGTTAGATCTTGAACCTGGTGTTCAATTGATCTAGGATTTGGTTTTCTAGGATTTGTTATAAACATATAATTAAATCATTTAATTATTTTTGTAATTCTTTAATAGCTAAAGATTTGTATTTCATAATATTTGATAAATTTTAATAATGATTTTAACATAACATTATGTTCTAAATAAATTTTACACATTATTTAAATATGTAAATTTGTATTTAATTTGGTAAGATTTTATAATTAAATTTATAAAATCTAATTTGTATTTATCAAATAAATATTGTTTACAAGTTTTAATTTATTATTAATCTATACCTGTAATTAGTATATTTTTTATAATTTTATAATAATGCTTGTAAATAACTTATGAAATTATAACATCTTTATAATTTCCATAATTTTCATGTTTTATCCATAACATAATGTCCAATAATAAATTAATAATTTAAATTATTATTTAGAGTCTATTTTTATAAAAATGGCTATTTATAACATTTATAAATAATATTTTATAAATATTATTAAGGTGTTTTAAATAAATAAATTTATAGAAAATTAATTAGACACTTTTAAAATGAAGGAAGTTTTCAAAACTTATTTTATAATTTTTAGGTATTTTTGTATATTTTTAAAGAGCTTAAAATGGCATTTAAAAAATAATAGGAGGTGCACGGGGTCGAACCCGTGACCTCATGAATGGGATGGAAGCTTTGAACCGGTGAACAAAAGGCACATAGCCGCACTGGAACTCGGTTTCAATTGGTGTTAAACACAACCCAACCGGACATCCCCAAATCAAGAACCCTTGCTTCGCAGATCGACCAAATTGAACAACAATCCGATGTTGTTTATGATCAGATCCATGGGGCTTTTGATCCCCATGTAAAAACGAGTTGATAGATGTTCTTAATTACCTTATTATGTTTGAATTGAAGAAGATCACCACGAAGCAACAGGTCGCGGCAGTGAGGTGCACAAATCATGGGTTTGTGTCTGTTTTAGGAGAAATGGAACTCGAAGGAAGTTTTTAAATGCTCTAAAGTTCGATAATGCGTGATTAATTTAGTTGTTATTGCGGTTTTAGTGCGATTTTGGTGAGTGGGTCGGCCGAACTTTCGGTCGAGTGGGAATCCCATTAAACCGACTTTAATATTCAAATTGCAGTGGTCCACTGGTTCGAATCTCGCATGTGAAGGTGTCGGGGGGTTTAATTTGGTTGAAATCCGATTAGATTTGATCGTTTGGGGGTCGCCGGAGGCTTGCCGGAGTTGGTGCCGGCGATTGATCGGGAAAACGGGCGGTGGGTTGGGATTTTAAAGAAAGTTACAGAAATGGTCCCTGGAGTTTACTATACTTATTATTTTATGTTCAAAGTTTTTAAAACAAGTTTCATGAATTACAAAATCACCCCCCTTAACTTCTCATTTTAAGTTTTGAATATTTAAAAGTTAAATAAACTTTTATAAATTATTTTTTATTAATAACAACATTATTATTATTATTATTATTATTATTATTATTATTATTATTATTATTATTATTATTATTATTATTATTATTATTACTAATGTTATTATTAATAATAGTAATAATAATATCATTATTATTATTATAATATCAAATATATACATATATATATATATATATATATTTTTCTTTTAACGAAATTTTTTTCCGGGTTGTCACATCATCCCCCTGTTAGAGTAATTTTCGTCCTGAAAATTTAGATGTACTGGTAACATTCTTAAACAGGTTAGGATACTTGCGCATCATCTCGTCCTCTCGTTCCCAAGTGAACTCAGGACCACGCCGGGAGTTCCACCGAACTCTGACAATCAGAATTTTGCTATGCTTTAGTTGTTTAACTTCACGATCCATAATTTTCAAAATAAAATTTTGTGGTAAGGTGATAAGACCAACAATGATCAGAAAGGTTATCCGTCGGAATTTAAGAATCCCAAACGCCACCATATGAAACGATCTTAACATATATCTTGTGAAGATGTATTACTCCTTTGACCAACCATTGGTCTAAGAACAAGGTTTTAGATGATACAGAGGAATTTAGGAATTCAGATAATACAGATGGATTTAATGAACAAAGTTTTAGAAACATTCAAGATATTACCAAATCAGAAAGGAAACCTAAGATTCTTCTTGTTGAAGATCATGTGGTGAATGTGATAGTGTGTAGCATTTGCCACCAAGGTACGGGTTTCAATCCTATTTTGGTGAGATCATGTCATTTGTGAACTGTAAGTTCCAATGAGAATAGTTGAAGTCAATAGTTAAGATAAGGAAATCACCCTAATCCAGAGGATGAAATTTCACAAAACAAACAATTGGAAGCCATTTATCGAAACGAATAGAGATTCAATAAGGGCACAACATAATTTCAGAGTCTTCTTTTAAAGACACAACAAGTGATTCATCGGATAAACACTTCCTTAGATTAGTTACGTGAAAACATTGTGCACACCACCAATTTCAGCTGGTAGATTTAACTGATAGGCTACTGGGCCGATCCTTCTGACAATTTCAAAAGGTCCCACGTAGCAAGGGTTCAATTTCCCTCGTTTCCCAAAGCGTATAACTCTCTTCCAGGGAGATACCTTTAGCAAAACTTTATCTCCTTCCTGAAATTCAAGTTGCTTGCGGTGTTTATCAGCGTAGCTTTTCTGGCGATCCCTGGCCGCAACCATGCGTTCTCTTATCTGGACAATTTTCTCATGAGTTTTAAAGATCAATTCTGGGCCAGTAAGTTGACTATCTCCAACTTCTGCCCAGCAAAGCGGTGATCTACATTTACGTCCATATAAGGCCTCGAATGGTGCCGCCTTGATGCTCGAACGATAACTATTATTATGTGAGAACTCTACTAAAGGTATATGACCTTCCCAGTTCTTTCCAAAATCAATAACACAAGCCCTAAGGATATCCTCAAGAGTTTGTATGGTTCTTTCACTTTGACCATCATCTGAGGGTGATAGGTTGTGCTCATATCTAGGCAAATAGCTAGAGCTTTCCGAAGTTTATCCCAAAAGATAGGTGTAAATCGTGCGTCACGATCAGAGATGGTAGACACTGGCACTCCGTGTCTAGAGATAATTTCTAAGCAACTATGGTTAATGCTAAGTTAAAGAATAATTCCAGAAGAATCAATGCTATTATCAGCCCCGGTATCAAATAGATGTGTAGCTACCGATGATAAGGTACGTGCATGTAACAACATTTGGTCTTGTCGAATGTGACTCGCTTTAGTCGTAAATGTATGACCGTGTGATGTATTACCTTTATTTCCATAATTTAACTATTCTTACTTTCTAGTAATAGTCATTTCCTAACTCTGATTATTTCTAACTTGTCTTGGGGTCCTAATCAACCTAGGGCACACTTATGGTAATGGTCGGAACTCCAACCTTCTTAATGTCCCCGTTTAACACATGTTAGCTTAATCGTATCAACCAACATAGCTAGGTTCACAACATTGGCATTAAAGCAAATTATCTAAACCATCAGAGAGGCTTATTCTACTACTCACTAGATTTTTCCCAGTGTCCTTCTTAATTCTATTTGGTCTAATGTCATAGGGTATGACATCAGTTTTATCAATTTATGGAGTTTGTCAGTATAAAGAGCACGACTTAACCCTACCATTGCATGATTTTTGAATTACAATTCTAATTTTTGCATTTCATTCCTTAGGTAATAGTAACCCTATTTATAAACATCACCGGTATACTAAGAACGTGCTTAAACCGGTTACACGACATCCTAATTTTCCTTAGCATCATCCCAAAGAATAACGTAATGTACGTATAGAGAGTATCATCACCCTTCTATATTTCCTGTAGTCTACTTTCATTCTAAGCATTCAATCAGTCCCTCGGTTACTAAAATGCTAAGTGGAGGAATGTCTCTTAGAAGATAAAATTAGCAACATGATTGGAAATACCATGAAGACAGGACTTAGGTAATAGCATGTAAACTACAAGCACATAAGTACAATATGTCTAATGATAGCTGCCTATCCTTCTTACTTTCAGGATTTCAGATATAACCATGTCAGGACAAGCGTAGCTTAGATTACCAAATTGAACACGTCAAGGTTATTTGACCCATTTGCTTTATAAACGTGTGTATGACCGCAGTAACTTCACGTGCTACAATAGCATCAATCTTACGGACAGAGTTTCTAGACCATGAACGGATTTGACGAGAAGCCATTCTGAAAGATCATTAAGAATTTTCATGGAAATTGGGTAATATAAGCTATTCAATATGAAAACAACAATTGATAATTTGGCATAATAGCAATGAGATATTCCAGGTGTAATCGTTTGATTAGTAAATCAAAGGGAGTACATTGACTAATTAAAGTATTGGGTCTATCACAACTTTGTTGAAGACATGCATACCTATAAGCAGATACTCAACCCGAGAGTTCCCAGGTAAGGTAAACAAGTCCATCGGTTGATTTGGATTTATACGAATACCTTGCCTAGACAGAACACCTCGAGATACAGGCATCACGCTCTTCCAGCATTACATGTTTCAAGTTGTAAGACACAGACTTTGACGAATTTGAAAACCATGAAATACTATTCAAAGCTCATTTTGAAAACAATTTGCTTTAGGCGCGATGATAAGTGTAGATCCCACATGTCGTTGAGAATAAGTTTAGGAATTATCGGAAAGAGTCAAAGAGTCAAAGTTAAGTTTAGGAAAACAACTTTCTAAGTTTAAGCATATAACTTCTTAATCCTATTCGATCCCTAACTAAGGCAATTTACTTTGTGCAACTATTGTGTGTGGCTATAGGCTAGATGCAATTCCTAACTCACTATAACCAATGGCTCTGTTACCAATCTGTCACACCCTCAAATTCCGGGTCTGGAATTTATCACGGAGGGGTGAGCAAACAGGATCGAACACAGTAGTTACACATGAGATGCAATTATCTATATGATAAGTTTTAGATAATCAATCCATTATTATTCAGAGCATTAGATATTATACGCAGCGGAAATAAAAGATAGATTGTTTCTTAACAATACGTCTAATCAGGTCTTATCAATAACCAATATGTATCTTGAGCTCTTATATGATCCTACGTGCATGTCCATAAGCTCCTAGTAGATACCTGAGAATACATGTAAATCAAGTGTCAACACAGGGTTGGTGAGTTCATAGGTAAGTAAAACATAAATGATAAATCATTAATTATTATCAAAATAGGATTTACTGTAAAAGTGTGAGTTTAATTTTCTCACCGGTATATGAATAGCCTGTTGGAACCCTTTTTAATAAGGTGAACCCGCTATCCCACATACCCACTATGTACAAGCCCAACAAATCCTTCACATAGGATTTGCCCATGTATCATAGTTTATCATTACTACGTACAAGCCCAACAAATCCTTCATTTAGGATTTGTCCATGTATCATAGTTTATTAACCTTTTCATGTGTATATTATGTTATTTATAATAATTCAAATCAGAGGACGTGAATCCTCTCTTTACATTTATCCTCATATGGGTTATAAGTGGAACTATAATGGCAAACTTTATATAGCGCACATCTGCCTTCTCACACCAGAACAGTCATCCCGAATGACAGCGAGATCTCTATGCATCTGATAAGGACCACATGTCCAAACCTTTGTGGGGGTCAGTCACTCCCCGATAGTACTATCGAAAAGATCCCTGCCTTGTTAATAGTCCAGTTTACAGAGAAGGATTTTCATTATAACCATATGTAATCATAAATGTGATTCAATTATTATTTAACATAATACACAAAATAATTTGTAATTTCAATTACAACATGTATCCTTCCCGTAAAATATTTAAATGATTTAAAAAGGGGAACAGTTAGGTATGAACTCAACTCAGTCCTTGTGTGTGGTGTTGACAAGCTAATAAATTCCTCCTAAGGAATTATAATTCACATAAGCAAATAGTTACAAATACATAACCTAATAAGTTAGATCTTGAACCTGGTGTTCAATTGATCTAGGATTTGGTTTTTTAGGATTTGTTATACACATATAATTAAATCATTTAATTATTTTTGTAATTCTTTAATAGCTAAAGATTTGTATTTCATAATATTTGATAAATTTTAATAATGATTTTAACATATCATTATGTTCTAAATAAATTTTAGACATTATTTAAATATGTAAACTTGTATTTAATTTGGTAAGATTTTATAATTAAATTTATAAAATCTAATTTGTATTTATCAAATAAGTATTGTTTACAAGTTTTAATTTATTATTAATCTATACCTGTAATTAGTATATTTTTTATAATTTTATAATAATGCTTGTAAATAACTTATGAATGTAGGGTTTGTTAGAACATAAAATCATAGTTTAACCATTTAAACTTTCTGAAAACGCAGCGGAAGTATAGCATTATAACCATGTTTATAAGCTGAAAAATATGTTCATTAGATGACCATATTGATGTATAAAACAAACCCAAAGAAAAAGGATCATTTATGTGAATTAACAAGATATGAACATATGTAAAACCACATAAAATCACAGCTACATATAGCTGATATACCTTACTGCAACAGTAATAAGTCGACCAAAAGAGATGTTTGATGAAGATGGAGATGACCAAGATGCAGCCAAGACTTCAAGGATAGAAGTCCTCAAGCTAGTATACCCCAAGCCTCATTGCAAACACACCTTCTTGTTAGGTAGAATACTCCAAGAACAGCTCCAAAACCCTCTTAAGAAACCGCAGCCTTTTAGGGGGAGAAAGTGAGAGAGTTGTTCTTGTTAGTTGCATGTATGAATCATATTCATGGAGTGCATGAACCTCACACCATGAACAACATGAAATCAGCTCAAATTAAGCTCTCTTCAAACCTCCAATGCTGCTGCTAGAAAAAAACCGTAAGATAGATAGAGAGAGGAGAGGCTGAAATTATGTTGTCTTGCATGTGTTATATGAGAAAAAGAGAGAGCCACTACTAGTTTGTTGAACCATGCATTTGTGTCTTCAAGAGAATCTCATAGTGGAGACAAAACCAAGCATGCAAGTGTGTCTCCCACTTGCCCTTCAAAGGGGACTTTTTGGTAGACAATGAAAAGAGTTTTCTCTTGTAATTAAACACACACACATATGTCTAGTCTTGTTACAATTAACCATTTAATTGTATAAGTAGTATACTCTCATTATTATTTGGTATTATACAACTAATTTGAATAACACTACAAATAATATTATTGAACAAAATATCCTAATAAATTGTTCCATCTCATATGCAACTTATTTAGAAAACCCATTTTCTAAATTGGTTTAAATATTTAATTGCATGATCATATCATCAATTAAATATTAATTGGTGTTTGTTAAGATTGTTATTGGGTATAACCCGACTTGGATCATAACGTACTAACCACATCAATATTCTAAGTGTCTTGGGCACATAGAATCCTACAATCTCCCACTTGCCCAAGATTCATAGAAGATTGATGCAAGCAGTAAATAACGCCTAACAACGGTTTACTACCCTTAATACGCATGACTTATGGCCATTCAATAACATCATCCCATTCAAGTACCTTACTTGAAATGATTTAGGTGAATCAATCATCTATCCTTTTGTTACAGATGTCATGTTAAATCTAAGGACACAGAATGATCATTCCTTGTTGATTTAACTTAATCAGGCCTTAGACATCTAACTCTCAATGAATAAGAGGAACAAATTCCATCTTGACTACATAAGTTTCTCATAAACACCTCGTGTTATACCTGAACATACCCTTATGTACTGTCTACTATTTCAGGACAGTGAAGAATTAGCTCAAGGTATAATACTTGGTGAATATCAAAACCCAATATGTATCTCAGGTCGGAGGATACCAAATGATATTCGCCTTTACTCAAATTTACTTATGATCAATCGATAAGATTCCATGTAGTAAAATTTGAGATGCGGGTTAGTCTAATATTTGTATCCCACAAATATCTATGAACCTTGGTAGCAACCTATTGCTATATATTCATCCTTGTGAATATCAACCAATCCAAGTTCATAATAATCTTACCCTCACACTTGTTCCCACAAGTATGAACGACTACGACCATTTAGAGTAAATAATTCACTCATGGATTAAACATGGTAAATTGGAACATTAATTGAAAGATTATAGCCAAATAATTTTATTCAAATAATAAAAGTTCCACATATTCAAATACAAAATTTGATCAAGTCCAATCACTAGAATATCGAAGTCCTAAGGCATAAGTGTGACTTTCATGCTTTGACATATCTAGGAGCTTCGTGAACGGATCCGCAATGTTTTGATCAAAGTGAACTTTGTGAATACATATCTTTCCCTTTTCAACTTCATCCCTTATGTAGTTGAATCTCTGCTCATTGTGCCTAATCTTTTGATGTGCACGGGGTTCCTTGATTTGAGCAACCACACCCTCGTTATCACAAAAGATTTCTAAGGGGTCTTGAATGGTAGGGACCATCCTTAGATCGACGATAAACCTTTTATTCATGCAGCTTCCAAAGCTGCTAACGAGGCGGCTATGTATTCCTATTTTTTTAGTGGACAATGCTACCCTATTCATAATGGAGACATACCCGATTATGATCGAGTCAGTTTGGAAACTCGCATCCGTGTAACCCTTTACAATGAGTTCCTCTTTCTCAGATTCGTATATTAGAAATATATGCTTAGTCCTCCTAAGGTATTTCAATATACTTTTAACAGCCATCCAATGGCTATTACTTGGATTCTGCTAATATTTTCTTGTCATGCTTAACGCGCATGACACGTCCAGTCTTAGTGCATATCATCGCATATATGATGGATCCTATAGCACACGCATATGGGATGTCCTTTATACAATCTTGCTCATCCTTTGAGCTTGGACATTGAGATGCACTCAATATTGTCCCTCTTTGAATAGGTACCATACCTTTCTTAGTGTTTTCCTTCTTGAACCTTTTCAAGATTTTATCAATATATGCACTTTGGTTTAGACCTATCAACCGCCTCGATCTATCCCTATAGATCTTTATTCCCAAAATATAGGTGGCTTCACCAAGATCTTTCATGGAAAAAAAAATTTCCAAGCCAGGTTTTAACACCTTCCATGGTTGGAATGTCATTTCATATAGTACTTGTCATCAACATACAATAATAAGAATGTGATTACACTCCCACTAGCCTTTTTATACAAACAAGCCTTGTCAGCGTTCTTGATGAAACCAAATTTCTTGATCTCCTCATCAAAACATTGATTCCAACTTCTCGATGCTTGTTTCAATCCATAGATTGATTTCTTTAACTTGCATACTTTATTAGGATGTTTTGGATCGACAAAACCTTCAGGCTGAACCATATAGACATCTTCCTCAAGATATCCATTTAGGAAAGCGGTTTTGACATCCATTTACCAAATCTCATAATCATAATGAGCAGCTATGGCAAACAATATCCTTATAGACTTTAGCATCACAACAGGTGAGAAAGTTTCATCATAGTCAACCCCTTTAGTTTGAGTGAAACCTTTTGCTACAAGTCTTGCCTTGTAAGTATCCAAGCATCCATGCATATTTGTTTTCTTCTCGAAAACCCACTTGCATCCTACCGGTTTGGAGTTAAGTGAAGGGTCAACCAATTCCTAAACTTGGTTGTCATACATGGATTGCATCTCTACATTCATGGCTTCCAGCCATTTGTCACAATCCGAATTGGACATATCATCATGGTATGTAGTTGGCTCATCGGAGTCAACCTCACAGCATCCATCCATGAAAAATCCATATATTTCACGTGAAATGCTAACTCTACCAGATCTATGAATGTTTTGTGTGTATTGATCAACCTCTTGATCATCATCAACAACCTCTTGTTGACAGCTAGTGTTAACCAAACATGTATCGGCTTGTGGATCTTGATCTTCATCAAATTCCATTGTTCTATGCGTCACTCCTTCCATAAAGAACTTGGCTTCCAAGAACTCTGCCCTTCGAGCAATAAATTCCATTTGCTATGTTGGATCAAAGAAGTAGTATCCTATACAGTCTTTGGGATATCCAACAAATATACACTTAGTGGATTGACTTTCAAATTTGTTTTGGGTTTTAAGCTTAACATAAGCTTTACTACCCATACCTTTAAATATGATAGCGATAGAACTCTTTCCATGCCATATTTCAAAAGGTGTCGAACCCACTTTCTTTGTTTGGGCCATATTCAAAATACGAGCCGTGAAGAGTAGTGCGAAAACCCAAGATGATAAAGGTGGTAAGCTCATAGCCTCAATGAATTGAACCATATCCAAATAGGGTTCAGTTTTTCCTTTATCAGAATGAAGAACTTAGATAGTTATGTAGAGTTGATTTTCTACTTCATTATTGAAGATTTTGAACTTTTCAAAAGCTTCATTCTTATTTGTCATCAAGTGCACACAATAATAGCGACTGTAATCGTCGGTAACAGTAATGAAGTATCTTTTCACCAATCTTTGTCATTGTCTTAAAAGAACCACATACATCCAAATGTATCATTCCTAATAAGTCTTTTGGTTCACACTTATCAAATGAAACATTTTCATTTGTGTCCAAAAGACTATTCTTTTGAAGTGTTTGAATCCAATTCTTGTTTATGTGACCAAAATGTCAATGTCAAAGATAATAATAACTTAAACCGATTTTAAGTTTCTTGGTGCTTAATGTGTATAATGAGTTATTATAGGACGAATTATCATGAACTAATTCAAGAATATCATTAAAGGGCATATCCTTAAAATGAAATACATCATCCATAAAACTTAATACCATTATATACAAACTTTAAATCATGACCATATTGTTTAAACAGGAAACATTAATTATGTTCCTAGTCAAACTAGGTGCATACCAAAAGGTTTTGAGAACAACTTTCAAACCATTTGTAAGTCTCAAAATAGAGTTTCCCTCTTTGAAGTTCACATTTCTTTTGAACCCCTTTGTAACAATTGCAAGTATGAGTCGCACATCCGGTATCCAATACACATGTGTTTGAAGAAATGACATTTAATACAATGTGAATTATGAAAATTATAATCGAGGTTTGCCTAGCATCCCTCCTTTTTTTTCAACTCCTTGAGATAGGAGGAACAGTTCCCTTTTATTGTCCTATCTCTCTATGCTCAAAGCATGGATTGTTCTCCTTTACTTTAGGCTTCATAAGCTTTGGTTTTTGAGGTTTCGCTTTAACCTTTGCTTTGATGTATTCCTCTCTTTTGGCAATAATTTCCTTAGAATCGAAATTGGCCATTCCTTATAGCCTCGCTCATTGATCGAGAGAATAGGTAGAATCTCTCTACCCATCCCTGCCTCGGTTGCTTTTGAGCATTGCGTGAATTTCACCGATGCTCTTGTCCCACCCGTTCATATTACAGTTTATTATGAATGTCTCAAACCTTTAGTTGGGCAATCAAGGATCAAATCATTGGCCAACTACTTTGAGACAGGACAGTTAAGCATCTTAAGGCTATCAATGTGGCTTTTCATCTTAAGAATATATAAGATGATATCGATTGGGTTTCTTCCATGTGACATGCATAAAGTGCTTGAACCGTTTCGATGCAATCTTACTAATGTTTGTTGACGGAACATTTCCTTCAACTAGATTATCATGTCATATGCCCTATGATGTTCCAAACCCTTTTGGAGTTCGGGAATCATATTCCCAACATGAGGTAGGAAACTTGCACGGAATCCTTAATGTGCTTAAGCCAATCATCAAAAGGCCTTAACATCAACAGCGTTGGTTGGTGAGACATAGGATCGTCAAGGACATAGGCCTTTACTCATTTTGATAACGATTCTCAGTGATAGGGTATGGACGGTCGGGGTGGTAGCATTATTGTTTGCGGCCATTCTACAAAATTTACAAAGTTCTTATTAGTATTTCTTAAAATTTTATTTTAATTATTAATGCCCTTTTATGTCTCATAGACAATTAATAATTAAAATCTAGAATCCAACGTTACATTCAAATAATGGTTAGGTGACCTTTATCCTATTATTTAATTTAACAAGGTAGTCAATATTTGACAATTGCAACCTTTTGCAACTTCTAGGCTTTATGGGATCGGTTAAACATCTTATGTTTGGTTGGCATGTTTAATCCCATCAACACCATTGTACGCCATGCTTCGGTGACCCTATGCACATGGTTTCCAATTAAAGTCGTCCTACTTACACACACGTGTGAGTTTTCACATACAAGCGGTTAGGTGACCTTTATCCCACAAGTATGTTAGACTCACCTCAAACACACAAGTTCCCTATAAGTGGTTAGGTGACCTTTATCCCACAAATAGTTATCAAGTGATTCGAGTGTCGGGTAAAAGGATGGTGTTAAACTTGTTTCAAAAGGGATTTTTGGTTTTCATTAATTCTAGTTTTGAAAACTGTATATACCTTGTATTTGCATGCTTTCAAATGCAAGGTATCCTATGGTTTATTTTTAATAAAACCTCTTTTATTAAATCATTAATCCTTTTAATAACCTTTTATTAACCACTTAATGATTAGAAACCATAAATTTTCAGCTTGTTAAGTTTGCTAATGAGTTTGTTATGCATATCCAAATATCAAACAACAATCATACAACAAACAACCAAACAAGTATAATATTAACAACCACAATGTGCATAACCATAGCTACTATTGTGACCACACTTGTTTGCCATCACAAGTGTGGTCATTTGGTCTTTCCTAAGGGTTGTATACAACACAAAATAGAGGTCTTCATTGACTCCCACTTGAACTTGCATCCATATGCTTCAAGTCCTTCTTTTGTGTCTTCTTCTTGTGCTTCCTTCCCCGAGCATCTTCTTTTACAAAATATATATCCTAATACATATTTTCTAGTGAAAGAAAAACACTCCTAATCTATTATTACATCCCAATGAATAAATAGACAAATTACATTTTTAAACAAAGCACAAAACAATAATATTACAACCCAACTGAAAACAACCGAAACAAACATTACAAGCATCCAAACAACACAAGGCCAATGGCTAGGTTATGCACACTAACATCCAATGATCATATCATCCAAACATATAATGAAACCCCACTTAAAACCACCAAATTTCAGCCAATATAAACTAAAATTTTGGGTTTTAAACATTGTCCAAGCAATCAACATTTCATAATATATATCTTTCAAGGTCTAATCACTAGCATGTGGATATGACCTTGAAAGTTTGGGGAATCATTCAAAAAAACATAGCAGCCCAAAATCAGCCTATACTAAGTTTATAATCATCCTTTAAAACTAATTTTTAAAGGACAAGAACAAGCAAGCTATTCACATAACCGGCTCTTGATGCCATTGTAGGGTTTGTTAGAACATAAAATCATAGTTTAACCATTTAAACTTTCTAAAAACGCAGCGGAAGTATAGCATTATAACCATGTTTATAAGCTGAAAAATATGTTCATTAGATGACCATATTGATGTATAAAACAAACCCAAAGAACAAAGGATCATTTATGTGAATTAACAAGCTATGAACATATGTAAAACTACATAAAATCACAGCTACATAGAGCTATGATATACCTTACTGCAGCAGTAATAAAGTCGACCAAAAGAGATGTTTGATGAAGATGGAGATGCCCAAAATTCAGCCAAGACTTCAAGGATAGAAGTCCTCAAGCTAGTATACCCCAAGCCTCATTGCAAACACATCTTCTTGTTAGGTAGAATACTCCAAGAACAGCTCTAAAACCCTCTTGATTCTTGCTGAAAACCCTCTTTTTAGCTTGAAGAAACCGCAGCCTTTTAGGGAGAGAAAGTGAGAGAGTTGTTCTTGTTAGTTGCATGTATGAATCATATTCATGGAGTCATGGAGTGCATGAACCTCACACAAAGAACAACATGAAATCAGCTCAAATTAAGCTCTCTTCAAACCTCCAATGCTGCTACTGGAAAAAAACCGTAAGATAGATAGAGAGAGGAGAGGCTGAAATTATGTTGTCTTGCATGTGTTATATGAGAAAAAGAGAGAGCCACTACTAGTTTGTTGAATCATGCATTTGTGTCTTCAAGAGAATCTCATAGTGGAGACAAAACCAAGCATGCAAGTGTGTCTCCCACTTGCCCTTCAAAGGGGACGGTTTTGGTAGACAATGAAAAGAGATTTCTCTTGTAATTAAACACACACACATATGTCTAGTCTTGTTACAATTAACCATTTAATTGTATAAGTAGTATACTCTCATTATTATTTGGTATTATACAACTAATTTGAATAACACTACAAATAATATTATTGAACAAAATATCCTAATAAATTATTCCATCTCATATGCAACTTATTTAGAAAACCCATTTTCTAAATTGGTGTAAATATTTAATTGCATGATCATATCATCAATTAAATATTAATTGGTGTTTGCTAAGCTTGTTATTGGGTATAACCCGACTTGGATCATAACATACTAACCACATCAATATTCTAAGTGTCTTGGGCACATAGAATCCTACAATGAAATTATAACATCTTTATAATTTCCATAATTTTCATGTTTTATCCATAACATAACGTCCAATAATAAATTAATAATTTAAATTATTATTTAGAGTCCATTTTTATAAAAATGGCTATTTATAACATTTATAAATAATATTTTATAAATATTATTAAGGTGTTTTAAATAAATAATTTATAGAAAATTAATTAGACACTTTCAAAATGAAGGAAGTTTTCAAAACTTATTTTTATAATTTTTAGGTATTTTTGTATATTTTTAAAGAGCTTAAAAAGGCATTTAAAAAATAATAGGAGGTGCACGGGGTCGAACCCGTGACCTCATGAATGGGATGGAAGCTTTGAACCGGTGAACCAAAGACACATAGCCGCACTGGAACTCGGTTTCAATTGGAGTTAAACACAACCCAACCGGACATCCCCAAATCAAGAACCCTAGCTTCGCAGATCGACCAAATTGAACAACAATCCGATGTTGTTTATGATCAGATCCAATGGGCTTTTGATACCAATGTAAAAATGAGTTGATAGATGTTCTTAATTACCTTATTACGTTTGAATTGAAGAAGATCACCACGAAGCAACAGGTCGCGGCAGTGAGGTGCACAAATCATGGGTTTGTGTCAGTTTTAGGAGAAATGGAACTCGAAGGAAGTTTTTAAATGCTCTAAAGTTCGATAATGCGTGATTAATTTAGTTGTATTGCTGTTTTAGTGCGATTTTGGTGAGTGGGTCGGCCGAACTTTTGGTCGAGTGGGAATTCCATTAAACCGACTTTAATATTCAAATTGCAGTGTTCCACTGGTTAGAATCTCGCATGTGAAGGTGTCGGGGGGTTTAATTTGGTTGAAATCCGATTAGATTTGATCGTTTGGGGGTCGCCGGAGGCTTGCCGGAGTTGGTGCCGGCGGTTGATCGGGAAAACGGGCGGTGGGTTGGGATTTTAAAGAAAGTTACAGAAATGGTCCCTGGAGTTTACTATACTTATTATTTTATGTTCAAAGTTTTTAAAACAAGTTTCATGAATTAGAAAATCACCCTCTTAACTTCTCATTTTAAGTTTTAAATATTTAAAAGTTAAATAAACTTTTATAAATTATTTTTTTTATTAATAACAATATTATTATTATTATTATTATTATTATTATTATTATTATTATTATTATTATTATTATTATTATTTTTATTTTTATTATTACTAATGTTATTATTAATAATAGTAATAATAATTTCATTATTATTATTATAATATCAAATATATACATACATACATATATATATATATATATATATATATATATATATATTTCTTTTAACGAAATTTTTTTCGGGTTGTCACAGCCAGATTATGGGACCAGACATGATTATGGAAACCACGGACAAAATAGGTAAGATTAAGGAGCGACTTAGAAAAGCCAGAGATCGTCAAAATAAATATGTTGAAAGGAGACGAAAACCGCTGGAATTCCACGTGGGTGATATAGTGATGTTGAAAGTCGCCCCGTGGAAGGGAGCTGTGAGGTTTGGCAAGAAGGGTAAGCTAAGCCCAAGATATATTGGACCATTTGAAATACTAGCAAGAATTGGTCTGGTAGCATACCAGTTCAGACTACCTAAGGAGCTGATGTAGCACCCGGATATTTTTAAAGGTATAAAGAAAGAATAAAAGCAAAGGAAAAGAAAGAAAATGTAAGTTACCCAAGTTTAGGGGTTGAAAGTGTCCAAAAGGACACAACTATGGAAAAGTTGGTGAATAAAGCAACATGGCCGCCCATGTTGCTTCGCACACCTTACCATTCGGATTTTTGTTAGAGAGCGAAAGGGGAAGAGCAGAGAATTCTCGGGAAGTTTGAAAGAAGCAAGAAATTCGAAGTTTTTTGTAAGAAATCTCAAATTTATGATGCTTTAGACGATTCTAGACTCGGTTATATGCCTATAAATGTGATTGTGTGCTTGGGTTGTATATGTGTGAGTGTTTTAGGTGCTAGAACTGTCTGAAAAAGCTCAAGAGAAGGGTATAACTCAAAAGCAGCAAAGGTGAGTTCTAGAATCCCCTTTTTAACATGTTTTTAACAAACTTTGGGGCTGGAAAATGCATGTGAATGTGTTTTTATAAAAATGGGTTTTACCCGTGTATGTGTGTGTGTGAATGGGTATATGGGTGGATGTAAGGTTGGGGCATTTATGTATGTATGAATATGTTATGATGCTTAGCATGATAATACTAAGCTTAGAACATGTTAGATTTGGATTTGGGACTGTTTATGTTGTTTAAGTGGAATTATGTTGCCCAACCGTCTAGGCAGTGGACCATCCGTCCAACAGACTTGATTTTCTAAGTGTTCCCAACCGCCCAAAAATTCCCAATGTCCTGAACAGGGCCCATGCGCCTAAATAGGTCCATGCGCCCCAGTGAAAAATGGATAAGTGTAGGCCTAGACGTCCGAATAGTGCCCAACCGCCCCAACGCCTATGCGTCTAAGTCAGGTCGTGCGTCTAAATAGTGTCCAACCGTCTAGGAGATTTGTTCAGGATGACCAAGTGCAGGGCAAAACGCCTGAACAGGGCCCATGCGTCCGAACAGGGCCCATGCGCCCAACACTTGGAATTTATTTTCAGGAATTTGGTGGGAGTCTATGCAATTAGGGTTGGACGATGTTTGACTAGGGTTAATAAATGTTTAATTCAAAGCATAATCATGACTGCCTATATGATTCCTTATTATTATTATTATTATCATTTTTACTAACCCTATTAATAATGTTATTAATATTATTATCGTATGACTTTACGTGGTATGTTCATGATCGAGACAGAAAGTCTTGTCATTAATAAAGCAAAAGATTAATGATAAAGAAAAGTGGAACGTGAATGAATGAACGATAGTCGGAGGTGCACGGCCTTGTTGTCGTTAGCTCAACTGTGAGGCGGGTTAGCTACCCCGAAGGATGCACACAGGGTCAATCTTTGAGATTGACAATGAGGTGAGCGACTCTGTGTCGCAAAAGTCTTGGATGACGTGCAATCCTTGAGATTACTAATGAGGTGAGCGACTCTGTGTCACAAAAGACTCAGATGACGTGCAATCCTTGAGATTGCTAATGAGGTGAGCGACTCCGTTTTCGCAAAAGACTCTGAAAGATAATGATAAAAAGTACGAAATGAACGAATGATGAAGATAATAATGATATCACCTATGTTTACGTATGATGTGTGATCACACGCAAAAGTAAAGAACGGTTCTTAAACGAAAGTATGTTTTATTATAAAAGTAGGACTCACTCAGCAACGCTAACTTTTGTGCATTTTTCAGTTGGCAGGTAAAATGTTACTGAGGATGGCACGCGGGTGAAGCTACTCGGCGGGGCATGACTGACATCCATTCATACATGGTAATACTATTGTTTTGTAATGCAGTTGAACTATTATTTTGAAACATGATTAAACTATGGTGTATTGCTTAACAATAATGTTTATAATGAAATGAATGGCTTTTTGTTAAATTAATTCTGCTGCTTAAATTTGTATTATGTAACGTTTATGCAATCATTGTTGTGAATGTCCAACTGTGAGGTGCCCGGGAACGGGGCCTTACAAGTTGGTATCAGAGCCAAATTTTAAGTGAAACGGGTAAATTTTCAAAATAAACCTAAACTTAAACTGAAAATGGGATAGAAAGAGGGATGTCAGCCTGAGTAGCTACGTGGCATCAGGTATTTCTTTTCTTAAAAGTTAATCAGTATTATGTGCGTGTCCTATTTGACTTATGTGTTCTTAGTAGATTTAGATACTGATGTAGTCAGGATAGGAAATGCTTGGGGTGTGAAGAGTAAAGTAAGTGGTTAATCATAACTTGCCACTGTCATTAGGGACTTACTATACTTGACATAAACTGAGCTATTACCTCAAATGACTATGTTAGTGTTTGAATCATATAGCATCTAGGAAATGACTAGACAGAAGTCATCCAAGGCTTCTACAGGCAGTAGTCGGCCACGTATGACTAGGAGAAGTGTAAGGCTCATGAGACGGCTCGCGAGAACCCCGAGGTTCATGGCTGAAGTGAGGAGAATGAGAATGCCAGCATTACCGCCTCAGCTAGGGAGGTGATTGTTAATGAAGTGCACCAGGTCATGCAGACAGTTTTACCGTCTGTGGTGACTGAAGTCATTAGGGCTATGAGAAGCAAGGAGAGAAAGGAGAAGGAGAATAGGAAGGGATCAACAGGCAAGGAGAACAGAGGGGAGGAGGAACGCCCAGAGCCTGAGACCGTATTGTCTAACAAAGAAGAGGACGATGTAGTGGGGGTGACTACCAAGGGGTGCAGTTACGGGGCATTCCAAAGGTGCAAGCCCCCGACCTTCGATGGCAATGGCAATGCTACTGCCGCTCACCGCTGGGTAAGGGAGATGGAGACGGTGTTGGAAATCAGTGAGTGTCGCGAAGACCAAAAGGTGAAGTTCATGACTCACTCCTTTGTTGACTCAATGTTGTGTTGGTGGGACAACATTACCCAAGCTGAGAGTGCCAGAGCCATCGGAAAGATGCGATGGATGGAGCTGAAGCAATTGGTGATTATGGAATTTTGTCCTCACAGGGAACTCGATAAGATCGAGAAAGAGTTCCTACAACTCGAGGCGGGAACCATGACCCACCAGCAGTACACCACCAAATATAACGAAATGGCAAGACTTGTACCGGATCAGGTGACGCCGGTGTCCCGAAAGATCAATCGGTACATCCAAGGATTGCCAGCCGACATTCGTAGGCACTTGATCACTGCCCGACCATGCACTTTTAGGTCGGTAGTGCATTTGGCAGGGGAGGCTTTATAACGAGAGGGAGGTGACGGTGGTAGAGGTGAAGAAAGCTGGTGGTGGTGACCGAAACTGGAACGGAAAGCGGTTCGGACGTGGTGGTTTTGTCCCGAACAAAAAGAAGATAAGAATATATGACCGTAAGGTGGGGTCATCAAGCTCAGGACTCAAGAGGTGTGGCAAGTGCGGGAAGAAGCATACGGGGGAGTGCAGGCTGGGGCTCAATGTGTGTTTCAAGTGTGGGAAGCCGGGCCACATCTACAAAGACTGTAAGGCGCTGAGGTGTTATAGCTACGGCGAGGAGGGCCATATGAGCAGGGATTGCAAAAGGCCGAGGGTGGAGAGTTCCTGGGCGAAGAAGACGGCCGGAACTAAAGGGCAGAAGGCGAGCGCTAGAGCTTTCACCATGACCAGGGAGGAGGCTAGGACGGACCCTGATGTTGTGTCAGGTCATTTCTAGTAAATCAAACTCTTGCTTCTGTGTCATTTGATTCTGGTGCTAGTAGGAGTTTTATTTTTGCTACATTCGGTGCTAAATTGCAAGTTAACAGTAGACGTATCGATGAGCCCTTCGATGTAGAAACTGCAATTGGTAAGTCCACTAGAGTTACTGATATGATAGAGGACTGCGCCATAGAACTAGAGCGTCATAGGTTTGCTGCTAAGTTACATGTGATGCCCCTAGGTGGATTTGATGTAGTATTAGGGATGGACTGGTTAGCGACCTACGAAGCGAACATAGTGTGTAGAAAGAAGATGATTAGACTGATAGCTCCTGACGGAAGTTTGGTGACGATATACGGTGATCGAGTTACGACGATTCCGAAGGTGATTTCGATGGCGGTGGCGGGAAAGTGCATGAGGCGTGGATGTAGCGCTTATTTGGCCTACGTGAAGGATGTGGGCACGTCAACACCATAATTGCCTGATTTGCCGGTGGTGTGTGACTTTCCCAATGTGTTTCTAGAGGGCTTATCAGGTGTGCCACCGGATCAAGAAATCGAATTTCAAATTGACTTGATACCCGGTACTCAGCCTGTCGCTAAGGCACCGTATCGATTGGCTCCGACTGAGATGAAAGAGTTAATGGAGCAACTGCAAGAGTTGCTCGATAAGGGTTTTATCAGGCCAAGTATCTCTCCTTGGGGTGCTCCGCTCTTGTTTGTAAAGAAGAAGGACGGTAGCATGCGAATGTGTATTGACTACCGTGACTTGAATAAGTTGACGGTGAAGAATAGGTATCCACTGCCGAGGATTGATGACTTGTTCGATCAGCTCCAAGGTGCCAGTTGGTTCTCGAGGATAGATCTTCGATCTGGCTACCATCATTTGAAGGTGAAGGAGCAAGATATTCCTAAAACAGCTTTTCTTATGCGTTATGGACATTACAAGTTCCTCGTTATGTCCTTTGGTTTAACCAACACACCAGCTGCTTTTATGGATCTGATGAATCGAGTGTGTCGGCCAATGTTAGATAAATCAGTGATTGTGTTCATCGATGATATCCTGATTTATTCAAGGAGCGAGGAAGAGCACGCCAGTCATATTCGAGAGGTGTTGGAGACGTTGAGGAAGGAGAAACTGTATGCTAAGTTCTCCAAGTGTGCCTTTTGGTTACGCGAGGTGCAATTTCTAGGTCACGTGGTGAATGCTGAGGGGATCATGGTGGATCCGACAAAGGTGGAGGCCGTGATGCAATGGAAGTCTCCTAAGACGTCGTCCGAGATTCGTAGCTTCTTGGGATTGGCGGGCTACTACAGGAGGTTTATTCAAGACTTTTCCAAGATAGCCTCACCTTTGACTAAATTGACTCGCAAGGATGTGAAGTTCGTGTGGGGTCGTGAACAGGAGCGTGCTTTTGAGGAGTTGAAGCTGAGACTAACACAAGCTCCTGTCTTGACATTACCCGAAGGTAGTGAAGACTTAGTGATATATTCCGTGCTTCTTATTCTGGGCTAGGTTGCATACTGATACAACGTGGAAGGGTAATAGCCTATGCATCCCGACAACTAAAAACCCATGAGGTCAACTATCCCATGCATGATCTAGAACTAGCCGCGGTGGTTTTCGCGTTGAAGATTTGGCGGCACTACCTATACGGGACGAAGTGCACCATCTTCACAGACCACAAAAGCTTGAAGTACTTTGAGCAGAAAGACTTAAATATGAGGCAAAGACGATGGTTGGAGCTCATAATGGATTACGATTGCGAAATCCATTACCATCCGGGCAAGGCCAACGTGGTGGCAGATGCCCTCAGCCGAAAGGAGAGACTCGAGCCGATTCGGGTGAAGGCTTATCAGCTGATTATGACCTCTGACGTGATGACACATGTCAAGGAGTTCCAAGACGAGGCCTTGAAAGAAGATCATCTTAACTCTAAAAGGATGAGAGGTCTAGTCGCAGAGTTGGGTGAAAACACTTTCGGTGTTAGAAACCGATATGGGCGAATGTGGATTCCTCGTTACGGGGATCTACATGGAAGGATCATGGATGAGGCTCATAAGACTCGATACTCCATTCGCCCCGGTGCTACCAAGATGTACCATGACATGAAGAAAGACTACTGGTGGCCGGGTATGAAACGTGATGTAGTGGAGTATGTGAGTAAGTGCCTTACTTGCTTGCAAGTAAAGACAGAGCATCATAATCCGTACGGGAAGATCCAAACTTTGGATATACCAGAGTGGAAGTAGGAGCATATCACCATGGACTTCATTACGAAGCAACCACGTACCCCGAAAGGGTATGACGCTTTATGGGTGGTAGTTGACCGTTTGACGAAGAGTGCTCACTTCCTACCGATCCGAGAGACTTATACTTCTGAAAGGCTCGTGGATCTATTTATCAAAGAGATTGTGGCTCGTCATGGTGTGCCAGTCTCTATTGTATCCGATCATGACACCCGGTTTACATCTAGGTTTTTGAAGAAATTCCACGACGCGATGGGGACGAGACTACACATCAGCAAGGCTTATCATCCTCAGACTGACGGTCAGTTTGAGAGGACGATCCAGACACTCGAGGACATGCTTCGAGCGTGCGTGATCGATTTTGGAGGAAGTTGGGATGACAATCTACCGTTAGCCGAATTCTCGTACAACAACAGTTATCATGCCAGCATTGGCATGCCACCATACGAGATGCTATATGGTAGGAGATATAGAACACCCGTTTGCTGGGGTGATATTGGTCAAAAGGAGTTAGGGAGTATCGAAGTGATTGAGGCTACGATAGAGAAGCTCGAAAGGATCAAAGCCTTCATGATGGCAGCTAAGGATACACAGAAGTCGTATGCCGATAAGAGGCGTAGACCGATTGAGTTCCAAGTGGGAGATAGGGTTATGTTAAAGGTCTCACCTTGGAAAGGTATCATTCGGTTTAGAAAGCGGGGCAAGTTGAGCCCAAGGTATATAGGGCATTTCCAAATCATTACTCGAGTAGGAGAGGTGGCCTATAGGTTAGAACTACCCGATGAGTTAAGTGGAATTCACCTGACATTCCATGTATCTCATCTACAGAAGTGTTTAGCAGACAAGGGTATGATTGTACCACTGGAGGACATCAAAGTGGATGAACGGCTCAATTACGTGGAGCAAGCAGTGGCGATCATTGATCGTAAGGAGAAGAGGTTAAGGAATAAAGTGGTTCCTCTTGTGCGTGTACAGTGAAAGCACATGATGACTGGGTTTAAGAATGATATTCTCAGTTGATGTAAATCAACAAGGATCGAATATGATGATTGAGTCAATGATTGAGTGGCGGAATCAAGCAATCAATGTACATAGAACACTTAATATACTCATAAATGCATGCTTGTATTAATAAGATGAACTGCTACAAAGTAAATGCTAGGGTTTTTAGCATTCTACAGTAACAAGACAGCTAATCTGTATATTCTGATTGTCTATTCTTCGTGAAACACAAAAGTTTCAGAAGTCTCAAAAGATGCAAAAAGTCACCTCACATAAGAGGTTTCTAATCTATTTATAGGCTGACAAACAGCTTGTACAAAAAGACTAAACTACCCTTAGTCTAATTCTTCATCAGCATTTGTCTGTTGTTCATCCGCATTGACTAATGCGGATGAGTACTTCATCAGCAGCATTGGTGTTTGGTCATCAGCATTGGTTAATGCGGATGAACAAACACTACCGCATTTGTCGCTGATCACCCGCATAGGTTAATGCGGATGAACAAATGGCTTTCCCGCATCTTATCAACTATCCGCATTAGTTCATGCGGAATAACCAATGCTTTGTCCGCATTTGTTCTTGGTCTTCCGCATTGACAAATGTGGATGGCCGACGGTTCTTTTCTTCTTATGCAGACATCTGTATCCGCATTTCTTCTTGGACTTAGGGGAGATTTCCAGCAGAACAACCATCCACCACTTGAATTGGCATGTATGATCCTTTCAGGGTCCAATAATACTCCCCCTAAGGATTATACAGCCTAAGTACTTCAAGGGTTTGAGGGTGGATCAGGTTGTGAAGATTCTGCTGGGTCTTGTGCAGTAGGAGGAGATGATGCTGAAGTTGGGTCTGTGTATGATGGGTCCAGAATTGCCTTGATCATGTTGGAGAACTGCTTAGCATCATTCAGCTTCTCTCGGTTCAGAACATGAATCTTCATTTGGCTCATGGTGTGTATAGCTTCAATAGGACGTTTCTTCAGTGACACAGGTTCCTAAATTGACACAGTTGATAGCCCATCCCTATGAATCAGTAGAGAGCCATCAGCATCCACCTCTAACTTCACAATGTTCCCAAACTACAAAGGAGTCTTCTTCTTCCTCCTTTGCTCTCTCTTCTTGATGATCCGATCATAGGCCATCTTCAGGAGTTTGATGCACTTGAGAAAGAAGTACATGTCAACTTCACCAAGCTTGTTTCTAATCTCCCTGAAGTGCCTGGTATATATGTGGTGGATATAAGATTCATTAAGCAATCTTACTTCATATCCACTAAACAATCGAATCTCAGCTCCTTCTTTTCCTCCCCACCTCCTTTCAATCACCAACTCATAAGTCTTTTCATCATAGTAAACATTTGAGATTGGCACAGAGGTGTGGGTACCAGCAACCATCTTTCTTTTCAAGGATTCAGTGGGCGTTACCCTAAGTTCAGGGAATACCACTTCTTCAGCTGGTTTCCTTTTCTTTTTCTCTAGGGGATTGACAAATGATCTATCCTTTCTCATGTAGATAGATTTCAAAGACTTGAAATTGTCAGTTCTCTTGAACATCCTTAGAATGTCCTCAAACTCATATCCCCTGAACATAGCCCCATGATTTATCAATCTTAAGTTGGCTAGTTCTTTGAGATCATAGATCAGTAGAGAGTTCACCAGAGCAGAGTACTCTGTGAAGAATTGGACCAATCCAGATATTCTCTTCACTATGAACATGTTCCAGTCACTGTCATACTTCCAGGCAATAATCTTCTGATCTGTCTTTCCTCCTGGAGTAGACACACCCTTAATCATTTCTGCAGTTGTGAGGCCTTCATGTATTTATAGTTGAGAAGGCTCAGCAAACCACTCAGGATATCTATGTAGAATGGGTGCCAGGGAGTCATGATCTCCCTGAGTGAGTCTCATTTCTTGAGCTGAGACTCTGGATCTTGGTTGGGTACTTGTAATCTCTTCCTCCATTTTCTTTAACCTTTCTTTCTTTTCAAGGATCATTCTAAGGACAGCAACCCTTAGGGAATTAGTCTTCATGTTTCCCAATTTTCTCTTAGTAAATCCTTGAGTTGATAGATAATCCTTCATCTCCTTATCTGTCATACTGTAAGGATCGGGAAACATAGGTTGAGGAGGAGGAGTAGATGTTGCTTTAGAAGTCTTGACCTCAGAAGATTTGGAGGATTGAGCTTTTTCATACTCAGTTTCGAATATTGGATCTAGCAGCTTGTTGAGTTTTTCTTCTTCTGCTAGCATCCTTTCATAGGTCATCCTAAATACTTCATCTGGGTCATACCCATGATCCATCAAGAATACGGCCTTTTTCATCAACTCATCAGACTTGGCTGATTCATTCTTTTTAGCAACATAAGGTTCTTCATTCACAGGGATTTTACTGATCACTGGCTTATCAACCATGAATCCACCTGGAATTTCACCTTCTTCTATATCAATCACTTCTGCCTTCTTTTTCAACAAGGCTTCAGCTTGTTCATGTTCCTCCAAGAATCCAGCAATAGCAGCTAGACTTCTTGGGTCATCTTTCTGTTTCTTTTTGGCAGGTTCTTCTTCCACTATAGGCCTCTTTCCTTTGGCCTTTTCCTCAAGAAATATCCTTCTTCTGGCATATATTTGCACGCTTGGGCCAGAAGAGGGTTCAGGCATTTCAACCTCATGTGGGGCTTCTTCAGTCTGTTCCTTTTCAGGAATATGTACAGATACATCATCTTGTTCTTCTTCTTGCTTTTGCTGTTCACACAGCTCTCTGATCATTTCCTTTTGTTCCTCAGAGAGTGACACAGCAGGAACCAATAGCATACTCAATTCCTTGTCAATAGGCACAGGAGATTGAGGTATGACAACAAACGGTTCAGCATCTGCACATTGATTTACAATGAAGTCCCAGAAGTCCTCATCAATGACAAATTCTTCAGCTGAGAACATGTCTAGATCTTTCATCATATTACTAAAGTTGGTTTCTTCAGTGTGGACTTCTTCATCCTGCTTTGAGTACACTATCATCTCCAAGCTAGATGATTCAGGTACTGATTCACTGGGTTTGGAGCCACTAGTTTCTGCCTCTTTTTCAGGCTCAGTGAATCTTTGCTTTTTGGTTGGAGGGAAGTCATCATCACTTCCTCCAGAGGAATTTTCATCATCATCATCTTTTTCATTGCCTCTCCTTCTATTTCCTTTCTCAGTATCACTTTCTTCTTTCTTTCCTTTTTCCTCTTCTTGTTTCAGTTTCAGCAACAGTTCTAGCTCAGAGACCCTCTTTTTGAGAACCTCCACTTCCCTTTCAAGATTATTAATCAAAGTGGACTGTTCTTCGATAAACTCCTCTTGTTCTTCCATGACTATAGTTTGGATGTTGAGAGTGTCCAAATGACCACTGACTTCATCCTTTGATAGTCTGAGAGCCTCTTTCAGCATATCAATCTCCCTTTCTTTCTCTTTCATTTTCTTCTCATTCATGCCCTTTATTTCCTTCAATTCTTTTTCTTTTTCATCCAATTCAAGAATTCTGTCTTGAATAATGGCAGATCTTCTGTTTAGGAGAGTTTCCATTTTGGATATTTTCTTCAGAAGACCAGAGATCATCTCATCTTTTTCATCCGGCTTATTGATTTCTGATTCAGCAAAGCTCTCAGATGGAGCAGCTTCTGAAGTCACCTTCCTTGTAGGCATGGGCATTTGATCATCCTTATCATCAGATGATGATTTAGATTCATGACTGGAGCTTGCAGAGTCACCAAACTCAGCATGAGCAGTAGAGGGATAAGAATGAATGGGCGATGTGTGAGAGTGAAGAACTGGTGAAATATGAGGTGATTGCACAGGTAATGAGTGAGGTGATGAATGAGGTGAGTGTACTGGAGTGGTTTGGGGTGAGAGAAAAGATTGAGGTTGATGAGATTGGTGTGGTGATTTTGGGGGTGATGGTAATGGTGAGTGAATGGATGGTGATGCTACATTGGTTTCGCGTACAGAAGGTCCAGTGTGAGGATCACCACCTACATCAACCTGTGGTGACACTGGCCTTTGTCTATCTTCAGAACTTGCAGCTTGTTCTTCTTCATGAACAGGCTCATCATCAGCAGCCTCAAATGCTTGTACTCCTCCCTGATTGATCTGTTGCTGCATCAGTGGCAACAGAGGGAAGAAAGTACCACTATAAAAGTTTCTCGGATCCCTTTTTGTAATGTACCTGTAGGACTTGGCATTGTAGTGAGGAATGTCCATCACTGGTCCTACTGGTGCAAGATTGGGGAATGTTTCATTGATTAAGCATTGGATAAATCTTGGGTACATCAAAAACATATGCCTCCTACCCTCCTGAATGTTAGAGACCATTCCATTGAATACATAAGCTGACATGTTGAAAGGACGGTTAATGCATAAAGCACAGATGGCAGAGGAGGTTGTCACTGGAATATCATTCCATCCAGTCTTCCTCTTAGATAAGCAGTGTTGATACATGTGTATCAAAAATCTCCATTGCAAATCTACCAGACCTTTCACAATTTGCTTTCCTTCATAACCACCCTCATAGCCAATGTTGGCAAAGAAGGTCGTAATGTCATCATCTTCAAGTTCAATGGGGGCATCAGCATCATCTCCAAACTGTAGACACTGTCTCACAGTTTGCTCAGTGATAGCTAAGGAATGCTCATCAGTGATTCTTCCAGTTAATGTTCTCACACCATCAACTTCAATCACTTCAGCTGTTCTCCAGAATGACCTAATAAAGGTCTCATAAATGATTGGTCTTACTGTCATTGCATAAGACACTCTTGTAGTAAGGAGAAATCTGATCATATCCCTCGATCCTTCTGCCTCAGTTACATCAGGATCTAGGTAACCACTGACATTATGGAGCTTGCTCCATGTGAGGTTTGACATGTTAAACTGCATTCAAGGCATATGAATTAGAGTCATGAATCATACATATCAACACATGGTTTGTCATAAATCAGCCCAGTATTATCACATTTTGACTTTTCTTGGTCAAAATGGAGCGTTCATGTATACTGTTTCATATACATTTGATCTTGTCTGATTTAGTCATACATGTTCATTTTAATGAGTTATCTCTGATTACATTGATTATTCTTTCTCACTTTCAACTCATTTTAACCATTATGATGTCGTTTGATTTCAGCATTTTAGTATGTACATGCTCTGTTCCTAAGACAAACTGAACTTGTGAAAATCCTCTGTTTGTTGAGGTTTATATGATTAGCATGTGTCTTTATGATGAAATCGACAATGGTTCACGAACAGTTGTTTGATTTTGCATGTTATCTTTTGACCTAGTTTCCAAAGTTCGCGTTTCTCATTTATGTCCGAAATTTAGGGTTATAAACAATTTCGGATATTCACCTATCCTTCGATAATACTGTGGCAAAGAATCGAAGAAGTATGAATGATGATGATTCGAACTTTGATCAGAGGTTTAGAACATGAAGAAGATGACAAAGATAAACAGTAACTTTTGGTGGCACTCGTCTCACTTTGAAGTCTCTCAATTTTGAAAAGTATTAAATGACCTTTCGTTTTTGGTTTATATAGTCATTTTAATAAGAATTTCAATTTTTGATAAGTTCTTAAAACTAATGCGCACAGATTAAAAATTACTGTAACAAATGCGGTCGAAGAAATGTTTATCAGCATTTGTGTACTGTAGCAAATGCGGATGAACAAAATGAGTCATCATTTGTTCACTGTAGCAAATGCGGATGAACAAAAACTTGTCAGCATTTGTTTACTGTAGCAAATGCGGATGAACAAAAGCTTGTCAGCATTTGTTCACTGTAGCAAATGCGGATGAACAAAAACTTCAACTTTCATCAAATGTGGATGAGTAAACTTTGTCTGCATTTCTTCAACTTGTTCTAAATCTCAAGACTAATGCGGTAGAGTATTGTTGTCCGCATTAGTATTGCACGTGTTTCAGTCCACAAACCACTACCCGCATTGGTTGAATGCTTGGGTTACCTTCACCCGTATTAACCAATACTCTTACCCGCATTAAGTTTCAAACTTAATGGTTCTGCTTTTGTTAGTCTAGGATGAATTTTCTTCAATGCTTTATGAAGTAATGTCTTTGACTTTATGAAGTTTGTCAGTTGCAAGATGTGTCAGTTGCTAGATCTTATGAATTTTGACTGGTTCTGGATTATCAATTCTTGCTTGGATTGACTTTTTCATCTGTGGTGAATCAAGTTTCCTATTGTTGACTTATCTTGGATTTTGTGCATCAATATGTCTGAAAGAACTGAGATACTATGGTATAACTTCTGCAACAACACAGACAGATTTTCTGATTTTTGTTTTTGCAACTTGTTTTTGGTTTTTCTAATTTTTAAGAAAGGAAACACCTGTACAAAATTGATCAAAATTTTTAAATTACTCCCCCTAAAGTAAATATCCATAATGGATAGAAACTTTGAAGGATTTGAAAATTTTGAAAGGAAATCTTTTTGTGATTTTTGTTTTCTGTATTGTACAAGAAGTAAAGTTATACCTTTCTTTGGGATCAAATCAGTCTTATCTTTCACAAATGCAAGCAATTGTTAGTAAAACAGACAATGTCATGAACATATTGATTGTAGGTATGTTTGTCCTCTTAAACTCATACTTGGTTAATATTCTGATGCAAATGATCTTATCATGTTTTTGAGTTGATTGGGTATTCGACATGTACCTCACACTCAAAAGCATGGCAAGGTTAACCATCTGCATGCAATGTATGGTAGACCTTTCAACATCTTACATGACCAGGATACTTAAATTTAGAAATCTCATATTACTTGATCCTCATTGGGATTCTTTTAATTTTGATCCAATTATCACTTTTGATCCACAATGGGATTCTTTTCACTTCACTTTGGAAGGTGATCTCTTATGATTCTTTTTATTCATTCATTTTGAATGATCTTTATTTTGTTTGTTTCATCCAAGATGGATGTGTTCCTCATTAGGAATCTTGATGGATCTTGACATCTACACTATGTGCTTGTTTTTCCAGGTCTTTGCTTAGCAAAACAAAGGAGGAACTGATGTGAGTAAAAGAGATTAATAAGTCATCATTACCTGGGGTGTTTTGGTTACTACACACACACATATTTGGACAAGTCATAACTTACACATACTATGAGATGACAGCATCACAGTTGAATATAATCTTTAATTTATCACTGCATGTAGTGTCTTGTCCAAGTTGAGCCTACCAGCATATCAGATAAGTCATGTCAGTCTTTAAGTTTTATAAATCAGCACAGTGAATGATATAACGACTGAAATTATATCATTTCCCATAGATAAACTATATACTTCTTCTTTTGATTTCTTTTGATATTTTTGAAATATATGAATGTTTTTGTTTGTTTTTATTTTACTCAAGATTAATCATACCAATTGATTGAACTAAGAATTCAAATCTGGTTGGATCAAATGCCTTAGTGAATAAATCAGCTAATTGATTGTCAGTGTGAACTTGTATCAATTTGATTAAACCCTTTTCAGGACAATCTCTCAAAAAGTGATATCTGATTTCAATATGTTTTGTTTTTGAGTGTTGAACTGGATTATTAGTAATAAAAACTGCTGCTGTGTTGTCAATGTAAATTGCAGTGTGCAGAAAGTTAAACCCATAATCAAGCATCTGGTTTTGAATCCAGAGAACTTGAGAACAGCATGCTGATGCTGCTATATACTAAGCTTCTGCTGTTGACACAGAAACATTGGTTTGTTTCTTGCACTGCCAAGATACTAGTCTAGGACCAAGAAATTGACAACCACCAGATGTGGATTTCCTGTTAAAGTTACATCCCCCATAATCACTGTCAGTGTATGCATAGAGATTGAAGTCTCCTTCCTTTGGATACCATAGTCCAAGAGCAGGTTTCCCCTTAAGATATCTGAATATCCTCTTGACTGCATTGACATGAGATTCCTTGGGATCTGCTTGATATCTAGCACACACACAAACACCAAACATAATGTCAGGCCTACTGGCTGTTAGATACATAAGTGAACCTATCATAGATCGATAGTGAGTTTGATCCACTGATTTGCCTTTAGGATCAGGTCCAATTTTCACTTTAGTATCCACAGGAGTTCTGATGGACTGACAGTTAGCAAACTTGAATTTCTTCAGCATTGTTTCCACATATTTTGATTGATTGATGAAGATTCCGTCTGCTGTCTGTTGGACTTGTACTCCAAGAAAGAAAGTGAGTTCCCCCATAGCACTTATTTGAAATTTAGAATACATGAGATTCTCAAAGTCTTTACATAGAGTCTTGTTTGTTGAGCCAAAAATGATATCATCCACATATATCTGTACAAGCAACATGTCCTTTCCTTTTCTTTTTCTGAAGAGAGTCTGATCGATCTTTCCTCCCTCATATCCATTATCAAGAAGAAATGATGAAAGAGTCTCATACCACTTTCTTGGTTCTTGATGAAGACCATACAAGGCTTTGTCTAGCTTGTAAACCCTGTGAGGAAAATCTGGTTCTTCAAATCCAGGTGGTAGACTCACGTAGACCTCTTCAGCAATCTTTCCATACAGAAAAGCACATTTCACATCCATTTGATAAACAATGAAGTTCATGGATGCTGAATATGCAAGAAAGATTCTTATGGCTTCTAGTCTTACTACAGGGGCAAATACTTCATCATAATCGATTCCTTCTTCTTGTGTGTATCCCTGAGCTACTAGTCTTGCTTTGTTTCTAATGACGATTCCCCTATCATCAGTTTTGTTCCTGTATAGCCATCTGGTGTCGATAGGGTATTGTCCTTCGGGAAGATCTACCAGCTGCCATACTTCTTGTTTCTTGTATTGTAGCAACTCTTCCTGCATTGCTTCAATCCAACTATTGTCTTGAAGAGCCTCTTTAATGTTCTTGGGAACTGTTTGACATAGAAAGCATGAGAACAAGCAGATGTTAGCTATACTTGACTTGCTTCTAGTCACCCGTTCGGTTAGTTCACCAATGATATTGTCAACTGGATGATCTTTATGTATTCTTGTGGTTGGAATTGAGTCACCAGCAATAATTACATCAAGATTGGAAACATTCAGTTCATCATGGTGTGAGGCAACATCTTCTTGCACTGTAGGGGAGCTATGGAAGTAATCAAAATTTGTTTCAGTTCCTGCTTCCATGTCAGCATGGATTTGTTACTCCCATCATTTGAAGTTCTTTCATTTTCAACAGGAGGGATGACATGAGTTTGAGTTCTAGCTTCTTCTTGGTTTCTAGCTTCAATTGATGGCATCTCTGATGGAGAGGGTATTATACTTGGACCATCCCCAATTGAAGCACTTTGCTGTTGAACAACATGTCTAACAGGATCAGCTTGTAGTGGAACCTCTTCATCCATTTGCTCAGTAGAAGTTGGAGGAATCATTGGAAAGTCACTCTTTCGTTCTACTAATGATGAAGGTGCAGCTGAGTGTAGGTTTCCTGCATCAGACATATGAAATTGGTCAAATGATTTGGTAAATGAGTCAATATCAAACAACCAATCAGGACCATTAGTTGATTTGGGAAAAGAATGTTCTTGAATTGAATATTTGTTGATTCATCAATAATGTTTAATCTGGGATTAAACACTCTATAAGCCTTTGAAACAGAAGAATAACCTACAAAGAATCCTTCATCAGACTTGGATGAAAACTTTCCCAAATGGTCACGGGTGTTTAATATTGAGACTGGACAACCAAATGACTTAAAGAATCCAATAAATGGTTTTCTTTGAAAAATGAGTTCATAAGGTGTTTTGTTGCTTTATTTAACGATCAAAGTTCTATTTTGTACAAAGCATGATGTGTTAACTTCTTCTGCCCAAAAGGTGATTGGCAGTTTAGCATCTGCTAGCATAGTACGCGCTACTTCAATTAGTGTTCTATTTCCTCGTTCAGCTACTCCATCCTGCTGAGGAGTTCTAGCTGCACTAAATTGATGAGCTATGCCTTTAGTTGTACAGAAAGAACTCATATCTTCATTTTTGAACTCTGTCCCATTATCACTCCTAATTGTTTTGACTTTAAGATCAATTTGATTTTCAATTTTAGTGATAAAATCTTTTATTAATTGAGATGCCTCATTTTTATGAAGTAGGAAGAAGACCCATGTGAATCTAGAAAAGTCATCTATGATCACCAAACAATATTGTTTCTTTCCCATACTCATAACATGAGTTGGGCCAAAAAGATCCATATGAAGTAGTTTCAATGGAGAATTGTTTGTGTTCACCAACTTTAGCTTGTGAGACGATTTGTGTTGTTTTCCTTTAAGACATGCTGAACAGTGGTCAATAAAGTGGAATTCTTTTTAAGGTAAACCAATTACATGATTTCCCTTAACCAGTCTGTTCATGTTTTTGAAATTAGTATGTCCCAATCGTCTGTGCCAAAGTTGTGATTCATCAAAAGATGCTTTTGATAGAAGACATGTTTCTTCTTATGGAGATGCAGAATTCAGGTTAATGACATAAGTATTATTCTTCCTCGGTGTTTTCAATACAACCCATTCTTCAGGAATTTGAAATCCTGGTCTCAGAATGTAGCAATGGGTGTCAGTGAAGTGAGTGGAATATTTCTTGTCACAAATCTGAGATACGCTGAGAAGATTGAAGTTCAGCTGCTCGCAGTAGTTCACTCGATCAAAGCTCAGCATTCCATTTGTCACAGATCCTTCACCTGTAATTCTACCACCTTGTGAATCTCCTCCAAATGCCACAGTAGTTCCTTGAATGTGCTTAAAGTCATGAAGGAGGGAACGATCTCCAGTCATGTGTCGGGAGCATCCACTGTCCACATACCATAAACTGTTGGACCTATATGAATGACCCTACAAGCACAGAAAGAGCTAATTAGACTATGAAACCCAAGCCATGATGGTCTTGGGCTTACCGTTTCTATCCATGATGTAACCTGTTGGTATTTTCCTTTAAATGGTGACTTTGATGATGGAATCATGCCTGTTTTGTTTCTAACAGATGAACGGTTTATCACTTCAACTGAAGAGTCAGATGAGTATTCATACCTTTGATCCCTGTTTCTTTTCAAAAAGTTTATTTGTTTTTTGTTATCAACACTTGGTTGAGACTTATAAAAATCATTAGTTTGTTTGACTGCTTGATTTTTATTTCTTTTGAATCTGTTTGATTTTCTTGGGTTTCTCATCTCATCATCAGACTTAGAAACTCTGTGATGATAGCGACCATTGATTTTAGTTTTCTCAGACATGGGTGGAGAGATGGGTTTGTTTTGTGGTATTCTCAGTCCCTTTTGCTTAAAGAAACACTCAGATGTATTGTGATTTGTCATGTTGCAGACAGAACAGTATTTGTTGAAATAACAGTTCTTGGTGGAGTGGTTATTCATATCACAGATTGAACAGTATTGATTATAAAAGCATTTATCTGTTCTATGATTAGACCTCTCACACACTTCACAGTACATGTGTTTGTTTCTAGCTGCTGATCCTGGTGTTGCGGATTTTGTAGTTTTGACAGATTTGGAATTAGATTCATTCCTTTGTTTTGATGAGACTTTCTGATCAACCTTGTTGGTAGATAGTTTCACTACACTACCATCCTTGTTTTTCTGAGGTCGGTTATTCTTTCTTTGACTTTTCTGAATTTCCTTTTCAAATTGGTTCACATGCTCTTTGTTGAAAATATCAAAACCAACTCCTTGCTTTGAGTTTGAAGTTTGAGGGTCTGAGTTTGTTTTAGTGTTGGTGGCCCGATTGACTTTTCTTTTAACTGATAATGAATCAGTGTCTGATTTGCTTGAATTTTTGGAGAGTTTATCTCATTATCAGATCTACTTTCAGTAGATAGATTCACCCTTTTGGATTTTATTTTCTTTTCTTGAGAAATGGCAGGGATGAATTTCACAAAAGGAACGATAGCCTTGATTGGACTATTTGTTTTGATTACTCCCACTGTCTTGTCGGAACACTCCTTGATTTTAACTGGGTGACCTAACTTGATTTTATCCTCATTGGTTTCAATGTAAACACTTGGTTTATTTTGAAGATTGGTGATTTGTTTTACTATTGTTTTAGATTCAATAGTATTAGGTTGATTTTCTTGGGTGAGTGTTACAGAATTAGGCATGACAGTGTAGTTATCATTGTATGATGGTGGACAAGAGTTATATCCAATACCAGACATGTCTTTGGGATCCTTTTGAGAATCAAGCATCTCTTGCAGCTTTACTGATGACTGTTGAAACTTTTCAAGTTTCAGATTAGTAAGATTTAGATCAGTTTTAGACTGAGCTAGTTTTTCAATCAGTTGCTCATTCTCAGCTGCAAGAGTGTACTTTTCACCATGCAATTTTTCAATGTCAGAGATGAGAGATTTAATCTTAATTTCAAAGCCTTTTATTTCTCTCTTGAGCATCTCTGACTTGACCTTTTCTTCTTTGATTTTATCAGCCAGTTTATGACTGTGCTCTCTATACCCTTGAAGTTCATTTATGCATTTATCACTACAAAGGTTAGATTTTACCTCAGTAGGCATGGGAGTAGGTCCATCGTTGATGTGAGCCATAAGTGCATGATTTTGAAATTGAGGCTTTACTTCCTCAGCATACATGCTCCAATCACATACTCCATCCTGCCTAATAACAAGTGCATTTGCTGACGACTGATTGATTCCATAAGCTTGATTGGTCAGTTGGGGTTGAGTCTGATGTGGTTGTTGATGATGATGAAGCTGTTGTTGATGACTATTTGAGTGAAAGCTTGAAGGTGGTTGTGATGATGACTGGACCTGAGAAGGCCTTTGAGCATTGTAGTTTCTTCTGGGAGCATTGCATTCTCTGGAGAAGTGACCAGTCATACCACAATTGAAGCATTTCACCTTTGATTTGTCGTATCCAAGCTTGGTGTTTTCATTGAGTTGAAGCTTTTTCCCTTTTCTGAAAAACTTCTTTGCTCTCATAGCAATCATGGCCATTTGCCATTGCAAGTCCATTTCCTCCACATCATCTGGATCCATTTCTTCCAGATCTTCTTGAATCAGATGAGCAGATGTAAGTCTTCCACCCAAATAGGCTTCAAAGCTGGCAATAAATGCGTTGTAAGTTGCCTTTTGTTCTTCAGATTTTGTATCATCAGGAGCAGGAGTTGCGGAGAATCCTGATGTTTGAGTTGTTGAAGTTGATGTGGAAGTGATTGATGGTCTATTGGATTGTGGTGCTGTAGTGAATCCAGTTGTTTTAGTTTGATCCCTTGAGGAGATGAAATCATCTTCTTCAGTAATGAAGGCATTTTCCACAGAGTGGTTATCTGTGGGAAACTTGTATGCTTCAATTACTCTGGGACCTCCCAAATTTCTGCTTCTTTCATCAAGTTCCAAGGCTTCAATCTTTGCTATCATGATATCCAGGGTGGTGCTTTCCAAATTAAGAGTATTCTTCAGCATGGTTACATTTTGTTTCCAATTTTCAGGGAGACTATGTAACATTTTCTTGTTTAGATCCTTTGACTTGTAAGTTACCCCCATGATCTCTAAATCATTTACCAGCTGCACAAACCTATGCAACTGTTTAGAGATGGACTCCCCTTTGGAGTGATGAAATGTTTCATACTGATTCACCAGCTTGTCTTTGTTGATTTCAGCCACTTCACTGCTTCCTTCACACATGATTTGCAGTGCATCCCATACAGCTTTTGCAGTGCCATACTTTTCCAATCTTTTAAGTACATCCATTTTAAGTGCTTGAGTAAGTATGGAGTAGGCTTTGAGGTCAATCTTGATCTTCTTGTAGTCATCATCATCAAGAGTTAGGTCTTCAATAGGGATTCTTGAAGTCTTGTGCAGTACAGCTTGATCTGCAGACAGAGTCACTAGAATGTGTGGGCCTTTGCATATTGAGATCCAATAATCAGGATCAACACCTGTAATATAGTTCATAAATCTGATTTTCCATTGTTTAAATTCAGATTTATGTTTGAGCATGGGAGGTTTTGAAGCATGCCCAATTTCAGAGTAATTACATGAATCCATAGTTACCAATTTGTTTTTAACCTGTTTAGATCTGGATTTATTGATTTTATGGTAAATTAGTCCAAATATTTCAACAAGTCCAAACTTAGTCCTGTAACACTGGATCTGCTGAAAATATGTAAAATTTCAGCCTTGGATTTTCTGTTTTTGGTGACTTTGCAACCTGTACTGTTTGTTTGAAGATGAGTTCTTCAGGTGAACAGTAACAGTTAAGTATATCAGAAAGTATTCAGTAGTATTACTGAGAAGAGATGTTTGAAACCTCTAAATAGCAACTCAATCACCAGATCAATCGGGTTAAACCTAGATCTGAGCAGATCTGAGTAATAACCGAGAGCCAAGGCTCTGATACCAATTGACTGGGTTTGAGAATGATATTCTCAGTTGATGTAAATCAACAAGGATCGAATATGATGATTGAGTCAATGATTGAGTGGCGGAATCAAGCAATCAATGAACATAGAACACATAATATACTCATAAATGCATGCTTGTATTAATTAGATGAACTGCTACAAAGTAAATGCTAGGGTTTTTAGCATTCTACAGTAACAAGACAGCTAATCTGTATATTCTGATTGTCTATTCTTCGTGAAACACAAAAGTTTCAGAAGTCTCAAAAGATGCAAAAAGTCACCTCACATACGAGGTTTCTAATCTATTTATAGGCTGACAAACAGCTTGTACAAAAAGACTAAACTACCCTTAGTCTAATTCTTCATCAGCATTTGTCTGTTGTTCATCCGCATTGACTAATGCGGATGAGTACTTCATCAGCAGCATTGGTGTTTGGTCATCAGCATTGGTTAATGTGGATGAACAAACACTACCGCATTTGTCGCTGATCACCCGCATAGGTTAATGCGGATGAACAAATGGCTTTCCCGCATCTTATCAACTATCCGCATTAGTTCATGCGGAATAACCAATGCTTTGTCCGCATTTGTTCTTGGTCTTCCGCATTGACAAATGCGGATGGCCGACGGTTCTTTTCTTCTTATGCAGACTTCTGTATCCGCATTTCTTCTTGGACTTGGGGAAGATTTCCAGCAGAACAACCATCCACCACTTGAATTGGCATGTATGATCCTTTCAGGGTCCAACACATGAAGGGATCTGAGTCCACATGGGAGGTTGAAGGAGAGATGAGGCAGCATTACCCTCATCTGTTTGAGGAATAACAGGTTTCGGGGACGAAACCTATATAAGGGGGGTGGACTTGTAACACCCGGTTATTTTTAAAGGTATAAAGAAAGAATAAAAGCAAAGGAAAAGAAAGAAAATGTAAGTTAACCCAAGTTGAGGGGTTGAAAGTGTCCAAAAGGACACAACTATGGAAAAGTTGGTGAATAAAGCAACATGAGAGCGAAAGGGGAAGAGTAGAGAATTCTAGGGAATTTTAGAAGAAGCAAGAAGTTCAAAGTTTTTGGTAAGAAATCTCAAATTTATGATGCTTTAGATGATTCTAGACTCGGTTATGTGCCTATAAATGTGATTGTGTGCTTGGGTTGTATATGTCTGAGTGTTTTAGGTGCTAGAACTTTCTGAAAAAGCTCAAGAGAAGGGTATAAGCTCAAAAGCAGCAAAGGTGAGTTCTAGAATCCCCTTTTTAACATGTTTTTAACAAACTTTGGGGCTGGAAAATACATGTGAACGTGTTTTTATAAAAATGGGTTTTTACCTGTGTGTGTGTGTGTGAATGGGTATATGGGTGGATGTAAGGTTAGGGCATTTATGTATGTATGAATATGTTATGATGCTTAGGATTATAATACTAACCTTAGAACATGTTAGATTTGGATTTGGGACTGTTTATGTTGTTTAAGTGGAATTATGTTGCCCAACCGTCTAGGCAGTGGACCATCCGTCCAACAGACTTGATTTTCTAAGTGTTCCCAACCGCCCAAAAATTCCCAACCGCCTGAACAGGGCCCATGCGTCTGAATAGGACCCATGCACCTAAATAGGCCCATGCACCCCAGTGAAAAATGGATAAGTGTTGGCCCAGACGTCTGAACAGTGCCCAACCGCCCAAACGCCTATGCGTCTAAGTCAGGCCATGCGTCTAAATAGTGCCCAACCGTCTAGGAGATTTGTTCAGGATGACCAAGTGCAGGGCAAAACGCCTGAACAGGACCCATGCATCTGAACAGGGCCCATGCGCCCAACACTTAGAATTTATTTTCAGTAATTTGGTGGGAGTCTATGCAATTAGGGTTGGACGATATTTGACTATGGTTAATAAATGTTTAATTCCAAGCATAATCACGACTGCCTTTATGTTTCCTTATTATTATTATTATTATTATTATTATTATTATTATTATTATTATTATTATTATTATTATTATTATTATTATTATCATTTTTACTAACCCTATTATTAATGTTATTAATGTTATTATCGTATGATTTTACGTGGTATGTTCATGATCGAGACAGAAAGTATTATCATTAATAAAGTGAAAGATTAATGATAAAGAAAAGTGGAACGTCAATGAATGAACGAAAGTCTTGCAAGCAGATGTAAAGAGGTGCACGGCCTTATTGTCGTTAGCTCAACTGTGATGCGGGTTAGCTACCCCGAAGGATGTACACAGGGTCAATCTTTGAGATTGACAATGAGGTGAGCAACTCTGTGTCACAAAAGTCTCGGATGACGTGCAATCCTTGAGATTGCTAATGAGGTGAGCGACTCTGTGTCGCAAAAGACTCAGATGACGTGCAATCCTTGAGATTGCTAATGAGGTGAGCGACTCTGTTGTCGGAAAAGACTCGGAAAGATAATGATAAAAACTACGAAATGAACGAATGATGAAGATAATAATGATATCACCTATGTGTACGTATGATGTGTGATCGCACGCAAAAGTAAAGAACGGTTTTTAAACGTAAGTAAAGTATGTCCTATTATAAAACTAGGACTCACTCAGCAATGCTGACTTTTATGCATTTTTCAGTTGGCAGGTAAAATGTTGCTGATGATGGCATGCGGGTGAAGCTACTCGGCGGGGCATGACTGACATCCATTCATACATGATAATACTGTTGTTTGGTAATGCAATTGAACTATTATTTTGTAACATGATTAAACAATGGTGTATTGCTTAACAACAGTGTTTATAATGAAATGAATGGCTTTTTGTTAAATTAATTCCACTGCTTTAATTTATATTATGTAACATTTTATTCAGTCATTGCTGTGAATGTCCAACTGTGAGGTGCCCGGGAATGGGGCCTTACAGCTGAGCTACATACATGACACCTTTAATGTATCAAATTTGAAGAAGTGTCTGGTAGACAAAGCCTTAGAATTGCTGTTAAAGGAAGTAAAAATAAATGAAAACTAAATTTTGTTGAGGAGCCTGTAGAGATTACTGATCGATTGGTTCAGAAACTTAGGCAAAGCCGCAAACCCAAGGTAAAAGTAAGATGGAACTCTAAGCGAGGACCCTAATTTACTTGGGAGCAAAAAGCTGAAATGAGGAAGGAATATCCACAACTCTTTAAAGCCCACCCGTCCAAAGTCTAATCGATGTTAAAATTGCGGGACGAAATTTCTTAAACGGTGGGAGAATGTAACAACCCCTCCTTGACCCCAAGATGAGTCAAGACTTGTGCCAAATATTTAAGTAGGGATTTTTCTAAGTCATGCGCCTGAACAGTGCCCATGCGCTTGAATAGTGCTCATACGCCTAGACAGTGCCCATGCGGCTAAGTCTTGGGCGTTTCAACAGTTCTCATGCGCCTTAACAGTGGTCATACGCCTAAGTGTCATGCACCAAAATAGTGGTCATGCGCCTAAACAGTGGTAATGTGCTCAAAACTTTACTTGTATATTTATATCTAACTTCTTATTATTTTTCCATGATTGTTTAACATTTATTATTGGTATTTAATCATGTAGAGACTAATTTTTGAGCAGAAACTATCTTTTGTATAATTATTCGAGACAGTCTTAGTATATTCAACACTTAGACGAAATTGGATGTGCATGTACATTCATCCGCAGCTAACAAGCATAATAATAATAACAAAAGACTACAAATAAATAATAAAAACATTAAAAGGCCATATCTCGGCCGCCCAAGACCCACCAACCGTAATGCATGTTGTGAAATCCCAAAAACAACACCCACACTCAACCTTTTTCTCTTCTTTCTATACATACAAAACCCTCCATTTCATATCACTCACTCTCTTTCTTTCTCTCGGATCTTTTCCCTTTAACCAAAACACACATACATACTATTCTCACTATCCTCTAGCAAGAACAAGAAGTTCCAGCCATGATCAAAGATCTTTTGCTCGTTCTAGCCTTCCAAACCATTAAACATGTAAGTAACATGAACTCATATCAACTAAATCTTAATAAACTCATCATTGTTTTAATGTAAACACAACTCTCGTTCATTCTAACAGAAAACTTGCGGCCATAACCACGTGTTTGTGGACTCTAACATCACACAAGGTACCCCTCCGTGTAAACCCGTGAGCCTAAGGGTCGATATACAAGCATTTCTACCTTGAAAACCCTCTTTTTACGTATTATTGCACCATCCATCATCTTGAATTGTAAACCCTTCCAACCAAAGTTAAAAACATGCTTTAAAACAGTAAATGAACATTCTTACAATCTAATTTGAAAGTTGCATAAGCAATTAGGTGATGTTTGGGGTACGGATTATAGGGTTTACACAAGTGTAAAAAGTATAAATCATTAAGTAAATACAGCATATATATGATACATAGTTGACCCAAGGGATATGATGCATTTATAAGTTTTTTAGTGATGTTAAATGGTGGCAAATTAGTGATGAAGGCTGAAAATATCAAACGAATAATATACTAGGCAAAACAAGCCCATTTGGTGACCCGAAATATGAAAATAACTCAAGAAAACTAGCCATAACATGAAGAACTTAGAACCTAAGTATGTCAGGTCTTAGAATAATTATTTTAGTAATAGAAATCGAATTTGGTGAATTTTTGGGTTAATAGGTAACTTATATGAATTTATTTAATAAAAGTAAACGTAACCGGTAACTAGAAACTTGTGATTTAAACTTCACCAAGTAGGATATGAGATTTTAGGGTTCTAACAGGCTAAACTATGCTATAAAAAGCTTCAGAAAATATTAGGGGTCAAAAATTATAAAGAGACAAACTTTGGGGTAGAAATTGTAAATTTTAATACTTGAGGGACCAAAGTGTAAATTCTGCATTTTAACCAAATATGAATAACCTCTAGACCATAAACTAATATTAACTTATTAATATGCTAACAAATTAATGAGAACTATAGAACTTGACATGCACGTGCTAAAACCGTAACTTTCCTAAAAAAGGAAACTTTTGACGCAAACTTCAAAGAAACAAAGTCACGTACACGGTAACCATAAACATGCACTCAATTACACTTACAATGATATAAGAATCTATAGCTTATCACCTATATCATGATCATAGGGTGCTAGGATTTTTATATTCTTTATGCTTAAGGAAACCGTTGTTTGATACGAAGGTGAGTTCTCGTGTTCCCCTTTTTTTATTTTAGTTTTAGGGATGAAGCATGCTCCTTTGAACTAAAACTTTTTATGTGTTATTATATGATGCTTATGTTGCGGATGTTGTTGATACCTGCTGATACTTGAATCACAATCATTAATTACTTTTTGAACCGCTTGTTTTATATGGGTAGATCTACTTGGGGAATCCCCCACGCACATGCCTTCCTTATAGGAAGGGTACCCCACTAAGATCCTGAGGGATCATTTGTGGCATGTGACATGTTTTTGTACGATACTATGGTGAAACATCTGGCAAGTATGGTACACTGATTTGAGGCTCAGTTCTCCCTTCGGGGTTACCCGGCACAATATAACTTTAGAAGAGGCTATCCGGGACTGGGTGCAAGGTGAATTATGACCCCACAACAGTGATACTTGATACTAAACTTTAAAATATGGACTTTAAGAGTTCCTTTCATTTTTAAACTTTAAGCACTTGAGCTCACCAACTTTTTAGTTGACATAAAACTTTTTGAGCATGTTTCAGGTAACCATTGTTGGATGACATGCTAGATTTAGAAGACCATTGGATGACCTAGCACCTTAAACCTCATGGCTTTTACTTATTTAGACGTGAGCTTTTGAACAACTTGGTGTTGGGATGTTATTTAAAATATGTACTTTTAGGGTTGAAACAATTCTGTGTAACTAGGCTAAACTGTATAGCCCTGGATTTTTATTACTTTAATTTAATGCCATGTGATTTCTCTACTTGTGTGCTCTCTTGATGGTTTGTTTCCGCTGCCATATGTGTTGCTAGTCTGTGACGTCCCACCCTCCTTGGGCCCGGAGTGTGACAAAAATGTTGGTGAGTTCCCATAAGTTTATACATATATAAATAAAACTTTAAGATTAGCAATTCAAATCATAGGTTATGAGACATGCAGAATATATTGATAGAGCTACGATATAATCAAACCTTGACAAGATATGTTCATGATAGGATAAACGATTAGCTAAGTGTACTTGGTTCCCATGATGAACAAGAATACGTCATCAGGAGTCGGCAATAGCCTCAGCTTTTAGCACCAAATAGGTTTGTCAGACTCATGGATCTGTGACGTCGCTAGGCTAGCAATAGCTAATGATTATCATATAAGAGAGCCTATCACATGGTACTCACATAAGTCTCAAGTAACCGTGATAAAAACATGAAAATTGAATTGCATGTGCTTTACAAGTCTTTAAATGATTTTACAAGTGTACTTTTATACGTTTAACATGTTTCATCCAAAAATGTGTGAAATAAGGTAAAAAGCAAGTATGAGAAACTCACATGATAATAAGATGTATTTTGATTAATAAGGAAAACTAGAATCGCACCAACAGTTCTTCACAGTTCACTATACATGAGTGTTCCAAGATTAGATCATAGTCGATTTTAAAGACAATTTTGCTACGACTAGGGTTTCAATTGTGATCAGGATTTTTGGCTTAATAAGTAGTTTAAAATTATATATATATATATATATATATATATATATATATATATATATATAGTTTATTGTTTAACTTGGTTAAATAATATGTGACAAAAGGATTAGCAAATAATAATTTTTGGGATTATTATTGATAATAATTGAAATAAGGTGTGTTGTCTTTATTTAAATAACACATTTAAATGCTTAGGTTATATCGATTTATTAAATAACCGTTTATGAAGTACTTGTTTAAATAATTTAAATATATTTCTTATTTGATTTGTAATAATTTTTGTTTAAACCAAACTTGTAGAGATAATTATAATAATTTTTGTAACTTTAGAAATTTAATGAGGAAGAAAAAGTATAGAATTTATCAAATTATTATTTCTAAAACTTTTAGAATTTACTAAATAAATCCTGATTTTGTATAATTTATTAATAATGATTTTTATATCATTTCAATAGAATTTTAAAATTTTCAGGAATTAAGAATAGCTTAAGAAATCTAGTTTTAAAAAAATGTTGTAGGGGCTCGGGTTCGAACCCGAGACATGCTGCATGTCCCTCTTGCGCTTTTACCAGTAAGATAGGGCGCCTGTGTCTGTTAGATCCCATTTGAAATTTATAAAACATTAAACAACCAAAAACCCCAAATTGCACATGAACCGTAGAATCGATTTCGTCCAAATTGAACATCATTTCATTGATGTTAATGAAATTAACCATAGGGCTTTGCTTCCCTACGATCAAACGAGTGTGTGGACATTAGAATCACCTGGAATGGTTGCGGATTCGAAGAGTACAAGTTCGAGCTTGTGTCGTGACCTGGTCTTGATCCAACTGTGATGTACGTGTGTGTTTGATGAAATTGGGAGTACCGAGAGTGTAAGAAGGTTGAATGGAACATTTCCCCCATGTTTAATAGTCTTGATTTGTACCGTTTCGTGTCCAATAATTTCAAGTTGAACTCGGGGGGTTTCAGTTGGAATTCAAGGTGTAATTACCTGTTTTAAATTAAATTAATTGTTCCAAGATTTCCAGTTCATTAGTCGGACGTGTATGCATGTTTAATTGTATTAAGGTTACCATAACTACATTAAAAACCCAATTAAAACACACATTCGAGTTTGAAACAGGTTCACGAAACAATTAGAGGTGGGTTGGGGTTGAAAAAACGGGTTTTGGAGGCCTTTTTGGGGCTGCCGGGGTTGCCGGATGTGCGGCCAGAGAGCCCGCCGGAAATACGTGGAGAGAGAAGGTAGAAAAAAGGGGGTGGGGCGTTTTAAATATTTATAGATTTGGTCCCTAGGGTTTTATGTTTAATTATTTTATGTCAAACTTTTAAGTTTTATTAAATTTTACAAATTATAAAGTTTACAAATTTATAAGTTTGTTATTTAAATATTTGTTTAAATCCCATAATTAAGAATTATTTCTTAACCTTACAAGATTTTGTTTATTAATAACCAAACATATTGTGAAGTTTTAAACAAATAACACTAAGATTACACACCATAAAGGATATCAAAGTTATCAAAAACGTGAAACAAACCCCATAGATTCATTATTAACATAAAACAATACTTCCAAGAGTAACGAGAATTAATGATTAATTAACGGACACACGAAATGTCAGTCTCCCCAACTTTGAGAAATTTCATCCCGAAATTAAGGAAAAAGTTAAGCAAACAAATAAGGATGTTTCTTCTTCATATAGTCTTTGCGTCCCCAGGTGAACTCTGGGCCACGTTTAGACTTCCAACGAACTTTAATGTATGGCCCCGTTCCCAGGACACTTACAGCTGGTCGATCATTGCACATAAAACATACATTCTCATTTATCTTAAGTAAACATTGCAGCGAAAATATTCAAAATGACATTTCATTTCATTATAAAGGCTTTTGCAAAATAATACATCGTTAATCAGTTACAAAATACATTGTTGCATTACATCACAAAAGCATTATATGAGTGGATGCCATCCAAAAGAGAGCTGAGTAGCCGCCCCGTGCCATCCTCAGCAACGTTACCTGTTAACTGGAAACACATAAAAAGTCAGCGTTGCTGAGTGGGTTCTAGTTTTATAATAAAACATAATTTTCTTTCGTTAAAACCGTTCTTTACTTTCATGCGATCATACATTATACGTACACATAGATAGTATCATTATTATCCTGACCGATCGTTCGTTAACTTTCTTTCATTCAACGTACATCATTACCATTCACATTTGTTACTTACGTTCATATTCATTCATAAATTCTTACTTTCATTCATACGTTCATTACTTTCGATGACATGTACAATACCCCGAACACCGAGAGTGTTCTCACCCAACTCCGTGACTAAACCTCTAATCCTTTCAGAGTTAAGATGATCTTCTTTTAATGCCTCCTCTTGAAACTCTTTGACTTGCTTAATCACATCAGAGGTCATAATCAACCAGTATGCTTTCACCCGAATCGGCTCAGGTCTCTCCTTTCAGCTAAGGGCTTCCGCCACCACGTTGGCTTTTCCTGGATGATAATGGATCTTATAATCATAATCCTTTATGAGCTCCAACCATCTTCTCTACCTCATGTTCAAATCTTTCTGCTCGAAGAAATACTTCAAGCTCTTATGGTCAGTGAAAATGGTGCACTTCGTCCCGTAAAGATAGTGCCTCCAAATCTTTAGTGCAAAGACCACGGCTGCTAGCTCCAAGTCATGAGTAGGATAGTTAACCTCATGAACCTTCAACTGTCAGGATGCATAGGCTATAACCTTCCTTCTCTGCATTAATACACACCCCAATCCCGAGTAGGAAGCATCAGAATAAACCACCAGATCTTCACCTCCATCGGGTAATGACAATACAGGAGCTTGAGTTAACCTCGCCTTCAATTCCTCAAACGCCTTCCCCTAAGCTTGACCCCACACAAACTTTACATCTTTCTGGGTCAACTTGATTAGTGGAGAAGCGATCTTAGAGAAGTCTTGAATGAATCTTCGGTAGTAGCCGGCCAAACCCAAGAAACTACGAATCTCGGACGGCGTCTTTGGAGACTTCCATTGCATCACAGCCTCCACCTTTTCCGGGTCCACCATAATCCACTCGGGATTCACGACGTGACCCAAAAACTGAACCTCACGTAGCCAGAATGCGCACTTGGAGAACTTGGCATACAACTTCTCCCTTCTCAACATCTCCAACACCTCTCGAATGTGACCGGCATGCTCTACCTCACTCTTCGAATAAATAAGGATATCATCAATAAACATAATCACTGATTTATCCAACATCGGCCGACACAATCGGTTCATCAGATCCATAAAAGCAGCTGGCGCATTGGTCAAACCAAAAGACATAACGAGGAACTTATAATGACCGTAACACCTCATGCTCTTTCACCTTTAGCTGATGGTAGCCAGATCGAAGATCTATCCTTGAAAACCAACTGGCACCGTGAAGCTGATCAAACAAATCATCAATCCTCGGTAACTGGTATCGATTCTTGACCGTCAACTTGTTCAGCTCACGGTAGTCTATACACATCCTCATACTACCGTCTTTCTTCTTTACGAATAAGACCGGAGCACCCCAAGGAGAGATACTCGGTCTAATGAACCCCTTATCAAGCAACTCTTGCAACTGCTCCATCAACTCTTTCATTTCCGTCGGAGCCAACCGATACGGTGCCTTGGCAATAGGTTGGGCACCTGGTATCAAATCAATCTAAAACTCGATCTCTCAGTCAGGTGGCACTCCTAGCCTTCGGGAAACACATCGGGATAGTCACACACAACCGGTACATCAGACAGTTATGGTGTTGGTGTATCCACGTCCTTTACATAGGCCAAGTAGGCACTACATCCATGCCTCATACACTTTCCCACCACCGCCATTGAGATTACTTTCGGGATTGTCATGACTCGGTCCCCATAAAAAGTTAACGAACTCCCATCAGGCGCTGTCAAACGAATCATCTTCTTGAAACACACAATATTCGCCTCGTAGTCCGCCAACCAATCCATCCCAAGAACCAAATCGAAACCACCCAAGGTCATCACAAATGGTCTAACCGGAAATTTATGACCCTCTAATTCCACATCACAACCCTCTATCATCTCAGAAATCCTGGTAGACTTACCTATGGAAGTTTCTACATCAAAGGGCGCATCAATACGTCTACTACTAACCGGCAGCTTAGTACAGAAAGCAGCAGAAATAAAAATTTTACTAGCACCCGAATCAAATAACACAGAAGCTAAAGTTTGGTTCACTATAAATATACCAGAAACGACATCAGGGTCCGTCCTAGCTTCTTCTTGTGTCCTCATGAATGCCCTGGCGCCCGCCCTCGGTCCTTCACTCCCCGTCTTCTTCACCTCGGAACCTTCAGCCCTTGGCTTCTTGTAGTCTCGGCTCATGTGGCCCTCCCCGCCACAGTTAAAACATCTCTCCGCTTTGCACGCCCGTGCCATATGACCTGGCTTCCCACATTTGAAGCACACATTCAACCCCCACCTACACTCACCGGCATGCTCCTTCCCACACTTTTCACATCTCTTCGATCCCGTACCCGGTGTCGCTACACGGCGATCATCCACCCATGCCTTCTTGTTACCCGTCGAGGCATCACCCCGATCAAACCTCTTCCCACTCCAGTTTTGATCACCACCACCCTTCTTACTACCTTCAGTCACCACCACTGGTCCACTACCGCCCTCTCATCATATAACCTCCCTGCCAAGTCCACCGCCGACCTAAACGTGCTCGGTCGGGCAGCGATCATGTGCCTACGAATATCCACTGGCAAACCCTGAATATATCTATTAATCTTCCGTGATAGAGGCGTCACCTGATCCGGCACCAGACATGCCATCTCGTTGAACTTCATTGTTTACTACTGATGTGTCATGGTTCCCGCCTCCAGTTGAAGGAACTCCCTCTCAACCTTATCCATCTCTCGGTGAGGACAGAACTCCTCAATAACCAACTTCTTCAACTCCGACCATCTCATCCTCCTAATGGCCCTACTACCCTCGGCTTGGACTATATTGCCCCACCAGCACAGAGCCGAGTCCATAAAAGAATGGGTAGCAAACTTTACTTTCTGATCTTCCCGGCACTCGCTGATGTTCAAAATAGCTTCCATTTCTCTCACCCACACGTGAGCAGCAGCAGCAGTGCCGTTACCATCAAAAGTAGGGAGCTTGCATCATTGAAATGCCCCATAGTTACTACCTCGTGCCACCTCAGGCGCAGGCTCCTCTTCTTCCTCTTCTTCATTATTAGAAAGAACCATTTCAGGCTCGGGTTGCTCCCGTCCTCCCGAGGACCTGTTCCTCTTTTTCCGTTCTCCTTCTCGTACAGCCTTAATCACTTCAGTCACCACAGACGGCAAGATCGTCTGCATTACTTGATGAACCTCCTCCACTACAGCCTCCTTTACCGAGGCTCTCAGATTGGCGCTCTCATCTACACCCTCTGGATGATGGGTTTCGGGTTCTTAAGGAACCACCTTTTAAACTCTAGGCCTGCCTCTTGTGACTCGTGGTTTAGCACCACGTCCACCACCGCCTCCGCCATGTGAAGCCTTCGATGATCTACCACCGGCCATCCTCTAACACACACTGAAAGATTCAACACCAATACGGTCATTCAAGGGAACAGCTCAGTTTATGTCAAGTATAGTAAGTCCCTAATTACAGTGGCCAGTTATGATTAGCCACTTACTTTACTCTTCGTACCCCGAGCATTACCTGTCCTGACTACATCAGTATTTAAATCTACCAGCAACACATAAGCCACATAACATGCACACATAATACCGGTTATCATTAAGAAAATACCTGATGGCACGCAGCTACTCAGATTGGCATCCCTTCCCTTTCTGTCCCATTCTCAGTTCAAGTTAAGGTTTATTTTGAAAATTTATCCATTTCACTTAAACTTTGGCTCTGATACCAACTTGTAAGGCCCCGTTCCCGGGACGCTTATAGCTGGTCGATCATCGCACATAAAACATACATTCTCATTTATCTTAAGTAAACATTGCTGCGGAAACATTCAAAAATGATATTTCATTTCATTATAAAGGCTTTAGCAAAATAATGCATTGTTAATCAGTTACAATATACATTGTTGCATTACATCACAAAAGCATTATATGAGTGGATGCCATCCAAAAGAGAGCTGAGTAGCCGCCCTGTGCCATCCTCAGCAACGTTACTTGTCAACTGGAAACACATAAAAAGTCAGCGTTGCTGAGTGAGTTCTAGTTTTATAATAAAACATAATTTTCTTTTGTTAAAACCGATCTTTACTTTCATGCGATCATACATCATACGTACACATAGATAATATCATTATTATCTTCATCGTTTGTTCGTTAACTTTCGTTCATTCAACGTACATCATTACCATTCATATTCGTTACTTACGTTCACATTCATTCATAAATTCTTACTTTTAATCGTACGTTAATTACTTTCGAAGACATGTACAATACCCCGAACATTGTGCACGAAGCTGGTTACTGGGCCTGAGGTCTTTCATAGACCTCGAACATTGTGCACGAATCTAACTCCAGTACCTAGGGCAAGTACATTCACCATTTATCTTTTCTCTTTCATTCCGGATCAATGCCATGTGCTATACCCCGAACATTGTGTACGAAGCTGGTTACTGGGCCTGAGGTCTTTCATAGACCTCGAACATTGTGCACGAAGCTGACTCTAGTACCTAGGGCAAGTACATTCACCACTTATCTTTTCTCTTTCATTCCGGATCAATGCCATGTGCTATACCCCGAACATTGTGCACGAAGCTGGTTACTGGGCCTGCGGTCTTTTATAGACCTCGAACATTATGCACGAAGCTAACTCCAGTACCTAGGGCAAGCGACAAGGATCCCATACATATGGTCAATCACAAGGATTGGACCCCAGTGTGCATCCTTCTGGGGTAGCTAACCCGTAAACAGTTGAGCTAACACCCTTCATTGGGTGTGAACCTCCATACATTTGCTTGAAAGCCTTTCTGCACAATGTTCCTCTTTTCATTCATTCATTCATTCATTCATTAATGCATGCATTCTTTCATTTCGTTCCTCTTTTCATTATCTTCCACTTTATGTTACATAGTACTTTTCATTCATTCATAGACATTCAACGTAAAGCCACGGAAAAACAATCATACATAACAGGAACATAAACATAAACATAAACATACCAAGTCATCAAAATACAAGGCACCATCATACATACATTGTTGGGTTTGTTGGAACATAAAATCATAGTTTAACCGTTTAAACTTTCAGAAAACGCAGCGGAAGTTTAGCATTATAATCTTGTTTATAAGCTGAAAAATATGTTCATTAGATGACCATATTAATGTATAAAACAAACCCAAAGAACAAAGGATCATTTATGTGAATTAGCAAGCTATGAACATGTGAAAAACTACATAAAATCACAGCTTCATAGAGCTGTGATTCTACCTTACTGCAGCAGCAAAAATCGACTAAAAGAAGATGTTTGATGAAGATGGAGATGCCCAAAATGCAGCCAAGACTTCAAGGATAGAAGTCCTCAAGCTAGTATACCCCAAGCTCTATGCAAACACCTCTTCTTGTTAGGTAGAAAACACCAAAATTCAGCTCAAAATCAGCTAGAAAACCCTCTTTTCTTGCTTTCTTGTCATTAGAACACTTCAAGAACAACACAAGAACACATCAAGAAGAACACATAATCAGCTCCAAATCCTGCATATGTTGCTGAAAAAAACCGTGAGGTTTTTTAGAGAGGGAGAGTGTTGTTTTGTCTTGTGTGTCTTGCATGTGTTGTTGTCATGATCAAGAATGAAAATGAAAGGAGAGCTGATATAATCTAGTTAGTGGAGGAGAAAAGAGGGCATGTGTGTTGAGTCTTCAAGGGAATATGTTGGTGGAAAACATGAAAGGCATGCATGCATGAGTGTTTTTCTCAAGACAACAAGCAATGCACTAACATGCACATGCATGCTACTTTGAACGGCCTCAAGGGCTAAAATTTGGTGGTTTCCCTTTTCTTTTAATCAATATTTGAGTTTTTATAAAATAGGTGATCATATTTTATAAAAGCCAAATACTAACACACACATATATTGTCTACTCTTTTAACTAGTTTATACAATTAACCATTTAATTGTATAAGTAGTATACTCTCATTATTATTTGATGTTATACAACTAATTTGTATAATACTTCAAATAATATTATTGAACAAAATATCCTCATAAATTGTTCCATCTCATATGCAACTTATTTAGAAAACCCATTTTCTAAATTGGTGTAAATATTTAATTGCATGATCATATCATCAATTAAATATTAATTGGTGTTTGCTAAGCTTGTTATTGGGTATAACCCGACTTGGATCATGACGTACTAACCACATCAATATTCTAAGTGTCTTGGGCACATAGAATCCTACAATCTCCCACTTGCCCAAGATTCATAGAAAATTGATGCAAGCAGTAAATGACGCCTAACAACGGTTTACTACCCTTAATACGCATGACTTATGGCCATTCAATAACATCATCCCATTCAAGTACCCTACTTGAAATGATTTAGGTGAATCAATCATCTATCCTTTTGTTACAGATGTCATGTTAAATCCAAGGACACAGAATGATCATCCCTTGTTGATTTAACTTAATCAGGCCTTAGACATCTAACTCTCAACGAATAAGAGGAACAAATCCCATCTTGACTACATACGTTTCTCACAATCACCTTATGTCATACCTGAACATAGCCTTATGTACTGACAATTATTTCATATCAGTGAAGAACTAGTTCAAGGTGTAACACTTGGTGAATATCAAAACCCAATATGTATCTCAGGTCGAAGGATACCAAATGATATTCGCCTTTACTCAAATTTACTTATGATCAATCAATAAGATTCCATGTAGTAAGATTTGAGATGCGGGTTAGTCCAATATTTGTATCCCACAAATATCTATGAACCTTGGTAGCAACCTATTGCTCTATATTCATCCTTATGAATATCAACCAATCCAAGTTCATAATAGTCTTACCCTCACACTTGTTCCCACAAGTATGAACGACTACGGACATTTAGAGTAAATAATTTACTCATGGATTAAACATGCTAAATCGGAACATTAATTGAGACATTATAACCAAATAATTTTACTCAAATAATAAAGAGTTCCACATTTTCAAATACAAAATTTGATCAAGTCCAGTCACTAGAATATCGAAGTCCTAAGGCATAGGTATGACTTTCATGCTTTGTCCTTTCGAGGAGCTTCGTGAGTGGATCCGCAATATTTTGATCAAAGTGAACTTTGCGAATACATATCTTTCCCTTTTCAACTTCATCCCTTATGTAGTTGAATCTCCGCTCATTGTGCCTAATCTTTTGATATGCACGGGGTTCCTTGATTTGAGCAATCACACCCTCGTTATCACACAAGATTTCTAAGGGGTCTTGAATGGTAGAGACCATCCCTAGATTGGTGATAAACCTTTTTATCCATGCAGCTTCCCAAGCTGCTAATGAGGCGGCTATGTATTCAAATTCTTTAGTGGACAATGCTATCCTATTCATAATGGAGACATACCCCAATTGTGATCGAGGATCATCTCGATCAGTTTGAAACTAGCATTCGTGTAACCCTTTACAACTAGTTCCTCTTCATCAGATCCATATATTAGAAACATATCCTTAGTCCTCCTAAGGTATTCTAATATACTTTCAACAGCCATCCAATGGGTGTTACATGGATTCTGCTGATATCTACTTGTCATGCTTAACGCGCATGACATGTCCAGTCTAGTGCATATCATCGCATTCATGATGGATCCTATAGCAGACGCATATGGGATGTCCTTCATGCGATCTTGCTCATCCTTTGAGCTTGGACATTGAGATGCACTCAATATTGTCCCTCTTTGAATAGGTATTATACCTTTCTTAGAGTTTACCATCTTGAACCTTTTTCAAGATTTTATCTATATATGCACTTTGGTTTAACCCTATCAACCGCCTCGATCTATCCCTATAGATCTTTATTTCCAAAATATAGACGGCTTCACGGAGATCCCTTTTGGAAAACCAATTTCCAAGCAAGGTTTTAACACCTTCCATGGTTGGAATATCATTTCCATATAGTAATATGTCATCAAGATACAATACTAAGATTGTGATTACACTCCTACTAGCCTTTTTATACACATGAGCCTTGTCAGTATCCAAGTTTCCATGCATATTTGTTTTCTTCTCGAAAACCCACTTGCATCCAACCGGTTTGGAGTTAAGTGGAGTGTCAACCAATTCCTAAACTTGGTTGCCATACATGGATTGCATCTCTACATTCATGGCTTCCAGCCATTTGTCACAATCCGAATTGGACATTGCATCATGGTATGTAGTTAGCTAATCGGAGTCAACCTCATAGCATCCATCCATGAAAAATCCATATATTTCAGGTGAAATGCTAACTCTACCAGATCTATGAATGTTTTGTGTGTATTGATCAACCTCTTGATCATCATCAACAACCTCTTGATGACAGCTAGTGTCAACCAAACGTGTATCGGCATATGGATCTTGATCCTCATCAAATTCCACTGTTCTATACGTCATTCCTTCCATAAGGAACTTGGCTTCCAAGAACTCTGCCTTTCGAGCAATAAATACCTTTTGCTCTGTTGGATCAAAGAAGTAGTATCCTATACAGTCCTTTTGGATATCCAACAAACATACACTTAGTGAATCGACTTTCAGTTGGTTTGGGTGTTAAGCTTAACGTAAGCTTCATAACCCATAATTTTAAATATGATAGCGATGGAACTATTCCATTCCATATTTCAAAAGGGCGTCGAATCCACATTCTTGGTTTGGGCCATATTCAAAATACGAGCCCCGGAGAGTAGTGCGAAACCCCAAAATTGTAGAGGTAGTGAGCTTATAGGCATCATAGGTCGAACCATATCCAATAGGGTCCGATCTCCTTTCAGACACACCATTATGTTATGGTGTTCGGTGAGGAGTAAGTTGTGAGACAATCTTAAAACTTTCTAGATGATCCCTAAAAGTCTCACTTAGGTATTCACCTTCTCTATCTAAACGGAGAACTTTGGTAGTTCTATCGAGTTGATTTTCTACTTCATTCTTGAAGTTTTGAACATTTCAAATTCTTCATGTTTATGTGCCATCAAGTACACATGACCATAGCGACTATAATCGTCGGTAAAGGTAATGAAGTAAGTTTCATCATACCTTGTCATTGTTTTAAAAGGACCTCATACATCCAAATGTATGACTCCCAATAAATCTTTTGCCCTCTCATTAGTACCACTAAAGGACGTGTTGGTCATCTTACCTTGTAAACAAGATTCACACTTTATCAAATGAATAATTTTCATTTGTTTTCAAAAGACCATTCTTTTAAAGTGTTTAAATCCGATTCTTGTTTATGTAACCAAGATGACAATGACAAGAATAAGAGTCACTTAAACCATTTTAAGTCTCTTGGTGCATGATAGGTATAATGCGTTATTATAGGACGAATCATTATGAACCAATTCATCAACATCATTAGAAGGCATAGCCTTGAAGTAATATACATCATCCATATAAACATAAATACCATCATTTACAAACTTTAAAACATAACCATATCGTTTTAAAAGGCAAACTTAAATCATGTTCCTAGTCAAACTAGGGGCATATAACATGTTTTGAAGAACAACTTCCAAACCTTTTGAAAGTTTCAAAACATAGTCTCCTTTCTTAAAGTGCTTATTTCTTTTGAACCCTTGCAACAGATTGCAATAGTGAGTTCCACATGTGGTATCCAATTACCCATGTGCTTTGAGGAAATAACATTTAAGTCAATATGGATTATGAAAGTTGTGCTTGAGGTTTGCCCAGCATCTCTCTTATTTCTCAACTCATTGAGATAGGTTGGACGATTCCCTTTCAAATGACCTATCTCACCATACTCAAAGCATGGATCGTTTTTGGTTACCTTAGGCTTCATAAGCTTAGGTTTTGGAGGTTCCGCTTTGATCTTCCCTTCCCCTTTGCCTTTGATGTGCCCTCCTCCTTTGGCAACATTTGCCTTAGGATCGGGAATGGCCTCAACATCGTCGGGGTCGGGTTGGTTAGGAATAGGATCGTCAAGGACATTTGCCTTTGCTCTTGCTTGAGAACAATTCTTAAGTTTCGAGACTAGTCCATAAGGTTATTATGGTTCAGACGATCCCTCTCTAAAATAGTTCTCAGTGATAGGGTATGGACGGTCGGGGTGGTAGCATTATTGTTTGCGGCCATTCTACAAATTTTACAAAGTTCTTTTTAGTATTTCTTAAAATTTCATTTTAATTATTAATACCCTTTATGTCTCATAGACAATTAATAATTAAAATCTAGAATCCAACGTTACATTCAAATAATGGTTAGGTGACCTTTATCCCATTATTCAAATTAACAAGGTAGTCAACTTTTGACAATTACAACCTTTTGCAACTTCTAGCGGTATGGGATCGACTTTTAAACATCATATGTAAAGTCGGCATGTTAATCCCATCAACACCATTTGGAAACCATATTTTAGGTGATCCATTCAACATGGTTTGCAAATCAAGTCACCCTACTTGCACACACATGTGAGTTTACCAACATAAGTGGTTAGGTGACCTTTATCCTACTAATGTGGTATTCCCACCTTAAGTCATAAGTTCCCTCAAAATGGTTAGGTGACCTTTATCCCATTAAGAGTTTCCAAATGACTTAAGTGTTGTGCAAAAGGACGGTGTTAAACTTGTTTGAAAAGGGATTTTTAGTTTTCATTAATTCTAGTTTTGAAAACTCTATGTACCTTGTATTTGCATGCTTTCAAATACAAGGTATCCTATGGTTCATTTTTAATAAAACCTCTTTTATTAAATCATCAAATCTTTTAATAACCTTTTATTAATCACTTAATGATTAAGAACCATAGATGCAAGGTATCTTATGGTTTATTTTTAATAAAACCTCTTTTATTAAATCATTAATCCTTTTAATAACCTCTTATTAACCACTTAATGATTAGAAACCATAAATTTCCAGCTTGTTAAGTTTGCTAATGAGTTTGTTATGCATATCCAAATATCAAACAACAATCATACAACAAACAACCAAACAAGCATAATATAAACAACCACAATGTGCATAACCATAGCTACTATTGTGACCACACTTGTTTGCCATCACAAGTGTGGTCATTTGGTCTTTCCTAAGGGTTGAATACAACACAAAATAGAGGTCTTCTTAGACTCCCACTTGAACTTGCATCCATATGCTTCAAGTCCCTTTTTTGTGTCTTTGATGTCCATCTTTGGGTCTTCATTTTTGTGCATCTTCCTTTTACAAAAATTATATCCTAATACATTTTTCTAAAAAAAGAAATGCACCTAATCTATTTATTACATAACCAAATGAATAAATAATTACAACCCAAATAATAAACACAAATATTACAACCCAATTGAATGAATAAAAACAACCATTAAAACCATCCAAATCACACAAGGCCTTAAGCTAGGTTATGCACTTTAACAACCAATGATCATATCATTTATTCATATAATGAAACCCCACTTAAAACCACCAAATTTCAGCCAACATAAACTGAAATTTTTGGTTTTAAATATTGTCTAAACAATCAACATTTTATCAACATGTATTTCTTTCAAGATTTCATCACAAGCATGTATGATATAATCTTGAAAGTTGGGGATTCATCAAAACAGAAATGTAGCAGCCCATAATCAGCCTATTATGAGTTTAAAATCATCCTCTAAAACTAATTTTTAAAGGACAAGAACAAGCAAGCTATCCACATAACCGGCTCTTGATGCCATTGTTGGGTTTGTTGGAACATAAAATCATAGTTTAACCGTTTAAACTTTCAGAAAACGCAGCGGAAGTTTAGCATTATAATCTTGTTTATAAGCTGAAAAATATGTTCATTAGATGACCATATTAATGTATAAAACAAACCCAAAGAACAAAGGATCATTTATGTGAATTAGCAAGCTATGAACATGTGAAAAACTACATAAAATCACAGCTTCATAGAGCTGTGATTCTACCTTACTGCAGCAGCAAAAATCAACTAAAAGAAGATGTTTGATGAAGATGGAGATGCCCAAAATGCAGCCAAGACTTCAAGGATAGAAGTCCTCAAGCTAGTATACCCCAAGCTCTATGCAAACACCTCTTCTTGTTAGGTAGAAAACACCAAAATTCAGCTCAAAATCAGCTAGAAAACCCTCTTTTCTTGCTTTCTTGTCATTAGAACACTTCAAGAACAACACAAGAACACATCAAGAAGAACACATAATCAGCTCCAAATCCTGCATATGTTGCTGAAAAAAACCGTGAGGTTTTTTAGAGAGGGAGAGTGTTGTTTTGTCTTGTGTGTCTTGCATGTGTTGTTGTCATGATCAAGAATGAAAATGAAAGGAGAGCTGATATAATCTAGTTAGTGGAGGAGAAAAGAGGGCATGTGTGTTGAGTCTTCAAGGGAATATGTTGGTGGAAAACATGAAAGGCATGCATGCATGAGTGTTTTTCTCAAGACAACAAGCAATGCACTAACATGCACATGCATGCTACTTTGAACGGCCTCAAGGGCTAAAATTTGGTGGTTTCCCTTTTCTTTTAATCAATATTTGAGTTTTTATAAAATAGGTGATCATATTTTATAAAAGCCAAATACTAACACACACATATATTGTCTACTCTTTTAACTAGTTTATACAATTAACCATTTAATTGTATAAGTAGTATACTCTCATTATTATTTGATGTTATACAACTAATTTGTATAATACTTCAAATAATATTATTGAACAAAATATCCTCATAAATTGTTCCATCTCATATGCAACTTATTTAGAAAACCCATTTTCTAAATTGGTGTAAATATTTAATTGCATGATCATATCATCAATTAAATATTAATTGGTGTTTGCTAAGCTTGTTATTGGGTATAACCCGACTTGGATCATGACGTACTAACCACATCAATATTCTAAGTGTCTTGGGCACATAGAATCCTACAAATACATAACATACATCATGCATAACATGCAACAACATCATGCCCAATCTACCCTGTAAGACCTCAATGGTCATCTTACATGTACCTACGGAAACTTCCACGTCAAAACTTACATCTGCACTTTCCCCCGAAAGCCAGTAATTAAACTATGCTCCTACTTGGGTACCACTGCCCTGTTTGGGCGTATGGGCACCCTTCAGTCGCATAGCATCCATGCGACTGGACATCATGCGAATGGACCAATACGGATGAACACCAATGTGGATGAACACCCAATCATGCGAATGGACCTCATGCGGTTGAACACTATATGAATGGACCTTATGCGAATGAACCTCATGCGATGGACTTAATGCGGATGAGTACTTATGCGACTGGGCCCTCAGTCGCATGACACCCCATGCGACTGGCCCTCCAGTCATACGACTAAGCTTCAATCGTGCGAATGAACTTCAATCGCACTCCAGTTGGCCGTATGGCCTCCAGTCGATCACCTAGCCCTAACTGATGCAGAATGAAGTTCATCCCGAACCCAATCTGCCATTTTCGACCTCCAAGCTCAACCAAACCCATTCTAACCCCAAATCGACCATCCTAAACCTTAGGAATGCATACTACAACGCCGTTCAAGCACACACAAGCTCAAAGACATACTCCAAACGCATCACACGCAAACTCACCCAAATGGGTCAACACACACACATACGAAAACAGGTTTACTATGTGTTCCAGCCCCAAATCAGTTGAAAACGAGTAAAATAGGGGTCCTAGAACTCACATAAACTACACCAAGAAGAAGATCTTCGTTTAGACCCGCTACACGACGATTTTGCTCTCTTGAATCCACTCGAGCTGACCCTTTTCTCTTCTCTTCTACCTTTTCTCTCTTCTTTCTCTCTTTTGGCTGAAATGTGGGTGTGGGGAGAGGGTAAGGGATGCCCTCTCCCTTTAAATATCCCCACTTGCCTGACTTTCTCATGTTGGCGAGTTTGGTCCCCCGACTTTGGACTTTATTTCTTTTTCTTCTTTCGTCAGCTTCAAAGAAAATATCCAGGTGTTACATTTAACAATCGATATTTGGATATAATGGCATGGGATCATCAGAACTTCATAGAATGGGATATGAAGGTTCTTATTGGGAAGGAATTCTTGAGGTTTGATACGTGAATTGTTGAATGAATTATAAAGAGTTCTTGGGGCCGTTCAATCTTGTAAACCATTTTCCTAATACGCTCTAGCACTTTGAATGAGACCATATAATGGTATGACATGTTTGTTGTTGATGAGATGAGAGTTTGGTCAACAGTAGATAAGAACCCAAGAGCAACTAAATTAACAACACGAGCCCGAAACATATTCTTGTGAATATGTATCGTTCCTTCAGTTTAACCGTCAGCTTAAGAATGATAAGATAGGCTGAGATTTAAGTTGGGTTCTCAAAGATGATTGAAGACGTTGCTAATAACAGAAGATGAATCGACCATAAAGATTAAAGATTGATGTTTAATGACACACCATGATGACTGACTATTTCATTGATGTAGATACAAGTCAATTTCTCGACTCGACATTCATCAAGAATCGATATGAAATGCGCCGATTTAGTCATTCGATCAATGATGAATCAAATATTACTATGATATCTGGAAATAAGAGGCAAATTGGTGATGAACTCCATGAATAATTGTTCCCTTTTCCACATAGTAATTTTAAATTAAACAAATGATTCAGAGGGATGCTACCGTTTGGCTTTGACTTTTGAACAAGTGAGGCACTTGGACATATACAAAGCTATGTCCCTTTTTTTCCTTTATGCCAAACCTTTAATACTGATTGCGAAGATTCATGAACCTTTTTATCCACATCGGGATGAATGTAATAATGAGTCTTGTAGTTCACGTTCATGATAGAGATTTAGATATTATCAAGATTAGGAATTCAAAGACGACCCAAGAAGTAATGCAAACAATAGGAATTGCATTTTTTAATTAAGGTTCAAGGATCAAACGAAGATGTTGTTCATGATCGGATTAAAATTTGAATAGGTCAGGATATCGTTGATAAAGACAATCATAATTATTTTTTTATCAAACCCATGAACACAGCCGAAACATTGGTATAACTAGAAAGGCATAAACATAAATTTATAATGACTTTATCTTGTATAAAAGACTATTGTAGGAGTGTTATCATCATGCAATTAAGTTTGATAATAACACGAACGAAGATCGAAAAGTAAGAATTGAAAGGTTCTATAAAGTAGATCAAACGATAGATTGAAACATAAAGGCGTAAAATAAAAGAACAATTAAGATTTACATGTTCCAGTCTTAGAACTAAGATTAACCTAAGTGGTCAAGACCTCTTTTGGGTTCAGGAATCATGCTTTGACTTGGTGGGTTGGAATACTATCACCGATAAATCGGGTAACAATATTCACCCTTCAAGTTACTCCATGTTTCTTGTCAATTGAAATCTTAAGGCCTTGGTAAGATTGAAATCAAGGAATCGGCATAGTCACCATGGTGTGGATATCACTCCTAGCTTGGTGGTGTGGTTCTCGAAACATGAGAACTTGATCCTAATTTATTGTTAAGGATCCACAGGATTAAGATGAGGTAAATTACCATTAATGTAAGGGAAATCACTCCTATCTTAACGGTGAAATTTCATAAAAACAAAATATAGCAATTTAAAAATCTTCAACAATGTATGGGATTCAGTCCTATTCGGTGTGGTCAATTCGTTTGTGAAGAGTTCCTAAAAATAAGATGAGTGGCATTACCATTGAGGTAAGGAAAATCATGCCTATCTTAATGGTGAAATTGCGTAAAAACAACAATAATAGTAAACTAAAAATCTTCACCAAAGTACGGGATTCACTCCTATTTTGATGAGGTCATTTCATTTGTGAAATACAAGTCCAAAAGAATAAGATGAGTGCTATTTTCATCAATGGTAAAGAATTCACTCCTGTCCTGATGATGAAATTTCATAAGAATAATAATAGCAAATGGAAAGTCATCATCAAAGTAAGGGAGTCACTCCTTTTTCGGTGAGGTCGTTTCCTTCGTGAAATGTGAGTGTCTTTAGTCAAAAATTGACTAGCAACCTCTTGCATTTCCCACGGTCCAAAACGATTAAAAGTTTTTATCAAACAAGATTATTACAAAGCTTGACATGACAAATGGAAGATGTTGATACATGTGTCCCTAGATTCTGAGTTGAATGTAAAATGTCTTGACTATGTGTAATTGAATGATGCTTAATGAAATACATGTGGTTGTTTATATTATAATGTTTATATATATTTCATTAATGGGTTAAGTAATGACTAATTGTATAGGTTTGGTTTTGTTTGAATAGGTATGCATAATGTTGTAATGATTAACACATTCAAACTTAACATGATGTAGTTATCATGCGAATGGGCCATGCGAATGGACCATACGCATGAATAACTTCATGCGAATGACTAAGTCGCACGATTTATCCAGGAGACTGGATCAGTCGTAAGACTGAAGCATGAGATTGATCAAATTGTACGACTGAAAGTTCAGTCGTAAGTATGGATCATACGCATATCTCAATCGCACGACTGAACCATCCGAATGGTTCAGTCGCCCGAATGAGAAAACCTAACCTATAAATACCACTTAATTCGTGGAAAAACGTAACACTTCGAATATTACAAACCCTAATCATCCCAGAACGTGCTGTTCGACCATTCCAACTTCATAGAGCGTTTCAGATCATTCCGAGTCAATTTATAACGTTTTCTAATCGTTAGGATTGATCCTGATTTCGTTCTCACTGATTGGATCGCCAATCAAATAGGATTCCGCACTATTTGATCTGGTACAACGAAGAATCGGTTAGTACTCCGTACGTACACGGTCCTAACAAGTGGTATCAGAGCTTTGGCTCTTGATTCTTCGTTGATTCAATCATTTTTGTGAAAAAGTCTACGTTTTTACACAAAAGGATCCATTCTTTTTGGCTAAAAATTGAGTCTTTACGTGTGCATGTTCTGAAAAATTCAGTGTTTTTCGAGTTTCAGCCATCTAGGGTGCAAATATTTGCGTTCTAGGTCAAAAAGTGTTCAAAATCGCGTTTACAGCCGACCCAGTCGCACGATTATCTCAATCGTACGACTGAACTCTTTCGCACAGGTCTTTCGCACGTTTGAGTCAGTCGCCACTCCAGTCGCCCGGTTGAGTCAGTCGCTGTGTCAATCGCTCGACTGAGTCAATCGCCCACTTCAGTCGCACATCTGAGTCGATCGGTCTGCTCAGTCGTCTAAGTCACTCAGTCGGCCGATTCAATCGTACGTCTGAGTCCAATCGGATACAGCCCAATCGCATCAGCAGTTTAATTCTCAAGTTAAATTAATTCAAGGATGGACTCAGAAAATTATGCCATGTCAGCTGGAAAGGATTCGAGAATTCAGAACTTGTTGTTACTGGAGAATGAGATAGGGAACCATAACAAGCCACCTAAACTATTGACAATAGAGGATTTTCCACAATGGAGACAACGTTTTGAGATCTATCTTAATGGAGTAGATACTAACTTATGGAACTCTATTGAGGTTGGCTATAAAATACCCGTGGGGGCTGATGGTGTTCCTTTGACTTTGAGTGGACTCACCAATACACAGAAGGTTGCTTACAATGCAGAGAAGAAGGCCTATGCTATTTTGACTCAGTCCATTCCCAAACCTATTTTTCATCAATACTCAGAACACAAACAAAGTAAAAAACTGATGGAAGTTCTTGAAAAGAGGTATGATGGAAATTCAAACTTAAAGGCACTGAAAGGTAAAGCGTTGAAGAAGGAGTTTGATAATTTCTCGGCAATAGGGAATGAAAGCTTGGATGAAATCATCGATCGGTTTTACCATCTGATGAGTGAACTTCACACTCATGGTGTTAAGACTTCAATGGAAGATAAAGTTTTAAGCTTGGCAGATGGTCTACCTGCAAAGTGGGATTCGTTCATTTCTACTCTGCGATACAACTCAGTTTTAGAAACCTTGGATATCAATGACTTTATTCTAAAACTGAGAGAAGAGGAAGTGCGACAAAAATACAAGGCTAAGAAGGGTTCTTATGCTCAAGACCCCTCTCTCTACAATGTTCCTTCTACTTCCACCCCTGCTGCAAAGTCTTCTGGTGCACCTCTGCAAACAGCCTTCGTGTCCAATGCATCTTCAACTGCTGAACAAGGTTCATCATCTGCAAATGAGTCTCTTGGTGCATCTGGAGCTAGTCAAAGCCCTATTGTTACTCAGTCTGCAAAGTTGACAATAGAAAATCTGGGAAAGGTAACAGTGGAGGTTGCTAAAGAGCACATGGATCTTCTGGCTGCTGTTGTGCATTCTTATGGTGGTTTGGTGGCGGGCAAGATTGGTAATTGCCACCTTGCTGATGAAGATTATGAGCAAGTAGATGAGAATGAGTTGGAAAGAATGGACATCATGTGGGCTCTTGCAAGCGCTGTCCGAAGAGCCAAGAAATTTATGAAGAAAACAGGGCAGAATCTCGTGGCTACTAAAGATACAACCTTTGGTTTTGACAAGTCTAAAGTCACGTGCTTCAATTGTGGAGAGAATGGCCACTTTAAAAGGGAGTGTTCAAAGCCTAAGAAGACTGGGAACGGGAATCCATTTTCCTCGTTCAACAGGCAAGATAGAGACAAGAAACCAGCGTCCACGGGAAGTGATTCTAAAGCTATGGTAGCACAAGGAGATGAAGGACAAGACAGGTCCTTTCGATTCGTGTCTGATGAAGCTAACATTGCATCCGTGGAAGACTTGAACGAAGATTCTGCAAGTGAAGGGGAAAGCTCAGCTGAAGTTGATACTGCTGATGCGGAAGAGACGTTTGATGCTGTTGATGAAATTGTCCAGAATGAGTTGAATTCAGAATCTGAAGCTCAATCTACGTCTCAGAATGCTTTCATGGCTGGCACTTCGACATCCACACAGGTAAAATCTAAAGATGAACTATTTGATGAACATGTTTGTGTCGAATGTGATAAATTTAGAGAAAGCATTGATCTAAAATTTGCTAGGTTGTTAGAACACAATGATAACTTAGTAAATGACTTAAAACTGTGCTCAGAAGCTAATCGTATATTAAAACAAAATGAGAGCAGTTACAAAGAGAAGTTAGATGCATTGCAAAAGCAACTAAAGGAAACTGAAGTTGTTGTCTTTAACCAAGAAAATGACATTAAATACTACTTAAAGACCATTGAAGAGACTAAAAAGGACAAAGCGGTCTTACAGGTAGAAAATGAGTCATTACAACAAAAACTACATAGTCTAGCGAGTTCTTCGCACATTTTGAAAAACTTGGTTAAAGAACGCAACAATGGGGAGGGATTGGGTTACAAGGTAGTTCCACCACCACATGAAATCCTTTTGAACACAAAACAACGTCCAATTAATAACAATCAAATTAAGGATCATGTGGTGACAACTCCTTTGGTTAGTGATCCGGACACAGCAGTTAAGTCTGCTTCTCCGAATGATGATCAGAAAACTTCAACGTCAAGCAAGGTCAATGTTGAGATACGGGTGGAACCAAATGTTCAAACAACTCTTGGTTCGGAATCAAAGTCAAATATTACACAAACCAAGATATCTAAATCCACTCAAGTTAAACCAGTTAAAAGGGATAATATTCAGCCTCAAAGACAAATTAATCCAAATATTAAACAAGTTAAATTTGTTAAAGAGGGTAAATATTCAAAGACTGAGACCAAAAGACCCATTCCTGAGGTTTATTCACTGCCCCACAAGAGATCTCCTAGTCCTGATGAATGGAGATCCTGCTATACTTGTGGTCAGCAAGGTCATATTTCAACTAATTGTCCACGCTATCAGACACCAAGAATTAAAGTTGAGCTAAACGACAAAGTCAAAGTAGATTCAAAACAGCGTTCTAAGACCCCGGTTAGATCGAAAACACCCATTAGGCATAAAACACCTTCTAAGTCGTTTTCGTCCCCACCACGTCAAAGGCACAACAGACCAGTCCCTGACAGGTCTGTAACTCCAGCGAAAAAAACTGTTTCTGAATCTAAACTACATGCTCAAACTGTTAATCAGTCTAAAGTTTATCATAAACAATCCTTTCACAGGGATGGTTTATGGAAAGCCAAGACATCTGGTGAGTCTGAAAGCCAGGACAATCTGAAAGTTGAGATTCCAACCACTGATAAAGGACAGTGGGTCGAATTCATGATGGTTGATTCCTCTAGGAAACCCAAGCCAGTCAAGGCTTGGGTCCCCCTCCTTAACTGATTGTTTTCAATTATGTGCAGGTTGTCCGCTACAGTGCTTCAACAAATACATGGATTGTGGATAGCGGAGCTTCCAGGCACATGACAGGAAACAAGTCTCTTCTTTTTAATGTCAAACAAATTAAAGGGGGACATGTTTCCTTTGCGGGTAATAAAGGAGGATACATTACCGCTCAGGGCGAAGTAGGTAATGAGAAGGTAAAGTTTGATAAAGTAAATTTTGTTCAACAACTGGAAAACAATTTACTTTCAGTGTCTCAGATATGTGACAAGGGCTTCAAAGTTATGTTTGACAACCGAAAATGTTACATATTGAAAAAGGAAATGGAAATTCCAGAGAAGCAGGTTTTGATGTCTGCATCCAGGTATAATGATCTATATGTCTTGGATATGTCTAATGCTTCTACCTCTGAATCTACAGCTCAATGTTTCCTCTCAAAAGCGACAGAGAAGGATTCCATCTCATGGCATAGAAGGATGGGACACATAAATCAAAGGAAGATGAATCATCTGATTCACAACAACCTTGTTGAGGGAGTTACTGTCAAGAACTTCCAACTTCCTGATTTTTGTGTCTCTTGCAAGAAGGGAAAGCAGACCAGGAAATCTCACAAGACCAAGCACGTCAACACAATTGAGATGCCTTTGGAGTTGCTACACATGGATCTCTTTGGTCCAGTCAACACAAAGAGTATAGCAGGAGACTGGTACTGCTTTGTAGTCACTGATGACTACTCAAGATTCACCTGGGTGATGTTTCTGAAAGCTAAATCAGAAACGTTTGAATCATTCAAGGTGCTCGTCACAACTTTGGAGTCACTCTACAAGCTGAAGGTGAGAAAAATACGTTCTGACAATGGCACGGAGTTCAAAAATCAGTGGATGGATGCTTTCTGCAAGGAAAAGGGAATTGTTCATCAGTTCACTTCCGCATACACACCACAGATGAATGGAGTTGCAGAACGAAAGAATCGGAGCTTAATTGAGACTGCGCGAACCATGTTAGCTGATTCAAAGCTCCCAGTTCAGTTCTGGAATGAGGCGGTTGCAAATGCCTGCTACACACTTAATCGTGTGTTAGTAGTCAAAAGGCATGGCAAGACTTGTTACGAGCTACTTCAGAAGAGAAAGCCAAATTTGGAGTATCTGGAACCATTTGGAGCTCCATGTACATTGCTGAAGAAGACTCAGGAAGGCAAGTTCTGCGAGAAAGCTGATCAAGGAATATTCTTAGGATACAGCATCCCAGACAAGCGAGTTTACAATAACTCGACGGGTCAGGTTGAGGTGTGGTGCAACGTGGATGTTCAGAGATACATCACACCTCCTGCTGGAAAAGGTCCATCATCATTCTTCGATTATGATGGATTTTTCAAATCCTTTAATCTTCCACAGTTTGATTCAGAGGATGATGTTACTACCCAGATGATGTATGACATTCTTATCTCACCGAATCTGGATTCAAGCAACATCACACCTACTGATGGTGCCTCAAGCTCTTCGACTCCTGCTCTTGATGAGAGTGATGATTCATCAGGTGATGAAGAAGCACCTGCTTCTAACCCTGAGCATACAGCCAATCAACACAGTGAGTCAACAACTGCTGAACCAGCTGCAGGAAATCCGGACACTGAACCAGCAGTCACCAATCTGGGTTCTGAGGTTGTGGTTCCTACCACACCAGTGACCAGGATCAGTGTGAATCATCCCCCCTCGTCTATCATTGGGGACATTCAATCCGGTGTGCAAACACGAAATCAGCTGTACTCTGCTGATTATGCGGCAGTCATGGAAAAGGGTTATGTCAATGACGGGGCTTTCTCATGTTTTGTTTCACAAATCGAGCCTAAATATGTCTGTGACGCCCTGAAAGATGAGGCCTGGGTCAATGCCATGCAAGAAGAGCTACTCCAGTTCAAGAAACTTGGAGTCTGGACTCTAGTTGACAGGCCAAAAGGAGTCAAGGTTATTGGTACCAAATGGGTACTAAAGTGAAAGAAGGATGACCAAGGTGTTGTTATCAGAAACAAGGCACGGTTGGTTGTTCAAGGCTTCAGGCAAGTCGAAGGAATCGACTACAATGAAGTCTTTGCTCCCGTAGCTAGAATGGAAGCTATTCGTATCTTTCTAGCCTACGCCTCTTACATGAAGATCAAAGTATATCAACTAGATGTTAAGAGTGCATTCTTGCATGGGGAAATCCGTGAAGAAGTATATGTCAGTCAACCCGAAGGATTCGAAGATCCTTATCATCGGGATAGAGTCTACAAGTTAGACAAGGCTCTGTATGGGCTACATCAGGCTCCTCGAGCTTGGTATGAAAAGCTCTCCACCCATCTGCTGAAGCATGGTTTTCGTAGGGGTGTGATTGACTGTACATTATTCATCAAAGAAAAGGATGGTGACTTGCTTATGGTGCAGATCTATGTGGATGACATTATCTTTGTATCTAGAAATGAAGCCTTGTGCAAAGAGTTCGAATCTGTGATGAAGGCAGAGTTTGAAATGAGTGCGATGGGAGAAATGAAGTTCTTCCTAGGATTACAAGTGGATCAAACACCAACCGGCATTTTCTTACATCAGTCCAAGTATGTCGGCGATATTCTAAATCGCTTTGACATGGAAAATGCGTCTGCTGCCGGTACCCCTCTTGCCACAAATCATGATGTGGTCCCTGATGAGAATGGGGATTTGGTGGATGCCACTATGTATCGTGGGATGATCGGATCTCTCATGTATCTTACTGCCTCGCGTCCAGATATCATGTATGCAACATGTTTATGTTCTAGATATCAAGCAAAGCCAAAGGTGAATCACTTGATTGGGGTGAAAAGGATTTTTCGTTATCTGAAGGGTACTCCAACACTGGGATTGTGGTATCCTCATGATGATGACTTCGAGCTTACCGCATACAGCGATTCAGACTATGGTGGCTGCAAGATGAATTTCAAGTCTACATCAGCAGGGTGTCAGTTCTTTGGAAGACGGTTAGTCACGTGGCAATGCAAGAAGCAGACCTCGGTTGCTCTATCAACCTGTGAAGCTGAATATGTTGCTGCTGCAAGTTGCTGCTTTCAGATCATCTGGATTCAACAGCAAATGCGAGACTACGGTTTGAAATTTTCTAACACACCTATTTATGTTGATAATTCTGCTGCCATAGCTGTCACTAAAAATCCTGTTCAACACCCAAAAACAAAACACATCGGGATTAAATATCATTTCATACGCGATTGCTATGAAAAACAATTAATTGATGTGATTAAAATTAACACGGATTTTCAGCGCGCTGACCTTTACACTAAACCGTTTGATAAACCAAGATTTTTATATCTGCTAGAGGTCAACGGCGTTAAAAAGAAAAGTGATGTGATTGTTGAAGAAGCAGATACATAGTCCGACTCGTGTCTAGAAGTTTATTTTCTTTTTCCTTCATTTTTATTTCTATTTTATTTTTAAATTCCCTTGTCGTATAAAATCCAAAAACACAAAAAGATTTTATGTTTAGAATTTTAGGGGGAGATTTATTTCAGTATGCATTTACTTAAAAAAAAAAAAAAAAAAAGGGGGGGGAGGTAAGTTAAGCTGAAAAGGCACAGACAAATAAACTGGAAATGCGACTCGATAAAACTAGAAAGTGATAGCACACAGGCATCGAGTTACTTGGAACATCAAATTGGTTTTCAGTTTCAATAATAAAAATCATAAATCAGAAAAGTCTAAGTCTAACAAAATGGGAATATGATAGAAGGTTTGACTGGTATTGTAATCACTTGGAGAAAGTAGATCTAGGGTTGTGTAAGTACACAATACGATGTGTCAGTAGATTCAACACAATAGACCATTAGACATCATCAGTGAACTGGCTTAAACTAAATTTATCCAACCAGTTGTGTGTTCTCATGGTATCCCTGGTCTGCACAATCAATCAATGTCCAATAAGGGGTGAGGAGCAAGCTAATGCCACAAATGTGAGTAAAGACCAGCAAAACAGAGCAAAAGATGACAAATGTCATTAAAAAATGTATATGCAAATATGCTGCTCTAAGAAGATAAATAGGTATTGCACCTCTCTGCTGTGCGATGGCACTGACCTGAGGATAAGCATAACCTATTTGTTCTAAGAATTCATATCGTGGCTAATGCCACAAATGTGAGCAAAGACCAGCAAAACAGAGCAAAAGATGACAAATGTCATTAAAAAATGTATATGCAAATATGCTGCTCTAAGAAGATAAATAGGTATTGCACCTCTCTGCTGTGCGATGGCACTGACCTGACCTGAGTTACTTGGAACATCAAATTGGTTTTCAGTTTCAATAATAAAAATCATAAATCAGAAAAGTCTAAGTCTAACAAAATGGGAATATGATAGAAGGTTTGACTGGTATTGTAATCACTTGGAGAAAGTAGATCTAGGGTTGTGTAAGTACACAATACGATGTGTCAGTAGATTCAACACAATAGACCATTAGACATCATCAGGGAACTGGCTTAAACTAAATTTATCCAACCAGTTGTGTGTTCTTATGGTATCCCTGGTCTGCACAATCAATTAATGTCCAATAAGGGGTGAGGAGCAAGCTAATGCCACAAATGTGAGCAAAGACCAGCAAAACAGAGCAAAAGATGACAAATGTCATTAAAAAATGTATATGCAAATATGCTGCTCTAAGAAGATAAATAGGTATTGCACCTCTCTGCTGTGCGATGGCACTGACCTGAGGATAAGCATAACCTATTTGTTCTAAGAATTCATTGTTGTTTGCGCATCTCTGCTGTGCGATGGCACTGACCTGAGGCTTGGCATCTCTTTGAAATTTTTAGAACAAAATCTTCTAAGTCCAAGACCGCTCAAAAATCTCCTGAGGACGATTGATTACCATATACCTGTGGAATATACAAATACGGTTTGACCTAATTCATCTAATTAATCGCTGATGTGTGTCAAACGTCTGTGTATGGATTTAAGTGGACAAACATACTGACAATCGTCGTGGCTGCATCGCCTGATGTTCAAAATCAATAAAAGTTACATATTAGTTCAAACATGATTCCCAGTTAGTTCTTAGAAGTCTTCGATAAGTGAAAAACTGTGCAATTGTATCATGCAAAGTGTAATAAGCACTAAATGTTCCAAGTGATGGTGTATATGCCTGTCTGATTCCACGAGAGTCCATTCCGGATAAAATGTCAATGCTAATAAGCTATACAAGCCTGCCCCAATAAAAATCACAAAAATAGGTCTTTCTATTCATAGGTTAAGATTTGTTTAGTCTTAGTATAATGTGTCATGTCGGACTGTGTATACTGTTATCTGCTAAATGTCACTGAAGGTGCTTAATGTTTATCTAAACTTATTGTTTCTGAAAGGTTAAAAGGATCACGTCTGAGGTGATCGGGTGGATAAATGGATCACGTCTGAGGTGATCGGGTGGATAAATGGATCACGTCTGAGGTGATCGGGTGGTTAAATGGATCATGTCTGAGATGATCAATTAATGCGTAATGTTTTATCAAATGTTTGAGAAAACTAAGGGCTGGTCCATAACTTGACAAAATTGGCACAAGTATAGCCCAATCGCACAACTTCATCATGGGTATGGTCAGTCATGCGAATGGGCTACACGATTGAGGACAGGCACACGATTGGTCCATGCGAATGGGCCCAATCGACCGATTGAAAAGGATCGATTAGGTCAAACGTGCGAATGGAGATCAGTTGATCGAATGAAACGGGTCGATTGAGTGAATCGCACGACCTAGTTTAAATCGATCGAATGAAACATGCGATTAGCCTCGATCGTATGTGATGATTCTGAATCGGCCGAATGAAAGGTGCGAATGAGTCAGTCGGCCGACTGAACTGAGTCTGTCTATAAATAGACCCCTCAGTCGATCGCAGACATCATTCGCCCTAATATTCCCGATTCGCACCGATACTCTGTCAAATTTTCGTTTGATCTCTAATACGTGTGATATACTCATTCTGACCGTTTGGATTTGTGACACAGGTAATACGCAACACAATGATGCATCAGAACGTGAAATATGATGTTTAATCTGTTCACATTTTCCCTAACTGTCAACTTGTAAAAAAACTGCAAAATTGACTGCTTGAGTAATATGAAATGTGTAAATAAATGATTTAAGTAGTCTAGGTACATGATTGCGAGTCTAACAAGCCTGAACTTAATGTCTAATTCGCAAAAATGTTAAATCTGAGTTTGAAATGGAACAGGTTCCTTCGATGCGACTGGGATCTCTGATGAACTTCAATCGACCGATTGAAAGAGGAGACTCATTCATTCGGCCGAATGGATTATGCGAATGGGTTGAATCTGTCATTCGATTGGTTGCCCCGAATGAACTTCAATCGCCCGATTGAAGGAAGTGATACATTCAATCGGCCGAATAAGTCATTCGAATGAGCTCATTCGGTCGGACAACTCAATCGCAGAAATACATCATTCGACTAAACCCAGTCGCATAGTTCATTCTCACGATTGAACTACAATGGTTTCTGATTTAGTCCAACTCTGCTGTTCAAGTTTATAACGTGTGTTTGCTATTTTTGTTACAGGAACATGGCTAGCAGATGGACCATAAATCCAAAGCACAACATTTGTGCTAATTTGGATTCCACTTCTAGAAATGGAAGAGAATTTTCAGGGATAATAGAATTTTTAAGGAGATCCAGGATTTACCAAGCTATCTCCACACCATGTACGCCATATCAGTCTATCCATCAGGCATTTTGGGCAGGAGCTTCGGTAGACCGATCTGTGGAACCCTACCGCATCCTAAGTACCATCTTTGGTAGGGCAATCGAGATCACAGCGGGAGATATCAGAAGAGTTTTGGGATTTGGAGATGATGAGGATCATCCAATTAGGCTGCATCCTCTGAATGTTCGTGGGTGCTTTATGAGGATTGGGTACAGCGGGGACATCAACACGGGTGTGCTGAACAAGAGCAACCTAAGTCCCCAATACAAATACCTAGCTCATGTCATCCTAAAGTGCATTGCTGCTAGGAGGGGTGGGTTCGATGACTTATCGGACCAAATTCAGAATGCTTATATTGCATTAGTCCTCAACCACCCTTTCAGCTTCTCCAACATGATCTTTAATTATCTGATTGAGAACTTGGAGGCAAAGGGAAAAGAAAGTTTCTGCATGTACCCACGATTTCTTCAGCTCATTTTCAATGAGAAGTTGCCTGAGTTGCCCAAAGAGAAGAGCGATGCAGTGGTGTTGGAGATTATGGATGACACTACTCTGGGCAGAATGAAATTTTATAGGGGCAAGCAGGTGAAGCCCGTATTTAAGAGATTGATAGGGCATCTGGCCCGGGAAGATTATGTGGCGCCAAGGAGGCGTAAATGGCGTCATGACGACAGTGATTCTGACACTGAAGTGATTGCTATATCATCTGTTGACTCAGATGATGATGATAGCCATGATGGAGACAGTGTACCAATTTTCTCTAAGGGACCATCTACTTCTACAGCTCAGCCGTTATCACCACACACAGACACGGCAACTGCCGGGTTTGTTCCTGACTTTTGCCCACCCGATGATGAGGAAGAAAGTGATGAAGAAGGGTTGACCAGAAGAGTTGGCAGCAAAGTGGTTGCCACCGAGAGAGGACTGAGAGAGGTTGGTGGACAGTCTGGTACATCAGGGGACACACGCATTGAGTCTGATCCCTCGTATGCCCCTGATGATTCCAGCAACAGAGGAGGAGCACCTTTGTCAACGGGTAAAAGGAAGAAGACCATGGCGCGTCCACATGGTAAGAAAGGAAAGAGACTAAGGTTCACCACAGCTACCACCTCTACATCATTCCAAACATCTCCAACCACCACTACTATCCCTTCACCTCACACTGTCACATCCACCACCACCACCACCGTACCGACTACCACCTCATTCACTCCCTCTCCCCTATTCACCACTACCACCACTGTACAGCCTACCACATCATTCATTCCCTCCCCTATATTCACCACAGCCACCTCCACCACCACCACTCAACAAACAGGTCCCTCACCGTTCCCATCCAGCTCGTTCATCCCACCAATTTCTGTAGTAGATCAGCTAGCTGCACTAAACAGCATGGTAGTTAAGCTGATGGCGTCAGATGCAGAAAAGTCGGCTCAACTACAGCAGCTGAGAGAGTTGAGTACATCTCAGACTGCTGAAATACACCAGTTAAGGGAGCTGACTTCTTCTCAGGCCCAGCTGATCTCTCAACAGACAGCTCAGATCGCAGGTCTCCTCGAGCACAAAGCTGAGTCGGAGAAGAAGTTTGAGGAGTTAGAAGCCGCAAACAAGTCGATCTTGCTTAAGATCAAAGGGACTCAAAGTGAGCCCCTCAAGATTGGAGAAGGTGCTGATGATGATGATGATGAGGAGGATGAGGAAGACGATGATGATGATGATGAGGATGATGACGATGATGATGATGGTAGTGATGAAAGTAATGATGATGATGAGAAGAAGAAAGATGATGAAGGTGAAGAAGGAGAAACTACCGGAGATCGAAGCGAAAATGTAGCAGGCGAAAGGCGTTCTAAAAGCCGACATGATCAAGGACCCTCTTCGTTTGCTCCAACGGAAGAAACTCCAGAAATTCAAGATAAAAATCCAAATTTTCAAAGAGACCAATACGATGTTGAACCCCTTCAGCAGGTCAAGACTCAGTTAACAATGATTCTTGATCTGCAGGGAGTGGTAAGGAGATCAGTTGAATACACTCCTGAAGAGGGAGAGATAATCCACAGTTTCACTAAAGAGCAGTTGGCCGAAATATTCCAGTTAAATGCCGATGAAATAGTGAACGATGCTCCGGAAGTCCAAGGAGATAGTGATAATGAACTGCATGATGTTGATGAGATCAAATCAAAGATGTGACAGATCAACATTATTCGGAGTACACAGACACTGAAGGTTATGTCATTCCAAACTTGGATGACAATTTGGTCAGTGAGACCTTCGAAACTCTGGATAAATTAGAAGCAGAATCTGATAAACAAGAGGGGATAGCCCGAGCCACAGAGGAGGAAGTTAAAGTTAAAAGGGCTGAATGGGCTGCATGTTTTGAAGATCTGCGAGCTCAACAAAATGCTTCAAAGTCAAATGTCTACACAAAGCTGTATCGAGTGAAGAAACACCAAAAGGTGTCGGGCAAGATCATATCGTGGGCTTATTTTGACGATCTTAATGCTTGTGCGGTTAAGAGAGAGAAAGGTATTGAGTATTTTAGATTTCCACACGATCTAAAAACTCTACCTGGTTGTGAGCTAAACCAACTGGCAAAGCTGAAGTTGCTTTACGCTGATCCTAGAAAGATGTCAGGATGGTTTGAAGCTGCACTGAAAAGGGAGTACCACACCCGGTGGGTTAACTTCAAGCCTCAGCAACCTACAAGGTATGTTAGGAAGTCTGAGGTGGATTCATGAACCGGGAGACCAAAGATAGTGTTGAAGTGGCGTCCACCGCGCACCATGTCGAAGATCCCTCTTAGGGAAATGCCTCAGGACATCACTCCACACTTCAAATGGTGGTACTACGATTGGCGAACAGCTGAAGCAGTCATAGTATTGAACAGAGATGGACAGATGGATGTCATCCGGGTTTTTGACCCAATGTGGCTCACCAACTTGTCGGCTAATGATGTTTACACACTCTACAAGTGGCCACTGTTCTATGATGCTCAAGATATTGTACAAGCCCTCCAATTTCAAAACGTGATCAGACTCTGCTTTGCATTTGAAATACATGCAGGAGTTACTAGAGAGGAGAAGTACAAGAAATTTGAAGAGGTTATGGGTCAAGTAAGACATTAGATGAATCTAGGTCTAAGGGGGAGTTTGTTGATACATGTGTCCCTAGATTCTGAGTTGAATGTAAAATGTCTTGACTATGTGTAATTGAATGATGCTTAATGAAATACATGTGGTTGTTTATATTATAATGTTTATATATATTTCATTAATGGGTTAAGTAATGACTAATTGTATAGGTTTGGTTTTGTTTGAATAGGTATGCATAATGTTGTAATGATTAACACATTCAAACTTAACATGATGTAGTTATCATGCGAATGGGCCATGCGAATGGACCATACGCATGAATAACTTCATGCGAATGACTAAGTCGCACGATTTATCCAGGAGACTGGATCAGTCGTAAGACTGAAGCATGAGATTGATCAAATTGTACGACTGAAAGTTCAGTCGTAAGTATGGATCATACGCATATCTCAATCGCACGACTGAACCATCCGAATGGTTCAGTCGCCCGAATGAGAAAACCTAACCTATAAATACCACTTAATTCGTGGAAAAACGTAACACTTCGAATATTACAAACCCTAATCGTCCCAGAACGTGCTGTTCGACCATTCCAACTTCATAGAGCGTTTCAGATCATTCCGAGTCAATTTATAACGTTTTCTAATCGTTAGGATTGATCCTGATTTCGTTCTCACTGATTGGATCGCCAATCAAATAGGATTCCGCACTATTTGATCTGGTACAACGAAGAATTGGTTAGTACTCCGTACGTACACGGTCCTAACAGAAGAAAATCGGCTAAAACTCAGAAAACTTCGAATTACATCAATGTAACATTGATTGGAAAATCGTGCTTGCTAAGATGAAGGTTACAGTTTAGGATGAACGAGTCGATTGCGATAAGTTTTTAGAATTTAAACAGTTTTTGGATGGAAAGACATGTAGAAGAAACTTGGTGATATTTGGTTAGTAAGTTTTATAAATCCAAAAAACAGAAGCAATGATAAAATAATGTAAACAACAATGAGATGTTCGGAGTGTATAAATTCAGTTCACCAACCTAAACGAATACATTGACTTATCAAAGTGTTAGGTCAACCATAACTTTATTAAAGACACGCGCACCTATAAGCGGACGCTCACCTCACGGGCTCCCAGGTAAGGTAAACAGATCCATTGGTTGAATTGGATTAATATGGATACCTTGCCTAGACAAAACATCCTGAGATAAAGGTATCCCACTCTTATAGTATTGCATGAATTTAGTTATGGGACACAAACTTTAACGAGATTTGAAAACCATAAGTAACAATTTAAAATTTTGAAAACCATTCGATTTAGGCACCCAATGCCTTTGAATATGAATTAAGATTTATGTGCGCATTGATTGAAATCAAGGTATAAAAATAGTCACATGACGTACGTAACGTATAATAATGTTTAAACATAGGAAATGAGGAGTAGAACGAGTTTAATAAAAACAAGAATATTTTTGAGATTTATAAAACATATTCATGATGGTTCCATTTAGTAACAACAGAGCCAATAGGAACATTGACACATCGAGGTGACTTAACTCTGATGTGCCTTAGGAAATATGTGTATTTTGACCATAATTTATCACTCATCCTAAAAATCCCCAGGCAAGTATAACTAGTCCCATGGTTGATTGGGATTTATGCGAAATGCTTGCCTTAGCCTGAATAGTTTTTGCTAGGAAAATCCGGATACAGGTGGTTATGAGTCACACATTTTCCTTATAAGCAATCAGAATTAAACCTTGATGAGACTATTAAGGATTAGGCCCAAAGCCTAAACAATCCAAAGCATTTGATATAAGGCGTACAATCCCACATGTAGTCGAGAATTAGTTTAAGAAAAGACATCGGCGCGTTGGGATAAATGATGAGTGAGAATGTTTAAGGTTCATACGAATAAGAAGTTAGAGATAAAGAAGACGGTAAGTTTTGACATTTAAGATAATCACCTAAGGCATATTTTAACTAAGGAATAACAAGTAGCACGTAAGGGGCCTATCATGTAACATCTAGCATCATGTTGTATGTAAATATATAAACTTACAAGATCAGGTAAAGTTTTCATCTAAGGGTCCCTATGTTAACCATAGTCTAGGTAACCATTTCTAATAACCTAGATAACGTTGATATGTGAGGGTTAAGATTGTTCAATGCCACACAACGCTATTCCAAAGTGTAAGTAAGATTAAATCATAAAGTTCAAATTTTAATATTTGATTACAAGTATCAAAACAATGAAATACGCATAAGTCTAAACATTAGATTCCAAGTCTAAAACTTCTCATTTCTTTAATCTAAGTCCATCCCTAGATGATTTCAACACTTTAAAGATCAATCAAACAAGTTGGGGCAATTTCTGAAAACATGTTAGCAAATAAGGTCAACATGTGAAATGTTGGTGAGTTCCCATATTTTTATACATATATAAATAAAACTTTAAGATTAGCAATTCAAATCATAGGTTATGAGACATGTAGAATATACTGATAGAGCTACGATGCAATCAAACCTTGACAATATATGTGCACAATAAGATAAACGATTAGCTAAGTGTACTTGATTCCCATGATGAAAAAGAATATGTCATCAGGAGCAGGTAATAGCCTCGGCTTTTAGCACCAAATAGGCTTGTCAGCCCCTACATCTATAACGTCGCTAGGCTAGCAATAGTTAATGGTTGTCATATAAGAGAGCCTATCACATAATACTCACATAAGTCTTAAGTAATCATGATAAAAACATGAAAATTTAATTGCATGTGCTTTACAAGTCTTTAAATAATTTTACAAGCGTACTTTTATAAGGTAAAAGGGGAGTATGAGAAACTCACATGATAATAAGATGAATTTTGATTAATACGGAAAGGGAGTATCACATGATTTTACAAGCGTACTTTTATAAGGTAAAAAGGGAGTATGAGAAACATTATAATAAGATGTATTTTGATTAATACAGAAAACTAGAATCGCACCACCGGTTCTTCATAGTTCAACTATACGCCAGTGTTCCAAGATTAGATCATAGTCGGTAAGATTTCAAAGACGATTTTGTTACGACTAGGGTTTCAATTGTGATCGGGATTTTTGGTTTAATAAGTAGTTTAAAATAATATATGTATATATACATGTATATATGTATATATATATATATATAATTTATTATTTAACTTGGTTAAATAATATGTGACAAAAGGATTAGCTAATAATAATTTTTGAGATTATTATCAATAATAATTGAAATAAGGTGTGTTGTCATTATTTATAAAACACATTTAAACGCTTAGGTTATATCGATTTATTAAATAACGGTTTATGAAGTACTGGTTTAAATAATTTAAATATATTTCTTATTTGATTTGTAATAATTTTTGTATAAGCCAAACTTGTAGAGATAATTATAATAATTTTTGTAACTTTAGAAATTTAGTGAGGAAGAAAAAGTACAGAATTTATCAAATTATTATTTCTAAAACTTTTAGTATTTACTAAATAAATCCTGATTTTGTATAAGTTATTAATAATGATTTTCATATCATTTTAATAGTATTTTAAAATTTTCAAGAACTAAGAATAGCTTAAGAAATCAAGTTTTAAAAAAATGTTGCAGGGGCTCGGGTTCGAACCCGAGACCTCCTGTCTGTCCCTCTTGCGCTTTTACCAGCAAGCTAGGGCGCCTGCGCCTGTTAGAATCCCGTTTGAAATTTATAAAACCTTAAACAACCAAATACACCAAATTGCACATGTACCCTAGAATTGATTTCGTCCAAATCAAGCATCAATTCGTTAATGTTAATGAAATTAGGGCTTTGCTTCCCTATGATCAAACGAGTGTGTGGACTTTAGAATCACCTGGAATGGTTGCGGATTTGAAGAGTACAAGTTCGAGCTAGTGTCGTGACCGGGTCTTGATCCAACTGATACGTACGTGTATGTTTGATGAAATTGGGAGTACAGAGAGTGTAAGAAGGTCGAATAGAACATTTCCCCAATGTTTAATAGTCTTGATTTGTATCGTTTCGTGTCCAACAATTTCAAGTTGAACTTGGTGGGTTTCGGTTGGAATTCGATGTGTAATTACTTGTTCTAAATGAAATTAATCGTTCCAATGATTTCCAGTTGATTAGTCGGACGCGTATGCCCGTTTAATTGTATTAACTATGTGTTTTATGTGTAGAAACGGATTCGGTTAATGATGAAATTCGGTTTTGTGTTTAAGGTTACCATAACCACGTTAAAAACCCAAATAAAACACACGTTCAAGTTCGAAACTGGTTCACGAATCAATTAGAGGTGGTTTGGGGTTGAAAAATCGGGTTTTGGAGGCCTTTTTGGGGCTGCCGGGGTTGGCCGGATGTGCGGTCGGAGAGCCCACCGGATGTGCGGCCGGAGAGCCCGCCGGATGTGCGGTCGGAGAGCCCGCCGGAAATACAGGGAGAGAGAAGGGAGAAAAAAATGGGGTTTGGGTGTTTTAAATATTTATAGTTTTGGTCCTTAGGGTTTTATATTTGATTATTTTATGTCCAACTTTTAAGTTTTATTAAATTTTACATATTTTAAAGTTTACAAATTTATAAGTTTGTTATCTAATTATTTGTTTAAATCCCATAATTAAGAATTATTACTTAACCTTACAAAATTTTGTTTATTAATAACCAAACAAATTATGAAATTTTAAACAAATAACACTAAGATTACACACCATAAAAGATATCAAAGTTATCAAAAACGCGAAACAAACCCCCATAGATTCATTATTGACATAAAACAATACTTCCAAGAGTAATGAGAATTAACGATTAATTAACGGACACACGAAATGTCACATAATATATATAGGACCAACCATCCTAAAAATAGTGAACGATGTTGAATCATCCCTTGGCATAGACTTAAATTGGGTTTAATGTTACGAATGCCAAGAAAGTCATATGAATACATAATGTTCATAAGATTAGTAATGTAAAAATCAAAATTACTACTTGTTAGTTTCTTGTTTATAAACAATATATGTATATGTGTGGTTAATATATTTATATGGAATTTAAAAAGGGGGTCTATAAGAGTTAACTTAGAGGCTAATGCAATCAAAGAGCTCTCAGCATGCACACTGAAGTACAAGGAAAGTTACTTCGGAAGATTTGACAAAAGCACTAAGAAATTCTCTTAAGTGTCAAATATTTCGAAGCCAAAAAAATCATTTCTTCCAAAGCCAAATATGAAGTCTTCCGAATCTTCAAAGACAAAGCCTTCCGAAGCCAAGAGACTAATTTCTTCCAAAGACAAAAAGGCATGTCTTCTCTAACATACTGTTGACAAAAGTTGAATCACCTTTCCGTTGCCATCCCTAAAGACTCACCAACTTATACAAGTTGGTGATATCTCTATACTTTTGTCAACTATAGATTAACATATTAGAGTCTATAACTTTCAACTTTTGTACTTTTATCCTTTTTGTAATATATTATGATGTGAGCTAAGGCATGTCATAGTCACTAGTCAAAAGATAATCTGCCTTTTAACTTTACATTGATCTTGTTGTGTAGATTAGTGTTCCAGCTGGCCATCAAAGTATGGCGGTTGTAGGATATGGTATAAAGTATCTCATGTATCCGGTCCTTAGGACCAAGCCTTGTAACATTAGTAAAACACTTAAGAGTAATATATATCATTCTTGAAAACCATATACTTTGTTCTGCTTGTGTTCTTTATCATTGTTCATTGTTTCATTTACCCCGTTCCCTATTTGATCTGTTAAGTGTTCAAATCTGTCTAATCTTATGAAACTGTTGCATTGCTCCCTGTATCGGTCCTATAATTAGTATCAGAGCATTTTAGGCTCTTGATTGTAACTTCTCACCATCTTAAATCCCTTCAGTTTCACAAAAGACTTACCAACTCAAATGGCAGCACTCACTAAGGCTGACATGCAAACCGTTACCATGACTAAATCTCCACTGCTCACTCTTGATGAATTTGATACTTGGTTCTAGAGAATGGAAGACTTCATAAAGTCTTAAGACAGTAGGATGTTAAGATCTGTTGTCTGAGGACCTCATGTCCCTAGCACCACATCAGCCACTGCTGGTGATGGGATGATACCACATCAGCCACTGCTGGTGATGGGATGATCCTAAAGGAAGTGGTTGACTACTCAAATGAAGATTGGAAGAAAATTGATGTAGACCAGAAGGCCATGACTGCTCTTCAAACTGCTCTTCCCAATTTATATATAGAGGCTTCAAGAAGTGCAAAACTGCTAAGTAGCTCTAGTCAAGCAAATGGCTATTCTCACTCATGGAGCCAAAAAGTTCTTCAAGAAGAATGGGAGAAAGTTCCCTAGCAATGTATCCAGTGGAAAGTTTAAGATAGATAAAAGCAAAGTCAAGTGTTACAACTGTAACCAGATGGGTCACTTTGCTAGGGAATGTAAGGCACCAAACGCAAATAGTGGCCGTACATAACCCAGATCAAAATACAATGAAGGAGCTCCAAATACTAAGAAGCCCAAACAGCAAGCTACAGTTATTATAAAAGAAGGATGCTTTGATTAGAGTTTGCAGGTTGAAGACGTCTCTCCTAACCATGCCTTGATGGCTGACCATGATGAAACCAAGGTATTAGAACATCTTTGTACACCTGAGTGCATCGCTAAAGTAAATACGTATAGGCCCTATAACTTGGAAGTGAGATCTGACCTTGAGTTTTTAAATATTTTAAAAGCTGATTTCAAATGAGCTGACTATAAACTTAAAATAGAAATTTAGAGAAAACAATTTCAACTCTTAAGCATGAGCACACAGGTTATAGAACTCAAATCAAAGATCTCATTACCAATTTAATTAAATGTCAGTTTGAGCTTGTGATTAGAAAAACAAGGGTAGAAAAGTGTGTTGTTAAAGAGGAAACCTTCAAGAACATCATATCCTCATCTTTTCATGCAAAGATTTGTTATCAAAACAGGCAGGGACTAGGATCTATTGAGATAGCTGCATGACCATGAAGGGGGTCAATACAAAAATTTCACAAGATAGGTAAGAGTTGAAAGACTTCACAAATCAAATAGGGTACCGACTTAAAGTGAAACAATGAACACAAGTAAAGAACACAACATGAACACAAGTATATGGTTTTCAAGAATGATGTATTGCTCTCATGTGATTTTACAAAGTGTTATAAAGCTTGGCTCTGATGACAAGTACTTGAGATATGTAAGACCATTAAAGAGGGTCAATGCAACAGTTTCACCATTAAAGATAGACTTAGAATACTTAACAGATCAAATAGGGAACAAGGTTTTTGTTGATGATGCTAAGAACACAAATAAGGATGAGATAGAACAAGAACAAAAACAAGATAATATTTGGTTTTCAAGAATATTGTATACTTCTCTCAAGTTCTATTACAAGTGTTACAAAGCATAAACAGAAATACAAGTACTAGAGATACTTTTACTACATCCTATAGCTGGCTATACTTTGAAAGCCAGCTGGAAACACTAATTTAGACAACAAGATCAATGTATAGTCAAAAGACAGATTGCTTTTTGACTTGTGATGATGACATGTCATAGCTCACATCCTAATATAATACAAAAAGGATAAAAAGTAGAAAAGTAGAAAGTTACAGACCAATGACCTTAATCTATAGTTGACAAAAGTATGGACCTTTTCACCAACTTATCTAAGTTGGTGAGTCTTTAGAGGTGGCAGCGGAAAGTATTTTAACTTTTGTCAAAAGGTGATCAGAGAAAGCATGTCTTCTCTTTCTTTGAAAGAAATCAGTCTTTGGCTTCGGAAGACTTTGTTTCTGAAGATTCAAAAGACTTCATCTTTGGCTTTGGAAGATTTGGTCATTTGGCTTCAGATGATTTTACACTTAGCATATTTTCTTTGAGTTGTGTAAAACTTCCAAAGTAACTTTACTATGTACTTCATGCATGTATGCTGAGAGCTCTTTGGTTGCTTTGGTTGCATTAGCCTTTAAGTATAAACCTTACAAGATACTTTATACTACATTTGATAGTTGGACATACTTTAAAGGCCAAATGGAAATATTAATGTAGACAATAAGATGAATAAAAAGTCAAAATTCAGATTGCCTTTTGACTAGTGACTATAGCATGTCATAGCTCACATTCTTATCTATTACAAAAGGGATAAAAGTAAAAAGGTAGAAAGTTACAGACTCTAAGACCTTAATCTACAGTTGAAGAAAGTATGAACTTTTCATCAACTAGTATAAGTTTGCGAGTCTTCAGAGATGGCAGCAAAAAGTGGTTCAGCTATTGTCAAAAGCATGTCGGAGAAGACATGCCTTCTCTATTTTTTAAAGAAATCAGTCTTGTCTTTGGAAGGCATTGTCTTTAGAAGGCATTGTCTTTGGAAGGCATTGTCTTTAGAAGGCATTGTCTTTGAAGATTCGGAAGACTTCATCTTTGGCTTCAGAAGAATTGGTCTTTTGGCTTCAAGACTTGATAGTGAAGTTCCTTGAGTTATATCAAATCTTCCAAAGTAACTTTCCTTGTACTTCACATGTGCATGCTGAGAGCTTTTTGGTTGCATCAGCCTCTAAGTACAATCCTTACAAACTCCCCCTAGGCTTATGCTACCAAATTTGAAGGATAACTTTGACTCTTGATCTTCATCTATTAATAGTCCTCATTAGAATCAAGATCATTCCTTTTATCATCAGTTGGTTAGGATTTCTCAGACTTTCAAAGTACATTCTCATGTCATAGAGATCATGCAGAGGAAGGTCAAGCATGTTTTACTAGAAGTAGACATCTTGACCTCTTGATCTCTAGTGACATACCATATTTCTGGGTTAGAGGGAAGGCCTAAGACAAAATGGGTCTCTTAGCTACAAGAGGCTGTACTAGGAGTGGAGTTGGTTGAGCACCCTTTTCTTGATCACCCACAGGTTGTTCTGATCCATCCTGAGGTGCAGAGGTGGATGCCTTAGAGGTGGATGCCTTGGACTTCTTTTTTTCTTCTGTTGGACAATGAAAGGATCATACATGTCAATTCAAGGAGTGGATGATAGTTGTTCTGCTGGAAATCTCCCTAAGTCCAAGAACCAATGCGGATGAAGGATCTGCATCAACAAAAGAAGAACAAGTGTCAGCTATCCATATTTGTATATGCGGATGAACAAAGAACAAATGCTGACAAGTGTTTTTTCTTCTACATTAACAAATGCGACAGCCGAACAAATGCTGACAAGGAAGTGTACATCCGCATTAGTTAATGCGCATGCTTAGCAAGAAATGCGCCAAGTGTTTATTCATCCGCATTTGTCAATGCTGATAACCAAACACTAATGTGATAGAAGAAAAACAAATGCTGATGAAGATCAACACATCCGCATTAGATAATGCGGATGAACAACAACAAATGCTGATGTAGACTTTTTGTACTTAGATTAGATTATAGTACAGGGGTAATTTAGTCTTTTGTAAAGGCTTCCTATCAGCTTATAAGTAGAATAGAAATCCTTGTATGTGAGGTGACCGAGGATAGACAGAGAATAGACATGATACAATCAGAATAGTTTGTTTCATCTTATGTTCATGAGGTGTATTGCTACTATAGATTGCTCAAACCCTAGCATTTATTGTAACCATTCACCTTAATCAATACAAAGAGCATTTATGAGTATTTCATGCATTCAATGTTCTGTGATTGTTTGATTCCGCCTTACAATCATTGACTCAATCATCATATTCGGTCCTTGTTGATTCACAACAACAGAGAATATCATTCTCACAACCCAGTCAATTGGTATCAGAGCTTTGGCTCTCGGTTCTTCTTCACATCTAAATAGATCTAAGCTGAACTCGATTTATCTGGTGATTAAGTTGCTGGTAGAGTGTTCGACTACCTCTAGTCAGTATACAAGTTGAATATCTGCTGAAATACTTTGATAGTGTTAGGCCCTGAAAGGATCATACATGCCAATTCAAGAGGTGAATGGTTGTTCTGCTGGTTTCCCCCTAAGTCCAAGAAGAAAATGTATATAAAGAAGATCCTGCAAGAGAAGAAAATTACACGTGTCGGCTATCCGCATTTGTTAATGCGGATAACCAAGAAGAAATGCTGACAAGTATTTGTTCTTCCGCATTAACCAATGCGGACAGCAGATGAAATACAGTACAAGGCATTTGTTCTTCCGCATTAACTAATGCGGATGACCAGCAACAAATGCGGCCCACTGTTTGTTCATCCGCATTAACTAATGCTGATGACCAAACACTAATGCGGCTAATAGAAGACCAATGATGATGAAGAAATACTCATCCGTATTAGTTAATGCGGATGACAAAGAAACAAATGCTGATGAAGAGTTAGACTAAGGGTAGTTTAGTCTTTTTGTACAAGCTGTAAGTCAGCCTATAAATAGAATAGAAACCTCGTATGTGAGCACTCTCGAAAAACTTTTGTGTGACTGTATACACAACTTTTGAGGATAGACAACAAGAATATACTTTGTCTTTCTCTTTCTCTCAGATTAGCTGTCTTGTTACTGTAGCATGCAAAACCCTAGCATTTACTCTGTAACAGTTCATCTAATCAATACAAGAATGCATTTATGAGTATATCAAGTGTTTTATGATCATTTATTGCCTGATTCCGCCTTCCAATCATTGACTCAATCATCATATTCGATCCTCGTTGATTTACATCAACAGAGAATATCATTCTCAAACCCAGTCAATTGGTATCAGAGCTTTGGCTCTCGGTTATTACTCAGATCTGCTCAGATCTAGGTTTAACCCGATTGATCTGGTGATTGAGTTACTGTTTAGAGTTTTCAAACGTCTCTTCTCAGTATTCCTACCAAACACTCACTGATATACTCAACCGTTACTATTCATCCGAAGAACTCATCTTCAAATAAACAGTACAGGTTGCACAGTCACCAAGAACAGAACATCAAAGGCTGAAATTGACATATATTCAGCAGATCCATTGTTACAGGACTAAGTTTGGACTTGTTAAAATATTTGGACTAATTAACAATAAAATCAATTAAATCCAGATCTAAACAAGTTAAAAACAAATCGTCAACTATGGACTCATACAATTATTCTGAACTTGGGAATGCCTCAAAACCACCCATGCTCAAACATAAATCTGAATTTAAACAATGGAAAATCAGATTCATGAACTATATTACAATTGTTGATCCTGATTATTGGATCTCAATATGCAAAGGCCCACACATTCCAGTCACTCTATCTGCAGATCAAGCTGCAATGTACAAGACTTCAAGAATCCCTATTGAAGATCTCACTCTTGATGATGATGATTACAAGAAGATCAAGATTGATCTCAAAGCCTACTCCATACTTACTCAAGCACTTCAAATGGATGTACTCAAAAGATTGGAAAAATATGGTACTGCAAAAGCTGTATGGGATGCACTGCAAATCATGTGTGAAGGAAGCAGTGAAGTGGCTGAAATCAACAAAGACAAGCTTGTGAACCAGTATGAGACATTTCATCACTCCAAAGGGGAGTCCATATCTAAACAGTTGCATAGGTTTGTGCAACTGGTCAATGATTTTGAGATTATGGGTGTAACTTACAAGTCCAATGATTTAAACAAGAAGATGTTACACAGTCTTCCTGAAAATTGGAAACAAAATGTAACCATGCTGAAGAACACTCTTGATTTGGAAAGCACCACACTGGATATTATGATAGCAAAGATCGAAGCCTTGGAACTGGATGAAAGAAGCAGAAATCTGAGAGGACCCAGAGTAGTTGAAGCATACAAGTTTCCACAGATAACCAATCTGTGGAAAATGCCTTCATTACTGAGGAGGATGATTTCATCTCCTCAAGGGATCAAGCTAAATCTACCGGATTCACCATAGCCCCACCATCTAACAGACCATCAACTTCTTCCCATCAACTTCAACAACTCAAGCATCAGGATTCTCTGCAACTCCTACTCCTGATGATTGAAAATCTGAAGAACAAAAGGCAACTTACAATGCATTTGTTGCCAGCTTTGAAGCCTATTTGGGTGGAAGACTTACATCTGCACATCTGATCCAAGAAGATCTAGAAGAAATGGATCCAGATGATGTGGAGGAAATGGACTTGCAATGGCAAATGGCCATGATTGCTATGAGAGCAAAGAAGTTTTTCAGAAAAGGGAAAAAGCTTCACCTAAATGAAAACACCAAGCTTGGGTATGACAAATCAAAAGTGAAATGCTTCAATTGTGGTATGACTGGCCACTTCTCTAGAGAACGCAATGCTCCTAGAAGAAACTACAACGCTCAAAGGCCTTCTCAGAGCCAGTCATCATCACAACCATCTTCAAGCTTTCACTCCAACAGTCATCAAGAACAGCTTCATCATCATCAACAATCACATCAGACTCAACCCCAACTGACCAATCAAACTTATGGAAGCAATCAGTCATCAGCAAATGCTCATGTTATCAGACAGGATGGAGCATTGACTGGAGCATGTATGCAGAGGAAGAAAAGCCTCAATTTCAAAATCATGCACTCATGGCTCACTTCAATGATGGACCTTCCCCCATGCCTACTGAGGTAAAATCTAACCTGTGTAGTGATAAATGCATACGTGAATTACAAGGGTATAGAGAGCATAATCATAAACTGGATTATAAAATTAAAGAAGAAAGGTTAAATCAGAGACGCACAAAAGAGAAATAAAAGGTTTTGAAATCAAAATTAAATCCCTCATCTCTGATATTGAGAAATTACATGGTGAAAAGTACACTCTTGCAGCTGAGAATGAGCTACTGACTGAAAAATTAGCTCAATCTGAAGCTGAACAAAATCTTACTAAACTGAAATTTGAAAAGTTTCAACAGTCATCAGTAAAGCTGAAAGAGATGCTTGATTCACAAAAGGATCCAAAAGACATGTCTGGTATTGGATATAACTCTTGTCCACCACCATACAATGATAACTACATTGTCATGCCTGATTCTGTCACACTCACCCAAGAAAATGGACCTAACACTATTGAACCCAAAACAATAGTAAAACAAATTACTAATCCTCAAAATAAACCCAGTGTTTACATTGAAACAAATGAGGACAAAATCAAGTTAGGTCACCCAATTAAAATCAAGGAGTGTTCAGACAAGATAGTGGATGTAATCAAAACAGATAGCCCAATCAAGGCTATAGTTCCTTTTGTAAAATTCATCCCTGCAATGTCAAAGGAAAAGAAAATAAAAGCTAAAAAGGTGAATCTACCTACAGAAGGTAAATCTGATAGTGAGATAAACTCTCCTAGAAATTCAAGCAAATCAGACACTGATTCATCATCAATCAAAAGAAAGGTCACTCGGGTCACAGAAACTAAATCTAACTCAGACCCTCAAACATCAAAATCAAAGCAAGGTGTTGGCTTTGATATTTTCAATAAAGAGCATGTGAATCAATTTGATAAGGAGATTAGGAAAAGATTAAGAAAGCATGGACAGCCTCAGAAAAACAAAGACAGTAGTGTTGTGAAACAAACTACCAACAAGGCTGATCATGCTGTCTCATCAAAACCAAGGAATGAATCTAACTCCAAATCTGCCAAAGCTACAAAATCCCCAACACCAGGATCAGTGCCCAGAAACAAACTCATGTGTTGTGAAGTTTGTGAGAGGTCTAATCATCGAACAGATAAATGCTTTTACAATCAATACTGTTCAATCTGTGATATGAACAACCACTCCACCAAGAACTATTATTTCAACAAATATTGTTCTGTCTGCAATATGACAAATCACAATACATCTGACTGTTTCTTTAAGCAAAAGGGATTGCGAGTACCTCAAAACAAACCTATCTCTTCAAGCATGTCTGAGAAACCTAAGATCAATGGTCGTCTTCAACACAGAGTTTCAAAATCTGATGATGATGTGAAAAACCTGAGAACTTCAAACAGAATCAAAAGAAATAAAAATCAAGCAGTCAAACAAACTAATGATTTTTATAAATCCAAAACAAAGTTTGATAATAAAAAATGAATCAACTTTCTGAAAAGGAACAGGGATCAAAGGTTTGAATACTCATCTGACTCTTCAGTTAAAGTAATGAACCATTCTTCATTCAAAAACAAATCAAGGATAACCCTATCATCAAAGTCCCAGTTTAAAGGAAAGTACCAACATGTTACTATCATGGATAGAAATGGTAAGCCCGAGACCATCATGGCTTGGGTTTCATAGTCTAATTAGTTCTTTCTGTGTTTGTAGGGTCATTCATACAGTTCCAACAGCTTATGGTATGTGGACAGTTGATGCTCCCGACACATGACTGGAGATCATTCCCTCCTTCATGATTTTAAGCACATTCAAGGAACTACTGTGGCATTTGGAGGAGATTCACAAGGTGGTAGAATTATAGGTGAATGATCTGTGACAAGTGGAATGCTGAGCTTCGACAGAGTGAACTACTGCGAACAACTGAACTTCAATCTTCTCAACGTGTCAGGATCTGTGACAAGAAATATTCCACTCACTTCACTAACACTCATTGCTATATTCTGAGACCAGGATTTCAAATTCCTAAAGAATGGGTTGTCTTGAAAACACCAAGAAAGAATAACACCTATGTCATTAACATTAACTCTGCATCACCAAAAGAAGAAACATGTCTTCTATCAAAAGCATCTTTTGATGAATCACAACTATGGCACAGACGATTGGGACACACAAATTTCAAAAACATGAACAGACTTGTCAAGGGAAATTTTGTTATTGGTTTACTTCGAAAAGAATTCCATTTCATTGACCATTGTTCTGCATGTCTCAAAGGAAAACAACACAAATCGTCTCACAAGCCAAAGTTGATGAACACTAACAATTTTCCATTGAAACTACTTCATATGGATCTTTTTGGTAAGAAGCAATATTGTTTGGTGATCATAGATGACTTTTCTAGATTTACATGGGTCATCTTCTTACTTCATAAAAATGAGGCGTCCCAATTAATAAAAGATTTCATCACTAAAATTGAAAACCAAATTTATTTTAAAGTCAAAACAATAAGGAGTGATAATGGGATAGAATTTAAAAATGAAGATATGAGTTCTTTTTGTTCAACCAAAGGCATAGCTCATCAATTTAGTGCAGCTAGAACTCCTCAACAAAATGGAGTAGCTGAAAGAAGAAACTGAACACTAATTGAAGCAGCACGTACGATGCTAGCAGATGCTAAACTGCCAATCACCTTTTGGGCAGAAGCAGATAACACATCATGCTTTGTACAAAATAGAACTCTGATTATCAAAGAAAGTAATAAAACACCTTTTGAACTCATGTTTTAAAGAAAACCATTCATTGGATTTTTCAAGTCATTTGGTTGTCCTGTCTCAATATTAAACACCCGTGACCATTTGGGAAAGTTTTCATCCAAGTCTGATGAAGGATTATTTGTAGGTTATTCTTCTGTTTCAAAGGCTTACAGGGTGTTTAATCCTAGATTAAACATCATAGATGAAACAACAAATGTTCAATTCAAGGAACATTCTTCCCCAAATCTACAAATGGTCCTGACTGGTTGTTTGATATTGACTCTTTTACTAAATCTTTTGATCAATTTCACATGTCTGATGCAGGTAATCTACAATCAATAGCACCTTCATCATTAGTAGAAAGAAGGAGTGACTTTCCAATGATTCCTCCAACCTCTACTGAGCAACTTGATGAAGAAGTACCATTACAAGCTGATCCTGTCAGACATACTGATCAACATCAAAGTGCATCAATTGAGGATGGTCCCAGTACAATGCCCTCTCCATCAGAGATGCCATCCATTGAAGCTATGCACCAAGAAGAAACTAGAACTCAACATCATGAAACCCCTCCAGTTGACATTGAAAGAAATTCAAATGACGGGAATAATCAAATCACTGCAGACACTGACGCAGGAATTGAAACAAATTTTGATTACTTTCACAGCTCTCCAACAGTACAAGAAGATATTGCCTCTCACCATGATGAACTGAATGTCTCCAATCTTGATGTAACCATTGCTGGTGAATCAATTCCAACCACAAGAATACATAAAGATATCCAGTTGACAACATCATTGGTGAACTAACTGAACGGATGACTAGGAGCAAATCAAGCATAGCAAACATCTGCTTGTTCTCATGCTTTCTGTGTCAAACAGTACCCAAAAATATCAAAGAGGCTCTTCAAGACAATAATTGGATTGAAGCAATGCAGGAAGAGTTGTTGCAATTCAAGAAACAAGAAGTATGGCAACTGGTGGATCTTCCCGAAGGACAATACCCTATCGGTACCAGGTGGCTATACAGAAACAAAACTGATGATAGGGGAATTGTCATTAGAAACAATGCAAGACTAGTAGCTCAGGGATACACTCAAGAAGAAGGAATTGACTATGATGAAGTATTTGCCCCTGTAGCCAGACTAGAAGCCATAAGAATCTTTCTTGCATATTTAGCATCCATGAACTTTACTGTGTATCAAATGGATGTGAAAGGTTCTTTTCTATATGGAAAGATTGCTGAAGAGGTCTACATGAGTCAACCACCTGGATTTGAAGACCCAGATTTTCCTCACAGGGTTTACAAGCTAGACAAAGCCTTGTATGGTCTTGATCAAGCACCAAGAAAGTGGTACGAGACTCTTTCATCATTTCTTCTTGATAATGGCTATGAGAGAGGAAAGATTGATCAGACTCTCTTCAGAAAAAGAAAAGAAAAGGATATGCTGCTAGTTCAGATATATGTGGATGATATCATTTTTGGCTCAATAAACAAGACTCTATGCAAAGACTTTGAGAATCTTATGCATTCAAAATTTCAAATGAGTGCAATGCGAGAACTCACTTTCTTTCTGGGAGTACAAGTCCAACAGACAGTAGACGGAATCTTCATCAATCAATCAAAATATGTGGAATCAATGCTGAAGAAATTCAAGTTTGCTGACCGTCAGTCCATCAGAACTCCTGTGGATACTAAAGTGAAGATTGGACCTGATCCTGAAGGCAAATCAGTGCATCAGACACACTATCGCTCCATGATAGGTTCACCCATGTATCTAACAGCCAGTAGGCCTGACATTATGTTTGGTGTTTGTGTATGTGCCAGATATCAAGCAGATCCCAAGGAATCTCATGTCAATGCAGTCAAGAGGATATTCAGATATCTTAAGGGCAAACCTGCTCTTGGACTATGGTATCCAAAGGAAGGAGATTTCAATCTCTATGCATACACTGACAGTGATTATAGAGGATGCAACTTCAACAGGAAATCCACATCTGGTGGTTGTCAATTTCTTGGTCCTAGACTTGTATCTTGGCAGTGCAAGAAGCAAACCAATGTTTCTATCTCAATAGCAGAAGCTGAGTACATTGCAGCATCTGCATGCTGTTCTCATGTTCTCTAGATTCAAAACCAGATGCTTGATTATGGTTTCAACTTTCTGCACACTCCAGTTTATATTAACAACATAGCAGCAGTTTTTATAACTAATAATCCAGTTCAACACTCAAAAAAAAACATATTGAAATTAGATATCACTTTTTGAGAGATTGTGCTGAAAAAAGATTAATCAAATTGATACAAGTTCACACTGATAATCAATTAGCTGATTTATTCACTAAGGCATTTGATCCAACCAGATTTGAATTCTTAGTTCAATCAATTGGCATGATTAATCTTGAGTAAAAGGAAAATGTAAGGCCTCGTTCCCGGGCACCTCACAGTTGGTCGTCATCACCCATAAAACATACATTTAATATAACTTAATAAAAATCATGCAGCGGAAACTTTGAATTTACTATAAATGCTTTTGCAAAGTAATACAACACTCATTACAAAATATCGTTTGTTTGCATTACAATACAAAAACATTAACAAAAGAATGCCATCCCAAAAGAGCTGAGTAGCCGCCTCGTGCCATCCTCAGCAACACTACCTGCCAACTGGAAAACACATAAAAGTCAGCGTTGCTGAGTGAGTTCTAGTTTTATAATAAAACATACTTTTACTTATTTAAAAGTATCCTTTCATGCATGCGTTCATACATCATACGTACACAGAGATAATATTCGTTATTATCTTCATCATTCGTTATACATCGTTATCTTTAACTGCTCGTATGGATTCTGTCAGGCTTTACCCACTTCATAGCACTTGGCTATGATTACTGTGGTCGAATGACAAGAATCCGTTCATACTTACTTGCACATTGAAAGGTGAATTGTACCAATACCATATGCTACACCCCGATCGTTATTAGCTACCGGGCCGAAGTCAACATATGAACAACAAAACGTATGCCACGGTACTAGAGGTAAGAGGTATAGGTACCATGACCATGGTCAATCACAGAGAAGGACCAATCGCGTTATTCAATGCTTGCAAGACATAATTCGTTCGTTCATTAATGCATGTATTCATCATCATTCTTCTTTTCGTTCATTCGTTAATACATGCATTCATCATCTTGTTCCTGTTTCATTATCTTTCACTTTACGTTACATAATACTTCATTTGTTCATTCTCGTTATTCGTAAAGTTTCGGAAAGATAAGCATACACAATTACAAGGAACATACATACTCATCATACATTCATCATCATACATTCATCATCATACATAGCATCATACATACGTAATCATACATAGCATCATCACTCTCATTCCATAACGTCCTAGTCAACAGTCAGGTGAAACCCTACTGCACCAACTCCAAGAACAGAAATCTGTTAAAAAGTCTAAGTATTTGGGCGTAAGAGCCCTGTTAGGCGTTTCACCACTGTCGGACTTACCGGCCTACACTTAGAAAATTTTTCAACCCTGGGCGTGTGAGTACTGCTGGGCGTATGAGCCCTGTGGGACTTTTCACCCTACACAGAATAATCATCTGGTCATACGACCACCCTGTTGGGCTTATGAGCACTATTGGACTCTTCACCCTACACTTAGAAAAATTATTTGGTCATACGACCACCCTGTTGGGCGTATTAGCCCTGTTGGTCGTACCATCCCATACTTAGAAAATATTTTCTGGTCATACGACCAGAATTCAGACTTTTCACCTTTTTACTTAGTTTTCAGACTCAAGGGTACTGTGGGACTCATGAGTCCTGTTGGGCGTATAAGCACTATTGGACTCATCAACTTAAACTTATTTATTCTAAGTCCAAATTTCAGACATATTTCTAAGGCAAGATTTCAGACGTATTAGTAACCTGTGCATGTGTCTAATTCATAGTCCAAGTCCCAAACATCATAATGCCTAGTTCTAAACATGCTCACATGATTCTAGGCAAAACTTAACATAATCACATACATTCGTACATTCAAATCATACGGGTATAAAACCCAAATTTTATAAAAAACATACTTACATGCATTTTCCAGCCCCAAAACATTTAAAACAGGTAAAAAGGGGGTCTAGAAACTCACCTTAGTTGTTTCTTCGAGTTTACGCCCTTCACCCGAGCTGTTCAAAAGGTTCTAACACCTAGGAATCCTTTAAACACGCATTCAAACACATATACACACACATAAGCACATAACCGAGGCTAATTTAGCCAAGAACAACTAAAAAAAACATTAAACCTTACCTAAAAATCGAACTCTTCCTCTTGTTCTTCAAAATCCGAAAGTTTTCTCTGCTTTTGTGCTTTCTCTCTCTGAAAATATCAAATGATAGGAAATGCAGGCAACATGGGCGGCCATGCCTCCCTTTTTGTACAAAATAAATAACAACTTTGCCCATTTGGCACTTTTGGTCCCTCCTTTTTAGTTGACTTTTATTTCTTTCCTTTTCTTCCTTTTTCTTTTATTCTTTTATTTCTTGCCAAAAATACGGGTGTTACAAGTCCACCCCCCTTATATAGGTTTCGTCCCCGAAACCTGTTATTCCTCAAACAGCTGTGGGTAGTGCTGTCTCATTTCTCTTCAGTCTCCCACGTAGACTCGGATTCCTTCCTGTGCTTCCACTGTACACGCACAAGAGGAACCACTTTATTCCTCAACCTCTTCTCCTTACGATCAATGATTGCCACTGGTTGCTCCACGTAGTTGAGCCGCTCATCCACCTCGATATCCTCCAGTGGTACAACCATGCCTTCATCAGCTAAGCACTTTCTCAGATGAGATACATGGAATGTTGGATGAATTCCACTTAACTCATCTGGCAATTCAAGTCGATAGGCCACCTCTCCTACTCGTGCGACAATTCGGAAAGGTCCTATGTATCTCGGGCTTAGCTTACCTCTTTTCCTGAATCTAATAATTCCTTTCCAAGGTGAGACCTTCAACATAACTCGGTCACCAACCTTGAACTCTATCGGTCTTCGCCTCTTGTCAGCATACGACTTTTGCCTATCTTTCGCCGCCTTCATGAAGGCTTTGATCTTTTCCAGCTTTTCAGTCGTTGCTTCAATTACCTCAACACCTCCCAACTCTTTCTGCCCAATGTCTCCCCAGCACACGGGCGTCCTACATCTCCTACCGTGTAGCATCTCGTAAGGTGGCATGCCAATGCTGGCGTGATAACTGTTGTTGTACGAGAATTCCGCTAACGGCAGGTGGTTGTCCCAACTTCCTCCAAAATCGATCACGCACGCCCGAAGCATGTCCTCGAGTGTTTGGATCGTCCTCTCAGACTGACCGTCTGTCTGAGGGTGATATGCTGTACTAATGTGTAGTCTCGTCCCCATTGCATCATGAAATCTTTTCCAAAACTTGGAGGTAAACCGGGTGTCACGATCAGACACAATAGACACCGGTACACCATGACGAGCTACAATTTCTTTGATGAACAGATCCGCCAATCATTCAGATGAGTACGTTTCGCGGATCGGTAGGAAGTGGGCACTCTTGGTTAATCGGTCAACTATCACCCATATGGCATCATACCCTTTTGGGGTACGTGGTAATTTCGTAATGAAGTCCATGGTGATGTGTTCCCACTTCCACTCGGGTATATCCAACGGTTGGATCTTCCCGTAGGGCTTCGGGTGTTCCGCCTTCACTTGTAAGCAAGTCAAGCACTTACTTACGTACTCCACTACGTCACGTTTCATACCCGGCCACCAATAGTCTTTCTTCATATCGTGGTACATTTTGGTAGCACCGGGGTGAATGGAGTATCGGGTCATATGGGCCTCGTCCATAATTCTACCACGTAGATCCCCGTATCGAGGAATCCACATTCGCCCAAATCGGGTCTTAACACCAAGAGTGTTCTCACCCAATTCCGTAACTAGGCCTCTCATCCTTTCGGAGTTAAGACGATTTTCTTTCAAAGCCTCGTCTTGGAACTCCTTAACCTGTGTCATCACATCGGGGGTCATGATCAGCTGATAAGCCTTCACCCAAATCGGCTCAGGTCGTTCTTTTCGACTAAGGGCATCGGCCACCACGTTGGCCTTGCCCAGATGGTAATGGATTTCGCAATCATAATCCTTTATTAGTTCCAACCATCGTCTCTGCCTCATGTTAAGATCTTTCTGCTCGAAAAGTACTTCAAGCTATTTGTGGTCGGTGAAGATTGTGCACTTCGTCCCGTATAGATAGTGCCGCCAAATCTTCAACGCGAAAACCACCGCAGCTAATTGTAGATCGTGTGTGGATAGTTGACTTCGTGGATCTTCAGTTGTCGAGATGCATAGGCGATCACCCTTCCACGTTGCATCAACATGCAACCTAGCCCGGAATAAGATGCATCTGAATAGACCACTAAGTCTTCATTCCCCTCGGACAAAGTCAAAACAGGAGCTTGTGTTAGTCTTGCCTTCAACTCCTCAAAAGCCGTCTCCTGCTCTCGACCCCACACGAATTTCACGTCCTTACGAGTCAATTTTGTCAAAGGTGAGGCTATCTTTGAAAAGTCTTGAATAAATCTCCTATAATAGCCCGCCAATCCCAAGAAGCTACGAATTTCGGATGGCGTCTTTGGTGATTTCCATTGCATCACAGCCTCAACCTTTGCTGGGTCCACCATGATTCCCTCTGCATTTACCACGTGACCCAGAAATTGCACCTCGCGTAGCCAGAAAGCACATTTGGAGAACTTAGCATACAGTTTCTCCCTTCTCAAAGTCTCCAATACTTCCCGAATGTGACCGGCATGCTCTTCTTCGCTCCTCGAATAAATCAGGATATCATCGATGAACACAATCATGATTTATCTAACGTTGGCCGACACACTCGGTTCATCAGATCCATAAAAGCAGCTGGTGCGTTAGTTAGACCAAATGACATAACGAGAAACTCATAGTGTCCATAACGCGTACGGAAAGCTGTTTTAGGAATGTCCTGCTCCTTTACCTTCAATTGATGGTAGCCAGATCGAAGATCTATCCTCGAGAACCAACTGGCACCCTGGAGCTGGTCGAACAAGTCATCGATCCTCGATAACGGATACCGATTCTTTATGGTCAACTTGTTCAATTCACGGTAGTCGATACACATTCTCATGCTACCGTCCTTCTTTTTCACAAATAAAACCGGAGCACCCCAAGGAGAGATACTCGGTCTAATGAAGCCCTTGTCAAGCAACTCCTGCAGTTGCTCCATCAACTCCTTCATCTCCGTAGGAGCTAATCGATACGGTGCCTTGGCGACAGGTTGGGCACCGGGTATTAAGTCAATTTGAAATTCAATTTCGCGGTCAGGTGGCAATCCCGATAAGTCTTCCGGGAACACATCTAGAAACTCACACACAACCGGAACGTCGGATAGTTGTGGTGTTGGCGTTTCCACATCCTTCACATAACATAGGTAGGCGTTGCACCCACGCCTCATGCACTTCCCCGCCACCGCCATCGAAATCACCTTCGGAATCACCGTTACCCGATCACCGTATATTGTCACCAGACTTCCGTCAGATGCCGTCAATCTAATCATCTTCATTCGACATACGATATTCGCTTCATAGGTTGCCAACCAATCCATCCCTAGTACTACATCAAATCCACCTAGGGGCATCGCATGTAATCTAGCAGCAAACCTATGACCTTCTAATTCTATGGTACAGTCCTCTATCACATCAGTAACTCTAGTGGACTTACCAATAGCAGTTTCTACATGAAAAGGCTCACTAATGCATTTACTACTAACAGGCAATTTAGCACAGAAAGTAGCAGAAATGAAACTTCTACTAGCACCAGAATCAAATAACACAGAAGCAAGAGTTTGATTTACTAGAAACGTACCTGACACCACATCGGGGTCCGTCCTAGCCTCTTCCTGCGTCATAGTGAAAGCCCTGGCGCTTGCTCTCGAACCTTCACTTCCCGTCTTCTTTACCCCTGAAGCCTCAGCCCTCGGCTTCTTACAGTCCCTGCTCATATGACCGCCTTCCCCACAGTTAAAACACTTGCCCATCCGGCAATCCTTTGATATATGTCCAGTCTTCCCACACTTAAAGCAGATATTGGATCCCCATTTGCACTCCCCTGAGTGCTCCCTTCCACACTTACCACACTTCCTCACCCCAGCTCCCGTCACGACCACACGGTGATCATCCGCCCTCGCCTTCTTGTTACTCGTCGAAGTATCACCCCGACCAAATCTCTTCCCCCCAGTTCTTCTCTCCACTTCCTTTCTTGCTACCCTCAGCCTTTATCAACACAGCCCGTTCATCGAATAACCTTCCCGCCAAATCCACTGCCGACCTGAAAGTGCTTGGTCGGGCAGAAATCAAGTGCCAACGAATTTCAGCTGGCAACCCCTGAATATACCGGTTAATCTTTCGAGACACCGGCGTCACCTGCTCCGGCACCAACAGCGCCAATTCGTTAAACTTGGTGGTATATTGTTGGTGGGTCATCGTCCCCGCCTCCAACTGCAGGAACTCTCTCTCGACTCTGTCCATTTCCCGACGAGGACTGAATTCCTCAATCACCAGCCTTTTTAACTCAGCCCACGTCATCTTCCCTATAGCCCTGCTACCCTCGGCTTGGACTATATTGTTCCACCAGCACAAAGCCGACCCTGTGAAAGAGTGGGTAGCAAACTTCACCTTCTTGTCCTCCTGGCAATCACTAATATCGAGGACAACTTCCATTTCCATCACCCATTGGTGAGCATCAGTAGCAGTACCAGAACCATCAAAAGTTGGGGGCTTGCACCTCATGAATGCCCCGTAGTTACAACCCCGGGCTGTCTCCCGTAACTGCTCTTCTTCCTCTTCCTCTTCATCATCGGATAATACAGTTTCTGCTTCTGTCTGTTGCTGTCTACCTGAGGACCGATTCCTCCCTCGTCTCTCATCATTACGTACTGCCTTTCACCTCGGTCACTACAGACGGTAAGATCGTCTGCATGACCTGGTGCACTTCCTCGACCACTGCCTCCTTTACCGAGGCTCTCAAATTCGCGCTTTCGTCTACCTCCTCCTGATGAGGAGTCTCGTTTTCCTCATGAACTACTTTCTCTGTCCTAAGACTTCCTCGCGTGTTACACGGTTCATCACCACGTCCACCGCCACGGGAAGCTTTAGATGATCTACCACCGACCATCTTCTATCACACTGGAAGATTTAAACACCAACACGGTCATTCAAGGAAATAGCTCAGTTTATGTCAAGTATAGTAAGTCCCTAATTACAGTGGCCAGTTGTGATTAGCCACTTACTCTACTCTTCGTACCCCGAGCATTACCTGTCCTGACTACATTAGTATCTAAGTCTAACAGTACACATAAACACATATCATGCGCACGAAATCATGATTAACTTTAATAAAAATACCTGATGGCACGCAACTACTCAGATGACATTCTCTTCCTTTCTGTCCCATTTTCAGTTTAAGTTTAGGTTTATTTTAAAATTTTACCCATTTCACTTAAACTTTGGCTCTGATACCAACTTGTAAGGCCCCGTTCCCGGGCACCTCACAGTTGGTCGTCATCACCCATAAAACATACATTTAATATAACTTAATAAAATCATGCAGCGGAAACTTTGAATTTACTATAAATGCTTTTGCAAAGTAATACAACACTCATTACAAAATATCGTTTGTTTGCATTACAATACAATAACATTAACAAAAGAATGCCATCCCAAAAGAGCTGAGTAGCCGCCTCGTGCCATCCTCAGCAACACTACCTGCCAACTGGAAAACACATAAAAGTCAGCGTTGCTGAGTGAGTTCTAGTTTTATAATAAAACATACTTTTACTTATTTAAAAGTATCCTTTCATGCATGCGTTCATACATCATACGTACACAGAGATAATATTCGTTATTATCTTCATCATTCGTTATACATCGTTATCTTTAACTGCTCGTATGGATTCTGTCAGGCTTTACCCACTTCATAGCACTTGGCTATGATTACTTTGGTCGAATGACAAGAATCCCGTTCATACTTACTTGCACATTGAAAGGTGAATTGTACCAATACCATATGCTACACCCCGATCGTTATTAGCTACCGGGCCGAAGTCAACATATGAACAACAAAACGTATGCCACAGTACTAGAGGTAAGCGGTAGAGGTACCAAGACCATGGTCAATCACAGAGAAGGACCAATCGCGTTATTCAATGCTTGCAAGACATAATTCGTTCGTTCATTAATGCATGTATTCATCATCATTCTTCTTTTCGTTCATTCGTTAATACATGCATTCATCATCTTGTTCCTCTTTCATTATCTTTCACTTTACGTTACATAATACTTCATTTGTTCATTCTCGTTATTCGTAAAGTTTCGGAAAGATAAGCATACACAATTACAAGGAACATACATACTCATCATACATTCATCATCATACATTCATCATCATACATAGCATCATACATACGTAATCATACATAGCATCATCACTCTCATTCCATAACGTCCTAGTCAACAGTCAGGTGAAACCCTACTGCACCAACTCCAAGAACAGAAATCTGTTAAAAAGTCTAAGTATTTGGGCTTAAGAGCCCTGTTAGGCGTTTCACCACTGTCGGACTTACCGGCCTACACTTAGAAACTTTTTCAACCCTGGGCGTATGAGTACTGCTGGGCGTATGAGCCCTGTGGGACTTTTCACCCTACACAGAATAATCATCTGGTCATACGACCACCCTGTTGGGCTTATGAGCACTATTGGACTCTTGACCCTACACTTAGAAAAATTATTTGGTCATACGACCACCCTGTTGGGCGTATTAGCCCTGTTGGTCGTACCATCCCATACTTAGAAAATATTTTCTGGTCATACGACCAGAATTCAGACTTTTCACCTTTTTACTTAGTTTTCAGACTCAAAGGTACTGTGGGACTCATGAGTCCTGTTGGGCATATAAGCACTATTGGACTCATCAACTTATACTTATTTATTCTAAGTCCAAATTTCAGACATATTTCTAAGGCAAGATTTCAGACGTATTAGTAACCTGTGCATGTGTCTAATTCATAGTCCAAGTCCCAAACATCATAATGCCTAGTTCTAAACATGCTCACATGATTCTAGGCAAAACTTAACATAATCACATACATTCGTACATTCAAATCATACGGGTATAAAACCCAAATTTTATAAAAAACATACTTACATGCATTTTCCAGCCCCAAAACATTTAAAACAGGTAAAAAGGGGGTCTAGAAACTCACCTTAGTTGTTTCTTCGAGTTTACGCCCTTCACCCGAGCTGTTCAAAAGGTTCTAACACCTAGGAATCCTTTAAACACGCATTCAAACACATATACACACACATAAGCACATAACCGAGGCTAATTTAGCCAAGAACAACTAAAAAAACATTAAACCTTACCTAAAAATCGAACTCTTCCTCTTGTTCTTCAAAATCCGAAAGTTTTCTCTGCTTTTGTGCTTTCTCTCTCTGAAAATATCAAATGATAGGAAATGCAGGCAACATGGGCGGCCATGCCTCCCTTTTTGTACAAAATAAATAACAACTTTGCCCATTTGGCACTTTTGGTCCCTCCTTTTTAGTTGACTTTTATTTTCTTTCCTTTTCTTCCTTTTTCTTTTATTCTTTTATTTCTTGCCAAAAATACGGGTGTTACAAGTCCACCCCCCTTATATAGGTTTCGTCCCCGAAACCTGTTATTCCTCAAACAGCTGTGGGTAGTGCTGTCTCATTTCCTCTTCAGTCTCCCACGTAGACTCGGATTCCTTCCTGTGCTTCCACTGTACACGCACAAGAGGAACCACTTTATTCCTCAACCTCTTCTCCTTACGATCAATGATTGCCACTGGTTGCTCCACGTAGTTGAGCCGCTCATCCACCTCGATATCCTCCAGTGGTACAACCATGCCTTCATCAGCTAAGCACTTTCTCAGATGAGATACATGGAATGTTGGATGAATTCCACTTAACTCATCTGGCAATTCAAGTCTATAGGCCACCTCTCCTACTCATGCGACAATTCGGAAAGGTCCTATGTATCTCGGGCTTAGCTTACCTCTTTTCCTGAATCTAATAATTCCTTTCCAAGGTGAGACCTTCAACATAACTCGGTCACCAACCTTGAACTCTATCGGTCTTCGCCTCTTGTCAGCATACGACTTTTGCCTATCTTTCGCCGCCTTCATGAAGGCTTTGATCTTTTCCAGCTTTTCAGTCGTTGCTTCAATTACCTCGACACCTCCCAACTCTTTCTGCCCAATGTCTCCCCAGCACACGGGCGTCCTACATCTCCTACCGTGAAGCATCTCGTAAGGTGGCATGCCAATGCTGGCGTGATAACTGTTGTTGTACAGAATTCCGCTAACGGCAGGTGGTTGTCCCAACTTCCTCCAAAATCGATCACGCACGCCCGAAGCATGTCCTCGAGTGTTTGGATCGTCCTCTCAGACTGACCGTCTGTCTGAGGGTGATATGCTGTACTAATGTGTAGTCTCGTCCCCATTGCATCATGAAATCTTTTCCAAAACTTGGAGGTAAACCGGATGTCACGATCAGACACAATAGACACCGGTACACCATGACGAGCTACAATTTCTTTGATGAACAGATCCGTCAATCATTCAGATGAGTACGTTTCGCGGATCGGTAGGAAGTGGGCACTCTTGGTTAATCGGTCAACTATCACCCATATGGCATCATACCCTTTTGGGGTACGTGGTAATTTCGTAATGAAGTCCATGGTGATGTGTTCCCACTTCCACTCGGGTATATCCAACGGTTGGACCTTCCCGTAGGGCTTCGGGTGTTCCGCCTTCACTTGTAAGCAAGTCAAGCACTTACTTACGTACTCCACTACGTCGCGTTTCATACCGGCCACCAATAGTCTTTCTTCATATCGTGGTACATTTTGGTAGCACCGGGGTGAATGGAGTATCAGGTCATATGGGCCTCGTCCATAATTCTACCACGTAGATCCCCGTATCGAGGAATCCACATTCTCCCAAATCGGGTCTTAACACCAAGAGTGTTCTCACCCAATTCCGTAACTAGGCCTCTCATCCTTTCGGAGTTAAGACGATTTTCTTTCAAAGCCTCATCTTGGAACTCCTTAACCTGTGTCATCACATCGGGGGTCATGATCAGCTGATAAGCCTTCACCCAAATCGGCTCAGGTCGTTCTTTTCGACTAAGGGCATCGGCCACCACGTTGGCCTTGCCCAGATGGTAATGGATTTCGCAATCATAATCCTTTATTAGTTCCGACCATCGTCTCTGCCTCATGTTAAGATCTTTCTGCTCGAAAAAGTACTTCAAGCTATTGTGGTCGGTGAAGATTGTGCACTTCGTCCCGTATAGATAGTGCCGCCAAATCTTCAACGCGAAAACCACCGCAGCTAATTCTAGATCGTGTGTGGGATAGTTGACTTCATGGATCTTCAGTTGTCGAGATGCATAGGCGATCACCCTTCCACGTTGCATCAACATGCAACCTAGCCCGGAATAAGATGCATCTGAATAGACCACTAAGTCTTCATTCCCCTCGGACAAAGTCAAAACAGGAGCTTGTGTTAGTCTTGCCTTCAACTCCTCAAAAGCCGTCTCCTGCTCTCGACCCCACACGAATTTCACGTCCTTACGAGTCAATTTTGTCAAAGGTGAGGCTATCTTTGAAAAGTCTTGAATAAATCTCCTATAATAGCCCGCCAATCCCAAGAAGCTACGAATTTCGGATGGCGTCTTTGGTGATTTCCATTGTATCACAGCCTCAACCTTTACTGGGTCCACCATGATTCCCTCTGCATTTACCACGTGACCCAGAAATTGCACCTCACGTAGCTAGAAAGCACATTTGGAGAACTTAGCATACAGTTTCTCCCTTCTCAAAGTCTCCAATACTTCCCGAATGTGACCGGCATGCTCTTCTTCGCTCCTCGAATAAATCAGGATATCGTCGATGAACACAATCACTGATTTATCTAACGTTGGCCGACACACTCGGTTCATCAGATCCATAAAAGCAGCTGGTGCATTAGTTAGACCAAATGACATAACGAGAAACTCATAGTGTCCATAACGCGTACGGAAAGCTGTTTTAGGAATGTCCTGCTCCTTTACCTTCAATTGATGGTAGCCAGATCGAAGATCTATCCTCGAGAACCAACTGGCACCCTGGAGCTGGTCGAACAAGTCATCGATCCTCGATAACGGATACCGATTCTTTATGGTCAACTTGTTCAATTCACGGTAGTCGATACACATTCTCATGCTACCGTCCTTCTTTTTCACAAATAAAACCGGAGCACCCCAAGGAGAGATACTCGGTCTAATGAAGCCCTTGTCAAGCAACTCCTGCAGTTGCTCCATCAACTCCTTCATCTCCGTAGGAGCTAATCGATACGGTGCCTTGGCGACAGGTTGGGCACCGGGTATTAAGTCAATTTGAAATTCAATTTCGCGGTCAGGTGGCAATCCCGATAAGTCTTCCGGGAACACATCTAGAAACTCACACACAACCGGAACGTCGGATAGTTGTGGTGTTGGCGTTTCCACATCCTTCACATAACATAGGTAGGCGTTGCACCCACGCCTCATGCACTTCCCCGCCACCGCCATGGAAATCACCTTCGGAATCACCGTTACCCGATCACCGTATATTGTCACCAGACTTCCGTCAGATGCCGTCAATCTAATCATCTTCATTCGACATACGATATTCGCTTCATAGGTTGCCAACCAATCCATCCCTAGTACTACATCAAATCCACCTAGGGGCATCGCATGTAATCTAGCAGCAAACCTATGACCTTCTAATTCTATGGTACAGTCCTCTATCACATCAGTAACTCTAGTGGACTTACCAATAGCAGTTTCTACATGAAAAGGCTCACTAATGCATTTACTACTAACAGGCAATTTAGCACAGAAAGTAGCAGAAATGAAACTTCTACTAGCACCAGAATCAAATAACACAGAAGCAAGAGTTTGATTTACTAGAAACGTACCTGACACCACATCGGGGTCCGTCCTAGCCTCTTCCTGCGTCATAGTGAAAGCCCTGGCGCTTGCTCTCGAACCTTCACTTCCCGTCTTCTTTACCCCTGAAGCCTCAGCCCTCGGCTTCTTACAGTCCCTGCTCATATGACCGCCTTCCCCACAGTTAAAACACTTGCCCATCCGGTAATCCTTTGATATATGTCCAGTCTTCCCACACTTAAAGCAGATGTTGGATCCCCATTTGCACTCCCCTGAGTGCTCCCTTCCACACTTACCACACTTCCTCACCCCATCTCCCGTCACGACCACACGGTGATCATCCGCCCTCGCCTTCTTGTTACTCGTCGAAGTATCACCCCGACCAAATCTCTTCCCCCGCCAGTTCTTCTCTCCACTTCCTTTCTTGCTACGCTCAGCCTTTATCAACACAGCCCGTTCATCGAATAACCTTCCCGCCAAATCCACTGCCGACCTGAAAGTGCTTGGTCGGGCAGAAATCAAGTGCCAACGAATTTCAGCTGGCAACCCCTGAATATACCGGTTAATCTTTCGAGACACCGGCGTCACCTGCTCCGGCACCAACAGCGCCAATTCGTTAAAAATACGGGTGTTACAGAAAACAAACAAAAATAATAAAAACTAATTTAAAAATGATAAAATCATATCAAAACAAAAAAAAATCAACAGAAGTGTGTAGGTTATCTATGGGAAATGATATAATTACAGTCGTTATATCATTCACTGTGCTAATTTATAAAACTTAAATGACTGACATGACTTATCTGATATGTTGGTAGGCTCAACTTGGAAAAGAAACCACATGCAGTGATAAATTAAAGCTTATATTCAACTGTGATGTTGTCATCTCATAGTATGTGTAAGTTTTGACTTGTCCAAATATGTGTGTGTGTAGAAACCAAAACACCCCAGGTAATGATGACTTATGAATCTCATTTACTCACATCAGTTCCTCCTTTGTTTTGCTAAGCAAAGACCTGGAGAAACAAGCACATAGTGCTGATGTTAAGATCCATCAAGATTCCCAATATGGAACACATCCAACTTGGATGAAACAAACAGAATAAAATTCATTCAAAAGGAATGAAACAAAAGAATCCTGAGAGATCACCTTCCAAAGTGAAGTTAAAAGAATCCCAATATGGATCAAAAGTGTTAAAAGGATCAAAAATAAAAGAATCCCAATGAGGATCAAGTAATATGAGATTTCTAATTATAAATACCCTGGTCATGTATGATGTTGAAAGTTCTACCATACATTGCATGCAGATGGTTGACCTTGCCATGCCTTTGAGTGTGAGGTACATGTTGAATACCCAATCAACTCAAAACATGATAAGATCACTTGCATCAGAAGATTAACCAAGTATGAGTTTAAGAGGACAAACATACCTACAATCAATATGTTCATGACCATGTTTGTTTTACTAACAATTGCTTGCACTTGTGAAAGGTAAGATTGATATGATCCCAAAGAAAGGTATAACTTAACTTCTTGTACAGTGAAGAAAGCAAAAATCACAAAAAGATTTTCTTTTCAAAACTTTCAAATCCTTAAAAGTTTCCATCCAGTATGGATATAAACTTTAGGGGGAGTAATTTAAAATTTTGATCAATTTTGTACAGGTGGTTCCTTTCTTAAAATTAGAAAACCAAATCAGAAAATCTGTCTATGTTGTGGCAGAAGTTATACCATAGTATCTCAGTTCTTGCAGACATCTTGATGCACAAAAGACCAAGACCAGTCAACAATGGGAAACTTGATTCACCACTGATGAACAAGTTAATCCAAGCAAGAATTGATATCACAAAAATCAGTCAAAACTTCATAAGAATCAAGCAACAGACACATCTTCATAAAGGCAAAGACAATGCTTCATAAAGCATCAGAGAAAATTCATCCAAAACCAACCAAAGCAAAAACATTAAGTTCAAAACTTAATGCAGGTAAGAGTATTGGTTAATGCGGGTGAAGGTAACCCAAGCATCAACCAATACGGGTAATGATTCTGTGAAATGAAACACACGTGAAAAACTAATGCGGACAAAAGCACTCTACCGCATTAGTCTCAACACCAAGTTTGATGTTGAAGAAATGCGGACATACTTTTACTCTACCGTATTTTGATGAAAGTTGGGAAGTTTTGTTCATCCGCATTTGCTACAGTGAACAAATACTGACAAGTTTTGTTCATCCGCATTTGCTACAGTGAACAAATGCTGACAAGTTTTTGTTCATCCGCATTTGCTACAGTGAACAAATGCTAACAAGTTTTTGTTCATCCGCATTTGCTACAGTGAACAAATGCTGACAAGTTTTGTTCATCCGCATTTGCTACAGTGATAAATGCTGACAAGCTTTTGTTCTTCCACATTTGCTACAGTGAACAAATGCTAATTAGAAATTGCTCTTCCGTATTTGCTACAGTAATTTCAAAAGTTGAGCGCATTTGTTTTCAAACTTGTCAAAATTTGAAATCCATATTAAGTTGACTATATAAACCAAAATCAAAAGGTCATTTAATACTTTTCAAAATTGTGAGACTTAACAAGTGAGACGAGCGCCACTAAAGTTACTGTTCATCTTCATCATCTTCTTCATGTTCTAACCCTATGTTCTAAGTTTGATTCACCATCATTCACTCATCTTCGATTCACTACAACAGTATTATCGAGGAATAGGTGAGAATCAAAAATGTTCGTAACCCTAACTGTCGGACATTCATCAAAAACATGAACTTAGCAAACTAGGTCAAGAAAGAATCCTGCAAATCAACCAAGTGTTCATGAACCATTGTCGATTTCAACAGAAAAGACACATGCCAATCAAGTAAAACTCAACAAACAAAGAATTTTCACAAGTTCAGTGTGTCGGAGGAACAGGGCACGTAAATACTAAAATGTACACTCAATTTTGACCAAGAAAAGTCAAATGTGAACAAATTAGTCTGATTCATGATAGACTCTTTGTTGATATATATTATTCATCATTCTAATACATATGCCTTGAATACAGTGTACAATGGCAAACCTCACATGGAGCAAGCTCCATAATGTCAGTGGTTTTCTTGACCCTGATGTAACTGAGGCTGAAGGATTAAGGGATATGATTAGATTTCTTCTAACCACAAGGGTGGCTAATGCCATGACAGTAAGACCCATCATTTATGAGACCTTTATTAGGTCATTTTAGGGAACAGCTGAAGTGGTTGAAGTTGATGGTGTGAGAACACTAACTGGAAGAATCGCTGATGATCATTCCTTAGCAATCACTGAGCAAACTATGAGACAGTGTCTACAGTTTGGAGATGATGTTGATGCCCCTATAGAACTTGAAGATGATGAGATCATGTCCTTCTTTTCCAATATTGGATATGAGGTGGATATGAAGGGAAGCAGATTGTGAAAGGGTTGGTAGATCTGCAATGGAGATTCTTGATACACATGTATCAACACTGTCTATCTAAGAGAAAGACTGGATGGAATGATATCCCAGTGACAACCTCGTCTGCTATTTGTGCTCTATGCACCAATTGTCCCTTCAACATGTCTGCATATGTCTTCAATGGATTAGTCTCAAACATCCAAGAGGGTAGGAGGCACATGTTTTTGATGTACCCCAGATTTGTACAGTGCTTCGTAAATGAAGCATTTCCTGATCTTGCACCCATAGGACCAGTGATGGACATCCTCACTATAATGCCAAGTCCTACAGGTACATCACAAAAAGAGATCCTAGGAACTTCTACAGTGGTACGTTTTTCCCTCTGTTACCATGGATGCAGCAACAAATCAATCAAGGAGGAGTACAAGAATTAGAGGCTCCTGATGATGAGCTTGTTCATGAAGAAGAACAATCAGCAATCGCAGAGGATAGACAGAGGTCAGTGTCACCACAGGTTGATGTAGGTGGTGATCTTCACACTGGACCTTCTGTGCATGAAGTTGATGTAGTTCCACCATCTATGCCTTCACCATTACCATCACCCCAAATATCACCAATTCCACCTCACCAATCTCGACCTATCATCTCACCCCACATCTCTCCTATACTCTCACCACTTCTTCACTCTATCCAATCTCCCATTCGCCATACACCTATTCCATCACCAACTTCAGTTGAACCTCAAGAGTTTGGTGATTCTGCCAGCTCATCTGAGAAATCCAAATCATCATCTGATGAGGACGATCATCCCACCAAGATGCCTGTAAGGCAAATTGCATCAGAGGCTGGTCATTCAGAAAGTTATGCTGATTCTGGAGCAAACAAGCCTGATGAGAAAGATAAGATGATTTCCAATTTGCTTCAGAAGATTGCAAGGATTGAAAAGATGCAAAGAAACAGATCAGTTCTTCTGCAAGACAGGTTGTTGGAATTGAATGAGAAAGAAAAAGAACTAAAAGAGTTGAAAGAAAAACATGAGATTGAGAAGAATGAGAAAGACAAAGAGATTGAGATGTTGAAAGCTGCTCTTCAACACTCAAGAGAAGAAATCAGTGGTCATGTGGAAACCTTGAACCTGCAACCAATAGTAATGGAAGAACAAGAAGAAGTTATTGAAGAACAATCTTCCATTATCCATAACCTTGATAGACAAGTGGAAGCTCTTAAAAGAGAGTCTCTGAGCTTGAAATGCTTATCATACTAAAGCAGGAAGCAGAGAAAGATAACGATGATAAAGGTGATAAAATGAAAGAAAAGAGAAAAAGGGAGGATGACAAAGAATCATCTAAAGACAGTGGTGATGATTCCCCTCCAGCCAAAAAGATGAGATTCACTATTGCTGAAAAGGAGGGAGAATCAACTGGATCAAAGCACACATCATCTAGCATGGAGATGATCGTGTACACAAGTCATCCTGAAGAAGTTCACACTGAAGAAAAAGAGTTCAGTGACATGATGAAAGACTTAGATATGTTCACTGCTGATGAATATATCATTGATGATGAATTCTGGGACTTCATTGTAAATCAAAGTGCAGATGCTGAGCCTTTTGTTGTCATACCTCAATCTCTAGTGCCAATTGATAAGGAGTTGAGTATGCAAATAGTTCCTGCTGTGTCACTTTCTGATGAACAAAAAGAAATGATCAGAAAGCTATGTGAACAGTAAAAACAAGAAGAAGAACATGCTGATGTATCTGTACACATTCCTGAAAAGGAACAGACTGAAGAAGCTCCACAAGAGGGTGAAATGCTTGAACCCTCTTCTGGCTCAAGCATGCAAACATATGCCAGAAGAAGGAGCTGTCTTGAGGAAAAGGCTAAAGGAAAGAGACCAATGGTAAGTGTTGAACCATTGAAAAGGAAGCAGAAAGATGATCCAAGGAGTCTAGCAGCTATTGCTGGATTCTTGGAAGAACATGAACAAGCAGAAGCCCTGCTGAAAAAGAGGGATGATGTAATTGATCTAGAGGAAGGTGAAATTCCAGGTGGATTCATGGTTGATAAGCCAGTGATCAGTAAAATCCCTGTGAATGAAGAACCTTATGTTGCTGAAAAGATTGAATCGGCCAAGTCTGATGATTTGATGAAAAAGGCCGTATTTTTGATTGATCATGGTTATGACCCTGATGAAGTCTTTGGGATGACATATGAAGGTATGCTAGCAGAAGAAGATAAGCTGAGCAAGCTGCTAGACCCAACTTTTGAAACAGAGTATGAGAAAACTCTTCTCTCCTAAAGCTTCTGAAATCAAGGCAACAAAAGCCAAAACTGCTACTCCTCCTCAACCTATGTATCCTGATCCCTACAGCATGTCAGATAAGGAGATGAAGGATTATCTGTCTGCTCAAGGATTCACCAAAAGAAAATTGGGGAACATGAAAACCAATTCCCTTAGGGCTACTATCCTTAGGATGATTCTTGAAAAGAAAGACAGGTTGAAGAAAATAGAGGAGGAGATCACCAGAACCCAACCAAGAACAAGGGTTTCAGCTCAAAAAATGAACCTCACTCAGGGAGATCATGATTCCCTGGCACCCATTCTCCACAGATACCCAGAGTGGTTTGCTAAGCCTTCACAACTAGAACTACATGAAGGTCTCATAACTGCTGAAATAATAAAGGGTGTGTCCACTCCAAAAGGCAAGACTGGTTAGAAGATTATTGCCTGGAAGTATGACAATGATTGGGATATGTTCATGGTGAAGAGAATATCAGGATTAGTACAATTTTTCACAGAGTACTCTGCTCTTGTGAATTCTCTAATGATCCATGATCTCAAGGAACTAGCCAACTTAAGATTGATAAATCATGGTGCTATGTTCAGGGGATATGAGTTTGAGGACATTCTGAGGATGTTCAATAGAACTATCAACTTCAAATCATTAAAGACTATCTGCATGAGAAAAGATAGAACTTTTGTCAATCCCCTTGAGAAAAGTAAAAGAAAAACAAGTGGTATTCCCTAAACTTAGGGTAAAACCCACTGAATCCTTGAAGAGGAAGATGGTTGCTGGTACTCACACTTCTGTGCCAATCTCAAATGTTTATTATGATGAGAAAACCTATGAGTTGGTGATTGAAAGGAAGTGGGGAGGAAAAGAAGGAGCTGAAATTCGACTGTTCAGTGGATATGAAGTGAGACTGCTAGACGAATCATACATCCACTACATATATACAAGGCACTTCAGGGAGATTAGAAATAAGCTTGGTGAAGCTGATATGTACTTCTTTCTTAAGTGCATCAAACTCCTGAAGATGGCCTATGACAGGATCATCAAGAAGAAAGAGCAAAGGAGGAAGAAGAAGACTCCTTTGCAGTTTGGAAACATTGTGAAGTTAGAGGTTAATGCTGATGGATCTTTACTGATTCACAGAGATGGGCTGTCAACTGTGTCATTCTGGGAGCCTGTTTCATTGAAGAAGCTGCACATTGAAGCCATCCATAATATGAGCCAAATGAAGATCCATGTACTAAGCAGAGAGAAGCTGGATGAAGCAAGACAGTTCTCTAATATGATCAAGGCCATACTGGATCCTTCCTACACAGACTCAGCTCCAGTGTCATCTCATCCTACTGCACAAGACCCAGCAGAATCCTCACAACCTGATCCACCCTCAAACCCTTGAAGTACTTAGGCTGTATAATCCTTAGGGGAGTATTGTTAGACCCTGAAAGGATCATACATGCCAATTCAAGAGGTGAATGGTTGTTCTGCTGGTTTCCCCCAAGTCCAAGAAGAAAATGTACATAAAGAATATCCTGCAAGAGAAGAAATTACAAGTGTCGGCTATCCGCATTTGTTAATGCGGATAACCAAGAACAAATGCTGACAAGTATTTGTTCTTCCGCATTAACCAATGCGGACAGCAGATGAAATACAGTACAAGGCATTTGTTCTTCTGCATTAACTAATGCGGATGACCAGAAACAAATGCGGCCAAGTGTTTGTTCATCCGTATTAACTAATGCTGATGACCAAACACTAATGCGGCTAATAAAAGACCAATGCTGATGAAGAAATACTCATCCGCATTAGTTAATGCGGATGATAAAGGAACAAATGCTGATGAAGACTTAGACTAAGGGTAGTTTAGTCTTTTTGTACAAGCTGTAAGTCAGCCTATAAATAGAATAGAAACCTCGTATGTGAGCACTCTTGAAAAACTTTTGTGTGACTGTATACACAACTTTTGAGGATAGACAACAAGAATATACTTTGTCTTTCTCTTTCCCTCAGATTAGCTGTCTTGTTACTGTAGCATGCAAAACCCTAGCATTTACTCTGTAATAGTTCATCTAATCAATACAAGAATGCATTTATGAGTATATCAAGTGTTTTATGATCAATGATTGCCTGATTCCGCCTTCCAATCATTGACTCAATCATCATATTCGATCCTCGTTGATTTACATCAACAGAGAATATCATTCTCAAACCTAGTCAGATAGTCACTGTTCATCCTCAAGAACAGATCTGTGAACAGTTGCTCAACCATAAAATCATAACAGAAACATAAAAATAACTTCTGAAAATTACAAAAGAAGTTCTAACTATCAGCAGATCTAGTTATATAAGCCCGTTTTGGACTATTTGGACTAGGTGGACTTAACATTCAATCTAATCTTTATTCAAACAAGTTAAAAACAGCTTATTAATATGGATTCACATACTTTCTCTGAACTTGGTCATACTCCTAAATCTTTTATGCTTAAACACAAATCTGAGCTTAAGCAATAGAAGATTAGGATCATGAATTACATTACAGGTGTAGATCCGGACTATTGGATTTCAATATGCAAAGGGCCTCACATTCCAGTGACACTTTCTGCTGACTGGGCTGCTCTGTACAAGACCTCAAGAATACCCATAGAGGATCTCACTCTTGATGATGATGACTACAAAAAGATAAAAATTGATCTCAAAGCATATTCCATTCGGACTTAAGCATTGAAAATGAATGTGCTAGAAAGGCTTGAGAAGTATGGAACAGCTAAAGTTCTGTGGGATGCACTGCTGATTATGTGTGAAGGCAGCGTGAAATAGCTGAAATTAACAAGGATAAACTTGTTAATCAATATGAAACCTTTCATCACTCCAAGGGGGAGTCCATCTCAAAAAAATTGCATAGATTTATGCAGTTGGTGAATGATTTAGAGATTATGGGGGTTACGTATAAAGTCAAAAAGCTGAACAAAAAGGTGCCTTACAGCCTTCCGGAAAGCTGGAAACAAAATGTTACCATGCTAAAAAGCACTCTTGATCTAGAGAGTACCACCTTGGACATAATGATTGCCAAAATTGAAGCTCTTGAACTTGATGAAAGGAGCAGGAACCTTCGTGGACCTCGAGTTATTGAAGCATATAAATTTCAATCAGACACTCACTCAGTGGAAAATGCATTCATTAATGAGGATGATGATTTTCTCTCCTCAAGATATCAAGTGAAGACAACCGGTTTTATTGCTGCTCCATCAACAAATAAGCCATAAACATCATCTCAACTAACTGGGTTCACTGCCACTCCTACAGGTCTGTCTGAAGACCAAAGGTCTGAAGAGCAAAAGGTTACTTACAATGCCTTTGTTGCAAGCTTTGAAGCCTACTTAGGAGGAAGACTCACTTCTGCCCACTCGATCCAAGAAGACTTGGAAGAAATGGATCCAGATGATGTGGAAGAAATGGATCCAGATGATGTGGAAGAAATGGATATATAATGGCAAATGGCTATGATAGCAATAAGAGCCAAGAAGATCTTCAGAAAAGGGAGAAAGCTTAGTTTGAATGAAAACACAAAACTTGGATATGACAAATCCAAAGTCAAATGCTTCAATTGTGGTATGACTAGCCATTTTTCAAGAGAATGTGATGCTCCTAGAAGAAACAACAATAGTTTCGAAAGGAATTCTCAGGGCCAATCAACCTCGTAGCCAAACTCAAGCTATCAGTCCAACAATCATCAACAGCAGCAGTATCATCACCAACAACAACATCAACATCCATACCAGAGTCAGGCAAAACTGACAAATCAAGCTCATGGAACCAACCAATCTACCTCAAATGCTCTTGTCATCAGATAAGATGGAGTATGTGACTGGAGCTTATACGCTGAGGAAGTGAAGCCTCAACTTCAAAATCATGCTCTCATGGCTCACATCAAGGATGGCCCAATTCCAATGCCATCTGAGGTAAAATTTAATCTGTGTAGTGATAAATGTATTGCTGAACTACAAGGTTACCGTGAGCACAATCACAAATTGGCAGCTAAAATCAAAGAATAAAAAGTAAAATCTAAGATGTATAAAAGAAAAATCAAATGCTTTGAAATAAAAATCAAATCTCTCATCTCTGATATAGAAAAACTGCATGGAGAAAAGTACACTCTTGCAGCTGAAAATGAAAAATTAACTGAAAAGCTAGCCCAATCCAAAGCTGAGCAATCAGTTACTGAAGTGAAACTTGAAAAGTTTCAATTGTCTTCAGCTAAGCTGCAAGAGATGCTTGATTCACAGAAGGAGCACAATGATATGACTGGGATTGGATACAATTCATGTCCCCCACCATATAATGACAATTACACTAACATGCCTGAGTCTGTCACTCTGACTGATAAAATTGAACCTAAAACTATTGAACCTAAATCAATAGTAACTCAAATCACTAATCCTCAAAATAAACCAAGTGTTTATAGTGAAACAAATAAGGAGAAAATTAAGTTAGGTCATCCTATCAAAATCAAAGAGTACTCAGACAAGACAGTGAATGTCATTAAACCAAGAAGTCCATAGTGCCTTTTGTGAAATTTTTGCTTGCAATTTCCAAAGAAAAGAAGATAACAGATGATTCTATGAAACCATCTGTTGAAAGCAGATCTGATTGTGAGATCAAATCTCTAAAGAATTCAATCAAATCAGATAACGTTTCACCAAAAATCAAAAGCAAAATCTCACTGGTTTTAAAAACAAAGATCAAATCAGATCCTCAATCATGAAAACCAAAGCAAGGGATTGGTTTTGATAAAGATCATGTAAACCAACAAAAAAGGGAGGACAGGAAAAGTTTAAGAAAGCAAAATCAGCCTAAGAAAATCAAAAGTACTAGTGTTGTTAAATAAACTATTAAAAGGGTTGATCATGCTTCCTCGCCAAAATCAAAGATTAAGGCTCAGTCCAAAACTGGTAACGCTACTGAGGCCTCAACACCAGGATCAGTGTCAATAAACAAACACATGTATTGTGACATGTGTGAAATGTCAAATCATAGAAGAGATAAGTGCTATTTCAATCAATATTGCTCAATCTGTGACATGAACAATCATTCCACCAAAAATTGCTATTTTAATAAATATTGTTATGTTTGTGATATGACCAACCACAACACATCTGATTGTTTCTTCAAACAAAATGGCTTGAGAATTCCTCAAAACAAGCGTATCTCACCAATCACATCTGTGAAACCCAAAATCAATAGTCATTTTCATCATAAACAATTCAAGACTTCCAGTTCTGATGATGATTTGGGTAATCTGAAAGTGTTAAAGAGAGTTCAAAGAAATATAAATCCCAACTTCAGACAAACTCATGATTTTCATAATTCAAAAACAAAGTTTGACGATTTATAACGTGTTCAATTTCTAAAAAGAAATAGGGATCAAAGGTTTGAATACTCTTCTGACTCTTCAGTTGATGTTGATGTGATGGACCAACCAAGATATAAACAGAAATTAACCACATCCCTGAAGTCACAGCTTAGAGGAAAGTACCAACAAGTTACTATCATGGATAGGAACGGGAAACCCAAGACCATCATGGCTTGGGTTCCACATTCTAACTAGTTCTTTTTGTGCTTGCAGGGTCATTCATACAGGTCCAATAACTTATGGTATGTGGACAGTGGGTGCTCTTAACACATGACTTGAGATCGTTCCCTCCTTCATGATTTCATGCATATTCAAGGAACTACTGTAGCATTTGGTGGAGATTCACAAGGTGGCAGAATCACTGGTGAAGGATCTGTGACAAATGGGATGTTGAGCTTTGAGAGAGTGAACTACTGTGAACAACTAAATTTCAATCTGCTCAGCGTGTCTCAGATCTGTGACAAGAAATATTCAACTCACTTCACTGACACTCATGGTTACATTCTGAAACTAGGATTCCAAATTCCTGAAGAATGGGTTGTCCTGAAGACCCCGAGGAAGAATAACACCTATGTCTTGAACCTCAATTCTGCTTTACCAAAAGAAGAGACATGTCTTCTATCGAAAGCATCTTTTGATGAGTCACAGCTTTGGCACAGACGTTTGGGACACACCAATTTCAAAAACATGAACAGATTGGTCAAGGGAAATCATGTCATTGGTTTACCCCAAAAAGAATTTCACTTTATTGATCACTATTCAGCGTGTCTCAAAGGAAAACAACATAAGTCTTCCCACAAGCCAAAACTAGTGAACACAAATGATTCTCCATTGAAGCTACTTCGTATGGATCTTTTTGTACCAACTCATGTTATGAGTATTGGAAAGAAATAGTATTGTTTGGTGATCATAGATGACTTTTCCAGATTTACATGGGTCTTCTTCTAACTTCATAAAACAAAGCGTCCTAACTATTAAAAGATTTTATCATAAAAATTGAAAACCAACTTGATCATAAAGTTAAAACAATTAGAAGTGATAATAGGACAGAATTTAAGAATGAAGATATGAGTTCATTTTGTACAACCAAAGGAATCACTCATCAATTTAGTACAACTAGAACTCCTCAACAAAATGGGGGAGCTGAAAGGCGAAATAGAACACTAATTGAAGCAGCACGAACCATGCTAGCAGATGCTAAATTGCCAATTACCTTTTGGGCAGAAGCAGTTAACACATCGTGCTTTGTACAAAATAGAACTTTGATTGTAAAAGAAAGCAACAAGACTCCTTATGAACTTATCTTTCAAAGAAAACCATTTATTGGATTTTTCAAGTCATTTGGTTGTCCCGTCTCAATATTAAACACCCGAGACCATTTGGGAAAGTTCTCATCCAAGTCTGATGAAGGATTCTTTGTATGTTATTCTTCTGTCTCAAAGGCTTATAAAGTGTTTAATCCTAGATTAAACATAATTGATGAATCAACAAATGTTCAATTTAAGGAACATTCATTTCCCAAATCAAAAAATGGTCCCCACTGGTTGTTTGATATTGATTCATTTACAAAATCTTTTGATCAATTTCACTTGTCTGATGCAGGAAACCTACAATCAACTGAATCTTCATCATTAGTAGGAAGAAGGAATGACTTTCTAATGATTCCTCCAACTTCTACTGAGAAACTTAATGAAGATGTCCCACTGCAAGCTGATCCTATCAGACAATCATTTCAAAATCAAAGTGTTTCAACTGAGGATGGTCCTAGCATAATACCATCTCCTTCAAAATCCCTTCCACTGAAGTCAGAACTCAAGATCATACTACACCTCCAGTAGAAACTGAAAGAACTTCGAATGATGGAAGTAATCAAAGTGCTGCTGATGCTGAAGCAAGAACTGAAACAGTCTTTGATTATTTTCACAACTCCCCTACAGTACAAGATGAAGTTGCCTCTTACCAAGATGACCTGAATGTCTCCAATCTTGATGTAACCATTGCTGGTGACTCAATTCCAACCACCAGAATACACAAGAATCATCCAGTAGACAGCATCATTGGTGAACTTAATGAACGGGTGACTAGAAGCAAATCAAGCATAGCAAACATCTATTTGTTCTCTTGCTTTCTTTGTCAAACAGTACCCAAAAGTATCAAAGAGGCTCTTCAAGACAATAGTTGGGTTGAGGCAATGCAGAAAGAGTTGTTATAATTCAAGAAACAAGAAGTCAGGCAACTGGTAGATCTTCCCGAAGGATAATACCCTATCAGTACCAGGTGGCTATACAGGAATAAAACTGATGACAGGGGAATCGTCATTAAAAACAAAGCAAGACTAATGGCTCAGGGGTATACGCAAGAAGAAGGAATTGACTATGATGAAGTGCTTGCTTCTGTAGCTAGACTAGAAGCACTAAGACTCTTTCTAGCATATTTAGCATCCATGAAATTCACTTTTTATCAAATGGATGTGAAATGTGCTTTTCTATATGGAAAGATTGCTGAAGAAGTTTATATGAGTCAACTTCATGTATTTGAAGACCCAGATTTTCCACACAGGGTATACAAGCTTGACAAAGCCTTGTCAAGCTCCAAGGAAGTGGTATGAGACTCTATCATCTTTTCTTCTTGAAAATAGATATGAAAGAGGAAAGATTGATCAGACTCTCTTCAGAAAGAGAAAAGGAAAAGACATGTTGCTGGTTCAGATATATATGGATAATATCATCTTTGGATCGACAAACAAGTTACTCTGCAAGGACTTTAAAGACCTCATGCATTCAAAATTTCAAATGAGTGCTATGGGGGAAATCACATTCTTTCTAGGAGTGCAAGTCCAACAGACAGCAGATGGAATCTTCATTAATCAATCAAAATACGTGGAACCAATGTTGAAGAAGTTCAAGTTTGCTGATTGTCAGTCCATCAGAACTCCTGTTGACACTAAAGTGAAGATTGGTCCAGATCCTGAAGACAAACCAGTAGATCAGACTCACTATCGCTCTATGATAGGTTCACTTATGTGTCTAACAGACAGTAGGCCTGATATTATGTTTGGTGTTTGTCATGTGCCAGATATCAAGCAGATCCCAAGGAATCCTATGTGAATGCAGTCAAGAGAATATTCAGATATCTTAAGGGCAAGTCTGCTCTTGGATTATGGTATCCAAAGAAAGGATACTTCAATCTCTATGCATACACTGACAGTGATTATAGGGGATGCAATTTCAACAGAAAGTCTACTTCTGGTGGTTGTCAATTTCTTGGTGCCAAACTGGTCTCCTGGCAGTGCAAGAAGCAGACAAATGTATCTGTTTTAACAGCAGAAGCTGAGTATATAGCAGCATCAGTATGTTGTTCTCAAGTTCTCTGGATTCAAAACCAGATGCTTGATTATGGTTACAACTTCTTGCACACTCCAATTCACATTGACAACACAGCAGCTATATTCATAACAAATAATCAAGTTCAACACTCAATAACAAAACACATTGAAATTAGATATCAATTTTTGAGAGATTATGCTAAAAAAGGGTTAATCAAATTGATACAGGTTTACACTGATAATCAATTAGCTTATTTATTCACTAAGGCATTTGATCCAACTAGATTTGAATTCCTAGTTCAATCAATTGGCATGATTAATCTTGATTAAAAATCAAAATCAGCAAAACGTTCAAATATTTTAAAATACAAAAAAAAATTAAAAGAAGAAGTATATGGTTTATACAAATGGGAAATGATATAATTACAGTCGTTATATCATTCATTGTGCTTACTTATAAATCTCAAATGACTGACATGACTTATCTGATATGCGGGTAGGCTCAACTTGGAAAAGAAAACACATGCAGTGATGAACTTAAGCTTATATTCAACTGTGAAGCTTTCATCTCATAGTGTGTGTAAGTATTGGCTTATCCAAATTGTGTGTGTGTGTAGCAACCTAAACACACTAGGTAATAATATCATATGAATCTCCTTTACTTACATCAGTTTCTCTTCTGTTTTGCTGAGCAAAGATCCAGAGAAACAAGCACATAGTGCTGATGTCATGGTCCATCAAGATTCCCAATGAGGAACACATCCAACTTGGATGAAACAAAAGAATAAAATACATTCCAAGTGAATGAAACAAAAGAATACTAAGAGATCACCTTCCAAAGTGAAGTTAAAAGAATCCCAATGTGGATCAAACTGATAAAAGGATCAAAATAAAAGAATCCCAATAAGGATCAAGCAAAATGAGATTTCATATTTTAAGTAACCTGGTCATGTAAGATGTTAAAAGTTCTACCATATATTGCATGCAGATGGTTGACCTTGCCATGCTTTTGAGTATGAGATACATGTTGAATACCCAATCAACTCAAAACATGATAAGATTATTTGAATCAAAATACTAACCAAGTATGAGTTTAAGAGGATAAACATACCTTCAATCAATATGTTCATGAACATGTCTGTTTTACTAACAACTTCTTGCACTTGTGAAAGGTAAGATTGATATGATCCCAAAGAAAAGTATATATCAACTTCTTGTCCAGATAAGAAAGCAAAAACCACAAAAAGATTTTCTTTTCAAAATTTTCAACCCTTTAAAGTTTCTATCTCATATAGATATAAACTTTAGGGGGAGTAATTAAAATTTTGATCATCAATGTACAGATGTTTCATTTCTTAAAATATAAAAATCAAAACCAGTTTCAAAAATCAGAAAATCTGACTGTGTTGGTGCAGAAGTTATACCATAGTATCTCAGTTTTTGCAGACATCTTGAAGCACAAAAGTCCAAGATCAGTCAACACTAGGAAACTTGTATCACCTCTGATGTACAAGTCAATCCAAGCAAGAATTAACAACTCAAGAAACAGTCAAAACTTCATAAGAAACAAGCAAAAGACACATCTTCATAACAATCAAAAGCAAAAGACACAGCTTCATAAAGATCAAGCATCAAAGCAAAAACAACCAAAACTATCCACATTAGAAACAGTAAGTGTTGACAAGTTCATAACTTAATGCAGGTAAGAGCATTGGTTAATGCGGGCGAAGGTAACCCAAGCACATAACCAATGCGGATAATAGTTTTGAGTCATGAAAAACACAAGTGAAAGTAATGCGGATAAGTTAACTCAACCGCATTAGTCTCACCACAAATATCAACAGTTTTCAAGTATGAAAACTAATGCAGACAAAAATATGTTCATCCGCATTTGTTTTCCTCAGCCGCATTTCTCAAATATGGCTGAAATTCAATACGTAAACTCGGTTGTATATTTGTATCATCAAAAATTAGAAGTGTTCATCCGCATGTATGAAGTTGTTCATCCATATTTGTTGAAGTAAATACTGGAAGACAAATTTTCTTAGCATCAACTACAGTGTACAAATGCTAACTAACTTAAAACATCTGCATTTGCTACAGTGTTAAAGTATCTAAACTTAAACCTTCCGCATTTGATACAGTACACAAATGCTGACAGACTTTACTCTTCCGCATTTACTACAGTAAACAAATGTTGATTGTTTTAATCTTCCGCATTTACTACAGTAGTCGACCGCATTTGTTTTTAACACCTCTAAAATTTAAAAAAGGACATTAAAAGGGTTATTTAAACAGATCATTATAGTTCATTTAATACTTTTCAAATTTGAGAGACTCTATAGTGCGACGAGTGAAAACACCATTCCTACTATTCTTCATCCATCATCATATTCATCAACATCATTTGGATTTTAGTGTTCATCAAACTTCATATTGCCTATACTTCGATTCTATACGATTGTAGTATCAAAAACAAGGTGATTCTCATATGCATTCAAAGAACACATTTCAAAATTCAGAACCCTAGAACTGAAATAATCTCAAAACAACCACAAACTAAGGATTAATAGACATTTCCGAGTTCAATGACACAAATGATCTTGAAAATCAACATAAACAAGTGATTTTCAAAACCCTAATTAATGTTCGCATGAACAGGGGATCATCAAAACTGAAAATGTTGACTTCAAAACTTATGGTTGAATGTAAAAAGGGATTTTAATCAGAAAACCAACATCAAAATAATAGACAATGCATTATAAAATTGGTCATACATTGCAAAATCAAGATTAGGTCAAATTTCTATGAAACAATGCCTTTGATTGATTAATTTTGACCATCCAAATGTCAAAACTAAAATAAACAACTTGACTTCACCAATGTAATTGATGATTTATTATCCATATCTAACTCATATGCATCTTGTCCAGAATCTAATGGCTAACCTTACATGGAGCAAGCTCTATAATGTCAGTGATTATCTTGACCCTGATGTTCCTTAGGCAGAAGGTTTAAGAGACATGATCAGATTCATCTTGACTAATAGAGTGGCTCATGTTGTTACTGTCAGACCAATTATCTATGAAAACTAATGAAGTAACAGATATAGATGGTGTAAGAACTCTTTCAAGAAGAATCACTGAAGATCACACTCTAGCCATCACTGAGCAAACTGTCAGACAGTGTCTATAGTTTGGTGATAATGCAGACACTCCATTGGAATTAGATGATGATGAGAGTATGACCTTCTTTACCAACATTGGCTATGAAGGAGGATATGAAGGAAAGCAGATTGTCAAAGGGTTGGTGGACTTGCAATGGAGATTCCTGATTCACATCTTCCAACGCTGCTTGTCCAAAAGGAAGACTGGTTGGAATGACATTCTTGTCACTACATCATATGCCATATATGCTATGTGCACAAACCAACCATTCAACATGTCAGCCTATGTTTTCAATGGTTTGGTCTCTAACATCCAAGAAGGTAGAAGACACATGTTTCTGATGTATCTAATATTTCTACAATGCTATATCAATGAAGCATTTCCTAATATAGTGCCTGTAGGACCAGTGATGGATATTCCTCACTACAATACAAAGTTCTACAAGTACTTGAAGAAGAGAGATCCCAAGAATTTTTACAATGGCACATTCATTCCTCTACTACCATGGATGCTTTAACAGATCAACCAAGATGAGAATATAGAGGAACAGGAACAAGAGACTCCTGTGGATGAGCCCATTCAAGAAGAAGAGCAAGCTGCTCCTAGTCAACACAATGTTGATGAGCAAGCTGGCATTGCTGGAGAAGGACAGAGTTCAGTGTCACCATAAGTTGATGTAGGTGGTGATCTTCACACTGGACCTTCTGTTCATGCAGCTGATATAGACTCACCATTTATGCCTACACGAACACTATCACCTCAAAGATCACCAATCCCATTTCCATAAACACAACCCATACACTCTCCATATATATCACCCATACACTCACCCCATATATCACCCATACACTCACCCCATATTTCACCAATTCATCATTCACCTACATCTCCTGTTCCATCTTCACCTACTACTATTAAGCCTACTGAGTTTGGTGATTCTGCCAGCTCTTCAGAGGAATCCAAATCATCATCTGAAGAGGAGAATCATCAAATGCAAATGCCTATGAGGCAAGTGACTTCAGAAGCAGCTCCCTCTGAGAGTTTTGCTGAATCAGAGGCAAATAGGCATGATGAGAAAGATGAAATGATCTCTGAGCTTCTGAAGAAAGTAGCAAAGATGGAAAATCTCCTGAATAGAAGATCTGGTATCATCAAGACAAACTTCTGGAGTTAGATGAGAAGGAGAAAGAATTAAAAGATCTAAAAGAAAAGTATGACTCTGAAATGAAAGAAAAAGATAATGAGATCAAAGAATTAAAGGCTGATCTTCAACATTCTAGAGATGAAATCAGTGATCATATGGACACTTTGACCACCAAACCATTGCTATGGAAGAACAAGAAGAATAGTTGAAAGAACAATCAGAGATAATCATTGATATGTAAAAACAAATAGAAACTTTTAACAAAAGAGTTTCTGAGTTGGAGCTTTTGATCATGATAAAACAAGAAATGGAAAAGCAGAATGATGATAAGGGAGATGAGGATGAAGTGGATAAGAAGAGAGATGATGTTAAAGACGCTAGTAATAAAAGTTCATCAGGAGAAAGTGATGATGACTCTCCTCCTAGAAAAAAAGATGAAAACCACTGAGACTGTAAAAGAAGCTGAGTCTAGTGGAACAAAGCATAAAGAATAGAGTATGGCTGTGGTAGTATACTTAAGCAGACACACTGAAGAATCCAAAGTTGATGAAACTGAATTCAGTGAAATGATCAAAGCCCTTGATAGCTTCATAGTTGAAGAATTCATCATTGATGATGAATTTTGGGACTTTATTGGAGATCAAAGACAATCTACTGAGCCTATTGTTATGATTCCTTAATCTTCGGTACCTTTTGAAAGGGAGTTAAGACTGCAGATTGTACCTGCCACTACTCTAACTGATGAGCAAAAAGAGATCATCAGACAGCTTTATGAAGAACAACAACAAGAAGAAGAATTGGCAGCAACAGTTCAAGAAACAGAGCAGAAAGCTACTAAATTTGTGCAAAAGGCTGCTGAAGATGTGCAAAAAGAGGCTGAAATTTCTAAATCTTCATCTGATCCCATTGTACACGTATACACAAGAATGAGAAAATATCTTTCTAAAAAAGCCAAAGGGAAAAGACCCATAGAAGAAGAAACACTAAAGAAGAAACAAAAAGATAATCCTCACAGCCTTACAGCCATTACTAAATTTTTGGATGAGCATGAAAAGGCCAAGGCACAACTGAGAAAGAAAGTAGAATTCATTGATCTAGAAGAAGGAGAAATAGAGGGTGACTAAGTGGTTGATGAACGAATAGCAAGAGAAAGCCCTGTAAAGGTTGAGTCTTCAGTTCAAGAGATGGTGGAAAAGGCTCAAACAGATGATTTGATGGTGAAGGCTATGTTTCTCATCAATCATGGTTATGATGCAGATGAGGTATTTGGGATGACTTATGAGGGAATGATAGCAGAAGAAGAAAAGTTAAACTAACTGTTGGACCCTTCATATGTGACTAACTATGAAAAGACTCAAGCATCCAAGTCACCAGTAGTTCACTCAACCTTAAAAGCCAAACAATCTGAAGCTCCTCAATCATTATATCCTGGTCCTTCCATGACTGGGAGGGAAATGAAGAATTATCTTTCTAAATAAGGTTTCAGCAAGAGAAAGCTTGGAAACATGAAGACTAACTCTTTGAGGGCTGCCATGTTAAGACTGATAAATGAAAAGAAAGAAAGGCTGAAAAAGCTTGAGGAAGAGATAGTAAGGCAGAAACCAAGATCAAGGGTATCAGCCCAAGACATCCAACTCATGCACAAAGATCATGATTCTTTGGAACCTGTACTTCATAGAAATCCTGAGTGGTTTGTAGAGCCTTCTCAACTAAATCTTCAAGAGGGTCTCACCACTTCAGAGATGATCAAAGGTGTATTTACTCCCAAAGGAAAAATGGATCAGAAAATCATTGCCTAGAAGTATGATAGTGATTGGAACATGTTCATTATCAAAAGAATCTCAGAGTTAGTTTAGTTCTTCATAGATTACTCTGCTCTGGTGAACTCCCTGGAGATACATGATTTAAAGGAAATAGCCAACTTAGAGTTGATCAATCACAAGGCTATGTTTCGAGGGTATGAGTTCGAAGATATCCTAAAGATGTTCAAAAGGATGAACAACTTCAAATCTCTAAAGGCTATCTGTATGAGGAAAGATAGATCCTTCATCAACCCTCTTGAGAAGAAGAAAAGGACCAAGGAGGTTGAAGAAGTGGTATTTCCAGAGCTGAAAGTAAAGCCTATAGAGTCTCTATACTATGATCCAAATAAAGATCCATGTGTTGAGTAGAGAAAAGTTGGCTGAGGCAAGCTACTTCTCCAACATGATCAAAGCCATCTTGGATCCATTATACATAGACCTAGCTCCAGCTAAAACTCCTCCTACTGCTCAAGACCCAGCAGAATCATCACATCCTCATCCACCATCAAAACCTTGAAGTTCCTAGGCTGTATAATCCTTAGGGGGAGTATTGTTGGACCCTGAAAGGATCATACATGCCAATTCAAGGAGTGGATGATAGTTGTTCTGCTGGAAATCTCCCTAAGTCCAAGAACCAATACGGATGAAGAATCTGCATCAACAAAAGAAGAACAAGTGTTGGCTATCCGCATTTGTATATACGGATGACCAAAGAACAAATGCTAACAAGTGTTTGTTCTTCCGCATTAACGAATGCAGACAGCCAAACAAATGCTGATAAGGAAGTGTACATCCGCATTAGTTAATGCGGATGCTTAGCAACAAATGCGCCAAGTGTTTGTTCATCTGCATTTGTCAATGCTGATGACCAACCATTAATGCAATAGAAGAAAAACAAATGCTGATGAAGATCAACACATCCGTATTAGTTAATGCGGATGAACAACAACAAATGCTGATGAAGACTTTCTGTACTTAGATTAAATTATAGTACAGGGGTAATTTAGTCTTTTGTAAAGGCTTCCTGTCAGCCTATAAATAGAATAGAAATCCTTGTATGTGAGGTGACCGAGGATAGACAGAGAATAGACATTAGACAATCAGAATATTTTGTTTCATCTTATGTTCATAAGGTGTATTGTTACTATAGATTGCTCAAACCCTAGCATTTATTGTAACCATTCACCTTAATCAATACAAAGAGCATTTATGAGTATTTCATGCATTCAATGTTCTGTCATTGTTTGATTCCACCTTACAATCATTGACTCAATCATCATATTTGGTCCTTGTTGATTCACAACAACAGAGGATATCATTCTCATAACCCAGTCATCTTCTTGTCCCTTCATATGGGCATCCTCTTTGTCTTTTTATACTTTAATGGAGAAGGATGGTCTTGAGTACCAGATGTTTCTTCCTTGTCCTTAGTTGGGTCACTGTCCTTCCCTTGTTTAGAAGAAGAAGGATAAGGACCCTGCTATAGGTCAGAACATGAAGCTAATTGAGATACAGCACTAGGTCCAAGTTATGTTGTCTCTTGTTGTTCAACCTTGACCTCAGCTTCAGGTGTAGCCTAACTTGGTGGAGAATGCAAGTCTACCAGCTTAATTTTCTTTATTTTCTGCTTGATCACTCTAATGTGCTCATCCATAGTGCATAAAGACATTGGACCAAGTCTCCTTGTGGAGAACCCACACAGCTTTAAGAAGCTGACCATCTTCAGTCTGTCAGCAGACTTCTTCTGATTGGCTCAGATGGTGGCTCTTGACTTAGTAGCCTCTTCCCTCATCTTCCTCTTAGCACCTTTTTATTATTCTAAGACATGTTGCTTAAGTTGCTTGAGGTATACAAACTCAACATACCATATGACAAAGGAAGAGGGCGTAGGTTCCAAACCTTTTGTCATTTGAATTGAAGCAGCTACTCCTGCATCGCTTCAACCCAACTTTCATCCTTCAGAGCCTTATCAATTTTCTTTGGCTCAATCTAGGACAAGAAGAAAGAGAATAGACAAATATTTTTATCATGGGTTTGTCCTCTTGTTCTCTACCCAGTCTCAATATCTCAAATGATGTTTGTGGTGGGATAGGACTTATGGATTCTTAGTTGAGGAATCACAGTAAGTTGGTTGGACCAATCTAAGTTGGAGAAATTTAGATCTGGTGATTAAGGATCCAATACATCAGCACACATATCAAGTGACACTTGATCCAATGAGTGTTGACATCATTGATGTTGTCTTCAGTAGAGAGGTCGTCAGCATCAAGGAATTCTTTATCACTATCACCATCTCCATCTCCTCCTACATTTAAAATCCCTTCATTTGAGTTTTTCATCACATCCCGATCAACGGCAGAATCATCTGGACGAACGAATGTGAATCAATTTCTCATGGCACATGGTAAGCATGAAAATAAATACAATAACCTAAGATACTTATACTATATCCTATAACCAGCTATACTTTGAAAGCCAAGGGAAACACTAATGTAGACAACAAGATCAATGTATTGTCAAAAGGCAGATTGCATTTTGACTTGCGAATATGACATGCCATAGCTCACATCCTAATATATTACAAAAAGGATAAAGGTACAAGAGTAGAAAGTTACAGACCAATGACCATAATCTATAGTTGAAAAAAGCATGGACCTTTTCACTAACTTATCTAAGTTGGTGAGTCTTCAGAATGGCAGTGGAAAGTTGTTTAGCTATTTGTCAAAAGTTGATCGGAGAAAGCATGTCTTCTCTATCTTCGGAAGAAATCAGTCTTCAGTCTTTTGGCTTCGGAAGACTTTGTCTTTGAAGCTTTGGAAGACTTCATCTTTGGTTTTGGAAGATTTTGTCAATTGGCTTTAGAAGATTTTACACTTAGCTTATTTCCATTTAGTGGTGTAAAACTTCCGAAGTAACTCTACTCTGCACTTCATGCATGCCTGCTAGGAGCTCTTTAGTTGCTTTGGTTGCATCAGCCTTTAGATACGAACCTTACAATCATCTCATTTACCAGCTGTACGAATCTATGGAGCTATTATGGTATTGATTCTTCATGAACATGGTGTAAAGTTTCATAATGGGTCCTCAATTTTACTTTCTCGATTTCCCTTATCTCATCACTTCCTTCACACATTCTGCGAAGTATCTTCCACGGTTCATTTTTTGTTTTGAAGTTCTTAACTCTAGTCAATATCTCAAAGGGGAGAGTCATTGCAAGAATGCTATAAGCCTTCATGTCTCTTTTGACCTTTTTCAGGTCATCACCAGCTACACTTGTAACACCCGAAACTTTATTAGACGAAGAAAAATAATAATAAGAAAAGAAAAGAAAGTATCTTGAAAGGAAATGAGAAAGGAATAAAAGTAGAGGGGGCTTTATGTCAAAAGTTCAAAGAGGGGATAAATATCTGATATTTATAGGGATGGCTGCCCACTCTTTTCTCACAACCCCCAAATCATCGAACACTTTAGAGAGAGAAAGAGCAGAATATGATATTCTAAAGAAAGAACAAGAAGAAGAAGGTCGATTCAAGGTACAAGATCTCAAGGCAACTGGTTTTGAAGAAGCCATACTCGCAGCAACACAAGGTGAGTTCTAAGACCCCTAATTTACCCATTTTTGAATCATTTTTGGGGCTGGAACACATCTTAACACCGTTTTCGAGCTTGAGTGCTTAATTCATGTATGTATGTAAAAGTATGTGTGTGTATGGACTGCTCAGGTTGCTATGCTTACCGTATATAAGATTTCTAGGGCAGATTTACGAATTTCAGTATGTTGTTCTGTGCGTACTGTTGATGTATGTTTTAGGAGTCTTTCCTATGATGTGTATGATGTATGACTTGTTCTAAGTGGATTACATGATAAATCTGTGCTAGGGGTATGTTAAGATGATGAATGGGTTGTAGAAATGGCACAGGTTAAGTGCAGGTCACCATACTCAGCCGCATAGACTAATGCGGACAGCCAAATGAAATGGCTAAGGCATTACTCAGCGGCATTAACTAATGCGGACAGGTTAAGAAATGCGGCGAAGGCATTACTCAGCCGCATCGACTAATGCGGACAGGTTAAGAAATGCGGCTAAGGCATTACTCAGCCGCATTGATCTAATGCGGACAAGTCAGGAAGACTAGCCAAGGCATTCTTCCACCGCATGGACCAATGCGGGTAGTTTACGAAAGACGGATTAAGGCACTTTCCACAGCCGCATTGACCAATGCAGATGGCCTAGAAATGCGGATGAATCAAAGAGGAAATGCGGGTAAAAACTTAAGCAGGATTCTGACTTCTGGGAACTTAAAATGAGTAAGATAGGCTTTGACCTAGGAGATTCCCGGGGGTTATATGAGTTGACTTTTAAAGTTGTGGATGACATGATGATGTGTGCTTGATCGTCATGCATGGTGTATATTATATATGTATGATTGCCTTGTATGATGATGCATGAATGATGTGTGTATGTTCTTCATAATATTGTATGTTTATCTTTCCAAAACTTTACACGTTATGATAATGAATGAACGAAGTATTATGTAAAGTAAAGTGGAAGATAACGAACGAGAACATGATGACGAATGCATGTATTAATGAATGAATAAAAAGGGAAATTTGACGATGAATACATGCATTAATGAATGAACGAACTAAGTCTTGCAAGCATTGGATAAGGAATAACGGGTCTTTCTTTGTGATTGACCATACGCATGGTACCTCTACCGCTTACCTACTAGTACTGTGGCATACGTTTGTTGTTCATTTGTAGACTTCGGCCCAGTAGCTAAGACTGATCGGGTATAGCATATGGTATTGGTACAAAAGATATCCAGTGTGCAAGCAAAGATAAAACTAAATCCTTGTCATTCGACCACAGTAATCATAAGCTGAGTGCTATGAAGTGGGTAAAGCCTGACAGGATCCAGTTAAGCACTAAATGATAATGATGTATAAAGAACAAATGAATGAATGAAAAGGGATAATAGAAGACATTATCTATGTGTACGTATGATGCATGATCGCGCAAAAGAAAAGAATGGTTTACAAATAAAACAAAGTATGTTTATTATAAAAACTTGAACTCACTCAGCAACGCTGACTTTTTATGTGTTTCCAGTTGGCAGGTAGTGTTGCTGGGGATGGCACGAGGCAACTACTCAGCTCTTTTGGGATGGCATTCATCTTTTGATAATGCTACCACAAAATGTGTTGCGGGCTCATAATGCAAGCAACACATTATGTTGCATGCAAGTGCAAGATTCCTTGAGGAATCCCGATAGACGGGATTACCTAAGGAATCTTCTTTAAATTAGTTTTTACTAGAGGTCACTGTATATGACCCTATGATTGTTAAGGATTCACATAAACAGGATTACTTAAGAAATCCTCGGTTTCATATGCTTCCGTAGCAATCATAGTAAAGTTAGGCAATGTAAGAAAGATTGTATTTTGTACGTAAACCACCGATGTAATGCATTATAAAAGCTTTTATGATGAAATGAGAATGTTTTTCTTATAAATTCCGCTGCATTATTTTACTTAGTATATGTAAATTGTATGTTGAAGTGTGATGAATGACCAACTGTGAGGTGCCCGGGAACGGGGCCTTACAAGTTGGTATCAGAGCCAAAGTTTAAGTGAAACGGGTAAATTTTCAAAATAAACCTAAACTTAAACTGAAAAATAGGACAGAAAGGGAAGGAATGCCATCTGAGTAGTTGCGTGCCATCAGGTATTTTCTTAAAGTTAATCAGTATTACGTGCGCATGTTATGTGATGTATGTGTCACTGTTAGAGTTAGATACTAACGTAGTCAGGAAAGGTAATGCTCAGGGTATGAAAAGTAAAGTAAGTGGCTAATCACAACTGGCCACTGTAATTAGGGACTTACTGTACTTGACATAAACTGAGCTATTCCCTTGAATGACCGTGTTGGTGTTTGAATCTTTCAGTGTGAGATAGAAAATGGCTGGTGGTACATCTTCTAAGGCCTCACGGGGTGGAGGCGGTGGTGGGTGTGGTGCTGAACCACGGGCCACAAGAGGAAGACCTAGGGTGGAGAAAGTAGTTCATGAGGAAACCGAGACCCCTCATCAGGAGGGCGTAGACGAAAGCGCCAACTTGAGAGCCTCGGTAAAAGAGGCAGTGGTGGAAGAGGTGCATCAGGTCATGCAGACGATCTTACCGTCTGTGGTGACCGAAGTGATTAAGGCTGTCCGGGAGGGAGAAAGAAAGGAGAGGAACCAGTCCTCAGGGAGACAGGAGCAATCAGGGCCAGAAATGGTTCTTTCGGTTGATGAAGAGGAAGAGGAAGAGAAGGAGGAGCCGGTGCATGAAACAGCACGAGGCTGTAATCATGGGGCATTTATGAGATGCAAGCCCCCTACTTTTGACGGTAATGGCAATGCTGCTGCTGCTCACCAATGGGTGAGGGAAATGGAGGTTGTCCTCAATATCAGCGAGTGCCTTGAGGACCAAAAGGTGAAGTCCGCTACCCACTCTTTCATGGGTTCGGCTTTATGCTGGTGGGACAACCTAGTCCAAGCCGAGGGTAGTAGAGCTATGGGAAGAATGAAGTGGTCCGAGCTGAGAAGATTGGTGATCGAGGAGTTTAGTCCTCATCGAGAGATGGATAAAGTTGAGTGAGAGTTCCTGCAGTTGGAGGCGGGGACAATGACCCACCAACAGTACACCACTAAGTTTAACGAAATGGTGAGACTGGTGCCGGATCAGGTGACGCCGGTGTCTCGGAAGATTAACATGTACGTTCAAGGGCTGCCAGCTGAAATTCGTTGGCATCTGATTTCTGCTCGACCGAGCACTTTTAGGTCGGCAGTGGATTTGGCGGGAAGGTTGTATGATGAACGGGCTGTGGCAGTAAAGACTGAGAGTAGTAAGAAGGGAGGTGGTGAGAGAAGTTGGCAGGGGAAAAGGTTTGGTCGAGGTAATATTACGACAAGTAACAAGAAGGCACGGGTGGATGACCGCCGTGTGGTCACGTCAGGTGCAGGATTGAGGATGTGTGGCAAATGTTGGAAAGAGCACTCGGGAGAGTGTAAGTGGGGATCAAACATCTGTTTTAAATGTGGGAAGGCAGGGCATATGTCAAAGGATTGCCGGTTAGGCAAATGTTTTAACTATGGGGAAAGTGGTCATATGAGCAGAGACTGCAAGAAACCGAGGGCTGAGGGCTCAGGGGTAAAGAAGATGGGAAATGAAGGACAGAGAGCAAGCGTCAGGGCATTCACGATGATGCAAGAGGGGCTAGGATGGACCCTGATGTTGTGTCCGGTACGTTTCTGGTGAACCAAACTTTAGCCTCTATATTATTTGATTCAGGTGCCAGTAGGAGTTTCATTTCTACTTCTTTCTGTGCCAAATTGCATGTTAGTAGTAGACGTGTGGATGTACCGTTTGATGTAGAAACCGCGATAGGAAAGTCCACCAGGATTTCCGAGGTAATAGAGGGTTGTGATGTAGAATTAGAGGGCCACAAATTTCCGGTTAGACCATTCGTGATGACCTTAGGTGGTTTTGATTTGGTGCTTGGGATGGATTGGTTAGCGGACTATGAGGCGAATATAGTGGGTCGAAAGAAGATGATTCGTCTGATAGCGCCTGACGGGAGTCCGGTAACTGTTCATGGGGATCGGGTCACGATGATTCCGAAGGTAATCTTAATGGCGGTGGCGGGAAAATGTATGAGGCGTGGATGTGGCGCCTATTTATGTTACGTAAAGGATGTAGAAGCGTCGACACCACAACTGTCTGATGTTCCGGTTGTGTGTGACTTTCCAGACGTGTTTCCCGAAGACTTATCGGGATTACCACCTGACCGAGAGATTGAGTTCCAGATTGACCTGATACCGGGTGCTCAACCTGTTGTCAAAGCGCCATATCGATTGGCTCCGACGGAAATGAAAGAGTTGATGGAGCAGTTGCAAGAGCTGTTGGACAAGGGGTTCATTAGACCGAGTATCTCACCTTGAGGTGCTCCTGTCCTATTCGTGAAGAAGAAGGATGGTAGTATGAGGATGTGCATCGACTACCGTGAACTGAACAAGCTGACGGTGAAGAACCAATACCCCTTGCCGAGAATCGCTAATCTGTTTGATCAACTCCAGGGTACCAGCTGGTTTTCAAGAATATATCTCTGATCGGGCTACCATCAACTGAAAGTGAAAGAACAGGATATCCCTAAAACAGCTTTTCGCATGCGCTACGGTCACTACGAGTTTCTTGTCATGTCTTTTGGTTTGACCAATGCGCCAGCTGCTTTTATGGATATGATGAACCGGGTGTGTCGACCGATGCTGGATAAATCAGTGATTGTGTTCATTGATGATATCTTGATTTATTCTAAGAGCGAGACTAAGCATGTCGGTCACATTCGAGAGGTTCTGGAGATGTTGAGAAGGGAGAAGTTGTATGCTAAATTCTCCAAATGCGTGTTCTGGTTGCGTGAAGTTCAGTTCTTGGGTCACGTGGTGAATCCGGAAGGTATTATGGTCGATCCGGCAAAGGTGGAAGCGGTGATGCAATGGAAGTCTCCAAAGACGCCATCTGAAATCCGAAGTTTCTTGGGTTTGGCGGGCTACTACCGAAGGTTTATCCAAGACTTTTCCAAACACGCTTCTCCACTAAGCAAGTTGACCCGGAAGGATGTGAAGTTTATATGGGGTCAAGATCAGGAAAAGGCGTTCGAAGAATTGAAGGCGAGGTTGACCCAAGCTCCTGTATTGGCATTACCCGAGGGAAGCGAAGATTTGATGGTTTATTCTGATGCTTCCTACTCGGGGTTGGGGTGCGTGTTAATGCAAAGAGAAAAGATTATAGCCTATGTGTCCCGACAGCTGAAAGTTCATGAGGTTAATTATCCTACTCATGACTTGGAGCTAGCAGTTGTGGTCTTTGCATTAAAAATTTGGATGCACTATCTCTACGGACGAAGTGCACTATTTTCACCGACCACAAGAGCTTGAAGTACTTCTTTGAGCAGAAGGATTTAAACATGAGGCAGAGGCGATGGTTGGAGCTTATAAAAGATTATGATTGTGAGATCCATTACCATCCGAGCAAAGCCAACGTGGTGGCAGATGCCCTTAGCCGAAAGGAGAGGCCTGAGCCGATACGGGTGAAGGCGTACCAGCTGATTATGACCTCTGACGTGATGAAACAGGTCAAGGAGTTTCAAGATGAAGCCTTGAAAGACAATCATTTTAACTCTGAAAGAATGAGAGGCCTGGTCGGGGAGTTGGGTGAAAACACATTTAGTGTTAGAACCCGGTTTGGGCGGATGTAGATTCCTCGCCTTGGGGATCTACGAATGAAGATTATGGATGAAGCTCACAAGACTCGATACTCCATTCATCCTGGTGCTACCAAGATGTACCACGATATGAAGAAAGATTACTGCTGGCCGGGCATGAAACGCGATGTCGGGGAGTACGTGAGTAAGTGTCTTACCTGTCTCCAAGTAAAGGCGGAACATCAGAAACCGTACGGGAAGATCCAACCGTTGGACATACCCGAATGGAAGTGGGAGCATATCACCATGGACTTTATTACTAAGCAACCTCGCACATCGAGGGGATGCGATACTATTTGGGTGATTGTCGACCGACTAATGAAAAGTGCCCACTTCCTGCCGATCCACGAGACGTATTCATCCGAAAGATTGGCGGATCTGTTCATCAAGGAAATCGTAGCTCGTCATGGCGTGCCGGTGTCTATTGTGTCGGAACGTGACACTCGGTTGACATCAAAGTATTGGAGAAGATTCCATTATGCAATGGGGACGAGACTACACATTAGTAAAGCCTATCATCCTCAGACGGACGGTCAGTCTGAGAGGACGATCCAGACACTCAAGGACATGCTTCGGGCGTGCGTGATCGATTTTGGAGGAAGTTGGGATGATCACTTACCATTAGCGGAATTCTCGTACAACAACAGTTATCATGCCAGTATTGGCATGCCACCGTACGAGATGCTATACGGTAGGAGATATAGGACGCCCGTGTGTTGGGGAGACATTGGGCAGAAAGAGTTAGGAGGTGTTGAGGTAATTGAAGCTACGACTGAGAAGTTGGAAAAGATCAAAGCCTTCATAAAGGCGGTGGAAGATAGACAAAAGTCGTATGCTGACAAAAGGCGAAGACCGATAGAATTCAAGGTCGGGGACCGAGTCATGCCGAAGGTCTCACCTTGGAAAGGAATTATTCGATTCAGGAAACAAGGTAAGCTAAGCCCGAGATATATAGGACCTTTTCGAATCATCGCACGAGTAGGAGAGGTAGCCTATCGACTTGAACTGCCAGATGAGTTAAGTGGAATTCATCCCACATTCCATGTATCCCATCTGAGAAAGTGCTTAGCTAACAAAGATATGATTGTTCCACTGGAGGATATTGAAGTGGACGAACGGCTCAATTACGTGGAGTAACCAGCGGAAATCGTTGATCGTAAAGAGAAGAAGTTAAGAAATAAAGTGGTTCCCCTTGTGCATGTACAGTGGAAGCACAGAAAGGGATCCGAGTCTACGTGGGAGACTGAAGAGGAGATGAGACAACATTACCTACATCTGTTCGAGGAAGGACAGGTTTCGGGGACGAAACCTTTGTAAGGGGGTGGACTTGTAACACCCGAAACTTTATTAGACGAAGAAAAATAATAATAATAAAAGAAAAGAAAGTATCTTGAAAGGAAATGAGAAAGGAATAAAAGTAGAGGGGGCTTTATGTCAAAAGTTCAAAGAGGGGATAAATATCTGATATTTATAGGGATGGCTGCCCACTCTTTCTCACAACCCCCAAATCATCGAACACTTTAGAGAGAGAAAGAGCAGAATATGAGATTATAAAGGAAGAACAAGAAGAAGAAGGTCGATTCGAGGTAAAAGATCTCACGGCAACCGGTTTTGAAGAAGCCATACTCGCAGCAACACAAGGTGAGTTCTAAGACCCCTAATTTACCCGTTTTTGAATCATTTTTGGGGCTGGAACACATCTTAACACCGTTTTTGAGCTTGAGTGCTTAATACATGTATGTATGTACGAGTATGTGTGTATGGACTACTCAGGTTGCTATGCTTACCGTATATAAGATTTCTAGGGCACATTTACGAATTTCAGTATGTTGTTCGTGTGCGTACTATTGATGTATGTTTTAGGAGTCTTTCCTATGATGTGTATGATGTATGACTTGTTCTAAGTGGATAACATGATAAATCTGTGCTAGGGGTATGTTAAGATGATGAATGGGTTGTAGAAATGGCACAGGTTAAGTGCAGGTCACCATACTCAGCCGTATAGACTAATGCGGACAGCCAAATGAAATGGCTAAGGCATTACTCAGCCGCATTGACTAATGCGGACAGGTTAAGAAATGCAGCGAAGGCATTACTCAGCCGCATCGACTAATGCGGACAGGTTAAGAAATGAGGCTTAGGCATTACTCAGCCGCATTGATCTAATGCGGACAAGTCAGGAAGACTGGCCAAGGCATTCTTCCACCGCATGGACCAATGCGGATAGTTTACGAAATACGAATTAAGGCACTTTCCACAGCCGCATTGTCTAATGCGGACAATAGGGAAATGCGGTTAAGGCATTTCCTCATCCGCATTGACCAATACGGATGGCCAAGAAATGCGGACGAATCAAAGAGGAAATGCGGGTAAACACTTAAGCAGAATTCTGACTTCTGGGAACTTAAAATAAGTAAGATAGGCTTTGACCTAGGAGATTCCCGGGGGTTATATGAGTTGACTTTTAAAGTTGTGGATGACATGATGATGTGTGCTTGATGGTCATGCATGGTGTATGTTATATATGTATGATTGCCTTGTATGATGATGCATGAATGATGTGTGTATGTTCTTCATAATATTGTATGTTTATCTTTCCAAAACTTTACATGTTATGATAATGAATGAACGAAGTATTATGTAAAGTAAAGTGGAAGATAACGAACAAGAACATGATGACGAATGCTTGTATTAATGAATAAATGAAAAGGGAAATATGATGACGAATACTGCATTAATGAATGAACGAACTAAGTCTTGCAAGCATTGGATAAGGAATAACGGTCTTTCTTTTTTATTGACCATACGCATGGTACCTCTACCGCTTACCTACTAGTACTGTGGCATACGTTTGTTCATTTGTTGACTTCAGCCCAGTAGCTAAGACTGATCGGGCTATAGCATATGGTATTGGTACAAAAGATATCCAGTGTGCAAGCAAAGATGAAACTGAATCCTTGTCATTCGACCACAGTAATCATAAGCTGAGGAAGTGGGTAAAGCCTGACAGGATCCAGTTAAGCACTAAATGATAATGATGTATAAAGAACGAATGAATAAAAGGGATAATAGAAGACATTATCTATGTGTACGTATGATGCATGATCGCGCAAAAGAAAAGAATGGTTTACAAAGAAAACAAAGTATGTTTATTATAAAAACTAGAACTCACTCAGCAACGCTGACTTTTTATGTGTTTCCAGTTGGCAGGTAGTGTTGCTGGGGATGGCACGAGGCGACTACTCAGCTCTTTTGGGATGGCATTCTTCTTTTGATAATGCTGCCATAAAATGTGTTGCGGGCTCATAATGCGAGCAACACATTATGTTGCATGCAAGTGCAAGATTCCTTGAGGAATCCCGATAGACGGGATTACCTAAGGAATCTTCTTTAAATTAGTTTTTACTAGAGGTCACTGTATATGACCCTATGATTATTGAGGATTCACATAAACGGGATTAATTAAGAAATCCTCGGTTTCATATGCTTCCGCAGAAATCATAGTAAAGTTAGGCAATGTAAGAAAGCTTGTATTTTGTACGTAAACCACCGATGTAATGCATTGTAAAAGCTTTTATGATGAAATGAGAATGTTTTTCTTATAAATTCCGCTGCATTATTTTACTTAGTATATGTAAATTGTATGTTGAAGTGCGATGAATGACCAACTGTGAGGTGCCCGGGAACCGGGGCCTTAACTCACTGGTTTATGAATGTTATAATCCGGACCAAGATTCATAGGTATGTACGGTCCCTTGGTTATGGATGTCCATAAATCTGGGTCTTGAAAAATAATCCAGTTCCTAAACATTATTTTCCAATGTTTAAAGTCAACTTTGTTCTTCAATTTAGATGGTTTGAGACCACTGTATGAACCTGAAATTTCATCTGACATGATTGTTAACTTTTGACCTTAATTGTTTAAGTCAAATTTTGTTTGATTATTTAGCTTAATGCTAAATTTGATTAACACTAAGGTCACTAGGATTTGTTTGTTAAATTTGTCACTTTTTAATTATTACCGAATAAAAGGAATTAATTAATCTAAATTTCAAATTAATTATTGTTCAAGGTTAAGTCACTGTCAATTCTCAGTTAAATAAAGGGAACATTTTGTTTAAGGAACATCAATCAGTCAAAATGTAAGGCCCCGTTCCCGGGAAGCCTCACAGTTGGTTAACCATAGCATAAAACCAGTTTAATAACAAATCATTGCAGCGGAAAGTAATTAAGCATTCATTTAAAACTTAGAAACCCCATTGTACTCATACATTTGTCCTTTAAATGTAATCAAAACATATTTCTTGTTCATTAATTACAATAAAGACTTCATTAACAGGACTGCCATCCATATCTCCCCAAGTAGCTTCGTGGTGCCATCCTCAGCATCGACGCTTACCTGTCCACTATTATGCATAAAAAGTCAGCTACGCTGAGTGAGTTCTAGCTTTATATAAATAAGAAAATATAATATTTTATCCTTTCATATAATGAACACGCATACATCATACTACAAACATTACTTGCATCACATTAGGCACGTTCATTATCTTTCATTCTTTCATTACGTTTCGCTTCATCATAGGCGATATTTGCACAAAGCAAGATCTCCATGTTGATTGACAACGAATGTCAATCCCCGTCGGTACACGTTATCCATGGTCGCTACCCCCGACGGTTGATCGATCCCCGTCGGTACACATCTTCATGGTAGCTTCCCCCGACAGTTGATCCACACTGCTAGGCACATAGCCCGCTCATGAATACGGATCCATCATCATGCATCAGACTCACATAAGTGAAGTCTATCATAGTGCTTGCAAGACTTTTCATCATCAAACGGGCCTGGGGGTAACATTCGTTAAGTTCCACTTCTCATTTATATTATCTTTCACTTAAAATATAATACGTAACTTATTAAGTACACAACATACCAAGTACTAGTCATCATAACACGTAATCTACCCTCCACGGAACAGCGGGGGTTCGGGGGCGGTAGCCCCTGACAGCGGGGTCCCAGGGGCAGCAGCCCCTAGTGGGGTCCTAGGGGCAACGCCCCGACTGGGGCCGGGCTGCCAGGTCAGCGCGCCCGAAATTATTTTGAGCTATTTGAATGTCACATTTTACTTTAGAAAAATGTATTTTCTTGTTAAAACACCTTGAAATCCTTATCTTGAAAAACTTATATTTACTATGCATAATAGCCCCAAAAACATAGAAAAACGTTTAAATAAGGGGATCTAGAACTCACCTGAACTTAGCAAATAGCTTAAATCCTAAGTTACTTAAGCTATGGTCCGAATGCTCTGGCTGCACGAAAGTTAATACACAAAAAACGTCATTTTTTATAATTTCACCCACAGTTTCGCTGGCAGTTTTGCTACCGGTTTCGCTGGCAGTTTCGCTGCCGGTTTCGCTGGGCAGTACTTCTGCCAGTTTCGCTGGACAGATTCGCTGCCTTGAGCGCCCAACTTTCGTTGGAATTTTCTAGTTTCGCAATGACTATGGGTCCACGGTTTCGCCCGAACGAAACTGTAGTTTCGCCCCAGCGAAACTGCAATTTCGCTGGAAATGCTCTTAGTTTCGCTAGATGATTATGCAAATTCGCTGGATGCATATACAGTTTCGCAGATCGCATAAAAATCACAAACCAGTCCGTTTTAAACCCAAAATCACAACTTTTTACGTCCAACCTCTTAGTTTATCATCCATGAGGCTAAATCTAAGCTTTATACATGTTTTCATACGTAAAAATGTGACCTTTATGCGATTCTTTGCAACTTTTCAAAACCCAAAACCCTAGAATCCGGGTTTGATCTACAGAAGGGTTTAGGGGTCTATTCTTACCTTGTTTTGTTGCTCCTTTCTTGAGATTTGTTGCCCAAACACCCAGATCTTCAATCCCTTGACCTTAGAAGCTCCAAAACTTGAGTTTCTTGCACTTTCTCTCTCTACTTTCTCTCTCTACAGATTTTTTGGACTTAGGGTTGGAATGAAGAAGATGGTGGCTGATTTTTGGAGTTAAGGGCTGATTATGGGCCTCAATTACTCAAGTTCTTGTCCATAAACCCAAATTAGCCCATAACCCTTTTTCCTTTTTCTATTAAATACCCATTAATAAGCCCCTATTCCTTTATGACTCGTTTTGACTTTTCGGGGTGTTACAAGTCTCCCCCACTTATTTAGGTTTCGTCCTCGAAAGCTGTTAGTCATCAAACAATTGAGGATAAAATTTCCTCATCTCCTCCTCGACCTCCCACGTAGATTCTGATCCTTTTCTATGTCCCCACTGTACTCGTACGAGTGGAACTACTTTATTACGTAAGCGCTTCTCCTTCCAATCCAGGATGACCACCGGCTGCTCTACATACTTCAGCCGCTCGTTGACCTCAATGTCCTCTAATGGTATGAGTGCATCGTCGTCTGCTAGACATTTCCTAAGATGAGATACATGGAACGTAGGGTGAATTCCACTCAACTCATCAGGTAATTCTAGTCTGTAGGCCACTTCCCCTACCCTTGCGATAATGCGGAAAGGCCCGATGAACCTTGGGCTTAACTTTCCCCTTTTTCGAAACCTAATGATCCCTTTCCAAGGCGACACCTTGAGCATAACCTTGTCACCAACCTCAAACTCTATAGGTCTACGCCTCTTATCGGCGTAAGACTTCTGGCGATCCTTTGCGGCTTTCATAAATGACTTAATCTTATCTAACTTCTCGGTTGTGACCTCAATCACTTCAAGGCTCCCCAATTCCTTTTGCCCGATGTCACCCCAACACACGGGCGTTCTACACTTCCTACCATACAACATTTCGTAAGGGGGCATACCAATGCTGGCATGGTAACTATTATTATATGAGAATTCTGCCAACGGTAAGTGCTCATCCCAACTTCCCCCAAAGTCGATTACACACGCTCGTAACATGTCTTCTAACGTTTGAATCGTTCTTTCCGACTGACCATCTGTTTGGGGGTGGTAAGCCGTACTAATATGCAGTCTAGTCCCCATTGAGTCGTGAAACCTCTTCTAGAAATTGGACGTAAATCGCGTGTCCCTATCCGAAATGATAGACACTGGCACGCCGTGTCGAGCCACGATCTCCTTGATAAATAACTCTGCCAATCTCTCAGAGGAATACGTCTCACGAATTGGTAGGAAATGGGCGATCTTTGTTAGACGGTCAACAATCACCCAGATCACGTTGCTTCCTCTCGCCGTGCGAGGTAGCTTCGTGATGAAGTCCATTGTGATGTGTTCCCATTTCCATTCGGGGATATCCAAAGGCTGGATCTTTCCATATGGCTTTTGGTGCTCTGCCTTCACTTGCAGACAAGTCAAGCACTTGCTTACGTACTTAGCCACATCTCGCTTCATTCCTGGCCACCGGTAATCTTTCTTCAGATCTTGGTACATTTTTGTGGCACCAGGATGAATGGAATAGCGAGTTTTGTGAGCCTCATCCACAATCTTCCCCCTCAAATCCCCATAGAGAGGGATCCACATCCGCCCAGATTGGGTTCTAACACCCAGGGTGTTTTCCCCCAAATCTAAAACCTGTCCTTTCATTCTTTCAGAGCTGACTCTGTCTTCTCTTAATGCTTCATCCTGAAATGCCCTCACTTGTTTCATAACATCAGGCGTCATGATTATCTGGCAAGCCCTCACCCGAATTGGTTCGGGTCGTCCTTTTCGGCTAAGGGCGTCAGCAACCATATTAGCCTTGCCAAGGTGATAGTGAATTTCGCAGTCATAGTCCTTGATCAGTTCCAACCACCTCCTCTGCCTTATGTTGAGTTCCTTTTGTTCGAAGAAATACTTCAGACTTTTATAATTAGTGAAGATGGTGCACTTCACCCCATACAGGTAGTGCCTCCAAATCTTCAATGCAAACACCACCGCTGCCAACTCCAAATCATGTGTAGGATAATTGGCCTCATGGGCTTTTAGTTGTCTAGAAGCATAGGCTATCACCTTCCCTCGTTGCATCAACACGCAACCCAATCCTGCATATGAGGCATCCGAGTAGACTACCAGGTCCTCGTTCCCCTCAGGTAGCGTCAGGACAGGGGCTTGCGTTAACCTCATTTTTAGTTCTAGGAAGGTGTTCTCCTGATCAGGACCCCATTCATACTTCACATCCTTCCGGGTCAGCTTAGTCAAAGGAGAAGCTATCTTAGAGAAATCCTGGATAAACCTCCTATAGTAACCTACCAGACCTAAGAAACTACGAATCTCGGTTGGCGTCTTTGGAGATTCCCATTGCATTACCGCTACAACCTTCGCAGGATCCACCCTGATCCCCTCGGGATTAACCACATGACCCAGAAACTGTACTTCTCGAAGCCAAAATGCACATTTGGAGAGCTTAGCATATAACTTCTCGCTTCTGAGTGTCCCCAATACTTCTCGAATATGATCGGCATGTTCTTCTTCACTCTTTGAGTAGATCAAAATGTCATCGATGAACACTATTACTGATCTATCCGACATAGGCCGACATACCCGATTCATAAGGTCCATAAAAGCAGCTGGCGCGTTAGTTAAACCAAAGGACATGACGAGAAATTTATAATGTCCATAACGCGTTCGGAATGCCGTTTTAGGAATATCTTGTTCTTTCACCTTTAGTTGGTGGTAACCAGACCGTAGGTCTATCCTTGAAAACCAGCTGGCACCCTGAAGTTGATCGAACAAGTCGTCAATCCTTGGTAGCGGGTATCGATTCTTTACGGTCTGCTTATTGAGCTCGTGATAGTCAATGCACATCCACATGCTACCGTCTTTCTTCTTGACGAATAAAACTGGAGCACCCCATGGTGAGATACTCGGCCAGATGAAACCCTTATCCAATAAATCTTGCAACTGGTCCTTCAGTTCTACTATCTCTGAAGGAGCTAATCGATATGGTGCTTTTGCGACGGGTTGTGCTCCCGGTAGTAAATCAATCTGGAATTCGATTTCGCGGTCCGGCGGCACACCAATCAGGTCTTCAGGAAAGACGTCAGAAAACTCGCGCACTACCGGCACGTCTGATAATTATGGTTCTGGCGTGTCCACATCTTTTACGTAGGCCAAGTAAGCGCTACACCCACGTCTCATGTACTTTTCAGCTGTCATCATCGACACGATCTTCGATACACAGCACACCTTATCCCCACGAACAGTAACAGACCTACCATCGGGCGCTGTTAGACAAATTATTTTCTTGCTACATACAATATTGGCTTCATAGCTAGCTAACCAATCCATACCTAACACCACATCGAAACCTCCTAAGGCCATAACATGCAACCTAGCAGGGAACATACAACCTTCTAACTCAATCAGGCAATCCTCAATCACTTTCGTTACCTTAGTGGATTTACCAATGGCAGTTTCTCCATAGAAAGGCTCGTCTAACTTCCTACTCTTATCATGCAACGAACGACAAAAGGCAGCAGACACAAAACTCCTACTAGCACCAGAATCAAAGAGCACAGAAGCATATTCGTGATCCACCAGAAACATACCTGAAACTACTTCTGGATCTGTCATGGCCTCCTCACGAGTTATGTTGAACGCCCTTGCCTTTGCCTTTGAACCGTCACCCTTTTCCTTATCTCCAGCCTTAACCGTTCCTGATCCTGCTGATTTTCCTTTCTTACAGTCCTTCTCTGCATGTCCTATCTCGCCACACTGGTAACACTTCACCGCCTTGCAATCTCTAGCATAGTGACCCTCGCCCCCACATTTAAAACACTTTCCAGTCCCAACTTTACACTCCCCTAAATGGCGTTTTCCACACTTTCTACAGGTACCCCCTTCACCTGTATTTCCCTGTCTCCCTGATTGATCTTCAGCTCTCATCCTCTTCTCTCCACCCTTGAAGTTATCACCTCCGAACCTCTTCCCATTTCCATTCTTGTTCCCACTCCATTTCTCCACCTTCTTCTGCACAGGTATTGGGTCCCTCTCATCGTACAACCTCCCAGCTAAATCCACCACAGACCTAAACGTGCCTGGTCTAGCCATAATCATGTGCCTCCTGATGTCCACGGGCAAACCCTGCATGTATCTCTTGATCTTCTTGGATGCAGGTGTTACCATGTCTGGCACAAGTCTTGCAAGTTCATTGAACTTGGAAGTATATTCTTGATGAGTCATGTTCCCAGCCTCCAAACACAAGAACTCCTTCTCAATCTTGTCTAATTCCTGATGGGGACAATACTCTTCCAGCACCAACTCCTTCAACTCAGACCACCTCAGTTTGGCTATCGATCGCTTTCCTTCAGCCTGGACAATATTGTCCCACCAGCACAGCGTTGTGTCGACAAAAGAATAAGTGGCAAACATAACTTTTTGATCTTCATGGCATTCACTAATTTCCAATACCGCTTCCATCTCTCTGATCCAACGATGAGCGGCAGTAGCATTGCCGTTACCGTCAAAGGTTGGGGGCTTGCACCTTTGAAATGCCCCATAGTTGCACCCCTAGTCGTCTCCCTCTCAGCCTCCTCATCACTGTCATCATCATGGATTACCACCTTAGGGTTTGATGGCTCCTCTTCAGTTTCCTCCGTCCTCCCAGTGGACCTTCCAGAATTCTTCTCATTTTCCTTCTCCTTCTTATCAGCTTTCTCTCCATCCTTATCTGCTTTGAGCACCTCATTCACCACCGAGGGTAAGACATCTTGCATGACATTGTAGACTTCATCGGCAATAGCCTCCTTCACAGTGGATTTGAGGGTGGCTGATCCCTCACCCTCTGGTTGACTGTGGAGGTCTGACTCCTCGTGTACAGTCTCGGGAGCCTTAGCTTTGCTCCGGGTGACGCGTGGTGTAGTAGCACGACCACCTCGAGGACGTCCGCGTGTAGCCTTCCCAGTTTTCCTACCCACCATATCTAATTCCTATAAGATTTAAACACCGAAATGGTCATTCAAGTTAATTGCTTAGATCATTACAAGTATGGTAAGTCCTTAATTACAGTGGCCAAGTATGACTAACTACTTACCTTACCCTCCTGTCCCAAGCAATCACTATCCTAACACATGTCAGTATTCAAATCTACCCGCATATAAAACAAATAGCACACGCACGTATTGCCAGTTCACTTAAAATATTTTACCTGATGGCACGTAGCTACTTGGGTCGGCATCCTTCATTTGGTCCCATTCTCAGTTTAAGTTTATGTTTGAAAAATGTTTTACCCATTTCTCTTACACTTTGGCTCTGATACCAACTTGTAAGGCCCCGTTCCCGGGAAGCCTCACAGTTGGTTAACCATAGCATAAAACCAGTTTAATAACAAATCATTGTAGCGGAAAGTAATTAAGCATTCATTTAAAACTTATAAACCCCATTGTACTCATACATTTGTCTTTTAAACGTAATCAAAACATATTTCTTGTTCATTAATTACAATAAAGACTTCATTAACAGGACTGCCATCCATATCTCCCCAAGTAGCTTCGTGGTGCCATCCTCAGCATCAGCGCTTACCTGTCCACTATTATGCATAAAAAGTCAGCTACGCTGAGTGAGTTCTAGTTTTATATAAATAAGAAAATATAATCTTTTATCCTTTCATATAATGAACACGCATACATCATACTACAAACATTACTTGCATCACATTAGGCACGTTCATTATCTTTCATTCTTTCATTACGTTTCGCTTCATCATAGGCGAGATTTGCACAAAGCAAGATCTCCATGTTGATTGACAACGAATGTCAATCCCCGTCGGTACACGTTATCCATGGTCGCTACCCCCGACGGTTGATCGATCCCCGTCGGTACACATCTTCATGGTAGCTTCCCCCGACAGTTGATCCACACTGCTAGGCACATAGCCCGCTCATGAATACGGATCCATCATCATGCATCAGACTCACATAAGTGAAGTCTATCACAGTGCTTGCAAGACTTTTCATCATCAAACGGGCCCGGGGGTAACATTCGTTAAGTTCCACTTCTCATTTATATTATCTTTCACTTAAAATATAGTACGTAACTTATTAAGTACACAACATACCAAGTACTAGTCATCATAACACGTAATCTACCCTCCGTGGGACAGCGGGGTTCGGGGGCGGCAGCCCCTGACAGCGGGGTCCTAGGGGCAGCAGCCCCTAGTGGGGTCCAAGGGGCAACACCCCCGGCGAGGGCCGGGCTGCCAGGTCAGCGCGCCCGAAAATTATTTTGAGCTATTTGAATGTCACATTTTACTTTAGAAAAATGTATTTTCTTGTTAAAACACCTTGAAATCCTTATCTTGAAAACCTTATATTTACTATGCATAATAGCCCCAAAAACATGGAAAAACGTTTAAATAAGGGGATCTAGAACTCACCTGAACTTAGCAAATAGCTTAAATCCTAAGTTACTTAAGCTATGGTCTGAATGCTCTGGCTGCACGAAAGTTAATACACAAAAACGTCATTTTTTTATAATTTCACCCTCAGTTTCGCTGGCAGTTTCGCTGCCAGTTTCGCTGCCGGTTTCGCTGGGCAGTACTTCTGCCAGTTTCGCTGGACAGAGTCGCTGCCTTGAGCGCCCAACTTTCGTTGGAATTTCCTAGTTTCGCAATGACTATGGGTCCACAGTTTCGCCCGAACGAAACTGTAGTTTCGGCCCAGCGAAACTGTAATTTCGCTGGAAATGCTCTTAGTTTCGCTGGATGATTATGCAAATTCGCTGGATGCATATACAGTTTCGCAGATCGCATAAAAATCACGAACCAGTCCGTTTTTAACCCAAAATCACAACTTTTTACGTCCAACCTCTTAGTTTATCATCCATGAGGCTAAATCTAAGCTTTATACATGTTTTCATACGTAAAAATGTGACCTTTATGCGATTCTTTGCAACTTTTCAAAACCCAAAACCCTAGAATCTGGGTTTGATCTACAGATGGGTTTAGGGGTCGATTCTTACCTTGTTTTGTTGCTCCTTTCTTGAGATTTGTTGCCCAAACACCTAGATCTTCAATCCCTTGACCTTAGAAGCTCCAAAACTTGAGTTTCTTGCACTCTCTCTCTACTTTCTCTCTCTACAGATTTTTTTGGAGTTAGGGTTGGAATGAAAAAGATGGTGGCTGATTTTTGGAGTTAAGGGCTGATTATGGGCCTCAATTACTTAAGTTCTTGTCCATAAACCCAAATTAGCCCATAACCCTTTTTCCTTTTTCTATTAAATACCCATTAATAAGCCCCTATTCCTTTATGACTCGTTTTGACTTTTCGGGTGTTACACAAAACCCTTTAATGATGTCAGTCAACAAAGTCAAAACTCTAAAAACAAATAATATTTTTTAAAAGATTACTTTTTGAATCAAAAAATAACTTTTTCAAAAATTCAAAAGAAGAGCCAGTTTCTTCTTTACTTTTTGATGAACAACAAAATCACGGTTGATTTTGAATGTTTTGTATGAATGAAAAACTAGGGTTTATCCTAGTAATGTTACGGCTGTGATGATCTTCAAATAAGACAACAATCGAAGATGATAAAAAAATCAGATTCAAGTATGAAGATACTCGAAGATGATGATTTAAACACAACAAAATAATTCAATGTGCTTAAAAACAGTGTTTATTTGATGAAAACTCGATAGAACAATAGTCGGACACTATTTTATCAAAAATCCTTAAACCGGTGGGGGTTTTAGATTTTGTATGATGATTTTGTTTTAAAAACAGTGTATAAAGATGTTTAGAGCTTTATCAATAGCAAAAACACAAAATCTTCTTCAAAATGTACTAAAACATATTATTAAATCATGTTTTGAACATTTGTTGAATGTTTGATGTAGAAGAGGGTTTTTGTGTCAATTTTTTAACTCAAAAATGGATGATATGAAGCTAATGAACCATGGATATCGTTGTATTATTGAGAGGATAAAAAATCAGTTGATTAATTTGAGTCAAGGCTATGATACCACCTGATGGATTCGGGTCTTGCACTTGAACAACAAGAACAAAATGAATGAATCCCCCAAGGATCTTTTTTAATCTCTCAATAATAACAACAAATTGTTATTGAATCAATACTCATTAATCATAGTTTGAAAACCCATGATTAATGATATGAAATCTATGTGTGCGTGTGTGTGATTGTGTGTTTGGGTTCTATGAATGATAAAAACTATTTTGTTTAGTTGATTGATTGTTCAAAAAACTTACAAAGGATTAGCGTATACTGCTATTTATAACCAATACAAAGATCTATGTACAGTTACAAAAATACCCTTATGTAAAAACATATTACATATAATCTTAAGTCTATAAATCGTCCGCTGTGGATGATAAGTTGTCCGCTGTGGATGATAAGATGTCCGCTGTGAACGTTGAACTACTTGTCCGATGTGTCTTGGATGTTTTCCGTGTTGGGTTTGTTAGACTTATTATCAAAGTTGTTTAACCGTTTAAACATGAAAATGCAGCGGAATAAAACCTTAATATTATGTTTTGTAAACTGAAAATTAAGGCATAATATATAACATTAACAAACCCAAGAACATAGGATCAAATATATATGAATCAACTAGCTATCAAGAAGAGATAACAACCAAAAACAACACCCATAAAACTACCTTTGTTGAGCTGCCAAAACGTGTGATTTGAGGAAGAGGATGAAGTTCTTGAAGGACCAAAACACCAAAGAAGATGTCCTCAAGCTTACATACCCACAAGTGTGAAGCAAACACCTCTTGTTTCTATGATTTAACACCAAAATCGAGCAAGAATATGGCTACAGAAAACCCCTTTTTCCAGCCTTGTTCTTCTTCAAAGATGAGAGAAAAAGATGGTTCTTACATGTATGAGAAAGAATCCAAAATGTGTTATGTGAACTAGTGAATGTAGTTGTTGTTCCAAAGCAATAAAAGACCGATCATACCCTTAAAGGAGGCGGTGTCACACCCCCACTGATAGCGGAAACACGGGGAACGTGAGCTAGACGGGATCGTCATAACACATGGTATGAATAGAGTAGCAATAATAATAATATGATGACAAGCGTGTCACGACGATACCCGAACACAATCGGAGACTTGTGTCGTGTATAATCAATGTTCACGACAGCATAGTCATAAGCACAAGTATGATTACATAAGCATTAAAGACAACTTGTATTGTAAATTCCCACAACTCGGGAACAAGTGTACAAAAGTCATGTTCAAGCTTTACAAGAGTAATAATCACAAAATGCATCCTAGGGTCTCCTCTAAAAGGCAGCACTCCTAGATCTTCAATTACCTTGTTCACCTGAAAAGAAATGCTCAAAACGGTCAACATAATTGTTGGTGAGCTTCGCAGGTTTTAAGTAATAAAAGTTGTTAAGATGAACCAGTAGTTTAATAAGAGCCACCGCAACTATACTTATGTATAGGCGGTTGCACCAGTTATAATTAGCTACAGCCAAACCTAATGTTCGGTTCCTCACGGGAATTGATGGCTGGAAAGAAAGATTCCCAAAGTTTAAATAGTTTATTAAGACGTAGCAAGATCCACACAGCGCGTGCGTATAGTTTATAGCCAAACCAATCCTTAGGTCCCATTACCGGGATTAATGGTTATATAATAAGGGTTTTACATAGCATAATAAGTTTAACTTGACGTAGCAAGATCCACACAGCGCATACGTGTCAAGTTAAACATGACGTAGCAAAATCCACACAGCGCATACGTATAAGTTACAACCAAACCAATCTTTAGGTCCCAATTACCAGGATTAATGGTTGTAATGGATGATCGGCTTAGAAGAACCACACAGAAGAACCACACGAAAGGACCATACAGCCGAGAGCACCCAAGGTCAATGGCATCCACAAGTAGCATAAATCAACACGTAGTATTAAATAGTAGTGCCAGTAGTGTAAAACCCCTAAGCGACATACATAGGGTAACGTAGCACATAGTTTAAGTTCATATAGCAGCAAACAGTTAGGATCATCATGTAACCCGGTTTGAGCACATTCTTAGTATACCGGGGATGCTTATATATAGGGTCCTCCGCAGCATTCCCACCACATCCGCGATATACATAGAATGATACCTGAACCAGTTACATGACACCCACTTAACCTTAGTATCAATCAACAAGTTTATCAAGGTAAGATACTCATATAAATAGCAGCCAACTTCCACTAAGGAAGGTGCCTGAAATTAAGTAAATAAGTGAGCATTCTTTTCCCCCAAGTAGAAAATGTTTAAAAGATTTTGTAAGTGTAAAAAGGGGCCACGAAACTCACAGAACGGATGATAGGCACGTATGATGAAAGATTCCAACGGTAGGATGCTAGGAACAGTCAAACACTTATTGACAGTTACTGACAAGCATTAATAATGATCATAATGCATAAGATGATATCAATAGGCTCGGGCAGTTTCGGCTCGGTCGTGGGTGGTACACACACAAGCAGACATACACTTCTCAGACTAGGTTATTTTAAATAGTATGCGCCTGTTAATAGCGTTGACTTTAATCTTTGTGGTCAAGCTATGACACTTTATTAATATTACATTATCGTCGTGAGATCTCCGAAGAGGGGATCCATACACACACACACATCATTAGTCATACAATAGGACCGGACGCACGACCGACACTCCATTCGCACGAGTGGACTTTCAGTCGTACGAATTAGCTACTTTCGTACGATTGAACCTTCATTCATGCGACTAAGCGTTTAGTCGTACCATGCAAGACTTAGTCATACGACTCAACCTCCATACACACGATTGGACCTTCAATCGCACGAATCAACTTCATTCGTGCGATTGAACTTTCATTCGTGCGACTGGACTTTCAGTCGTACGACTCACACACAATCGCACACATTCTCATTCGCACTGACTCAATCGCATGACTCATTTGTTCGCACAGACTCATTCGCACACGCATTCAATCGCACAGACCCAGTCGCATGACCTAGTCGTACGATTTCCCAATCGCACGGCTCAGTCGCGTGACACACTCATACGCCTAACCCAGTCGCACGACTCACCCCAGTCGCACGGCTCAGTCGGCCGGAAGGCCCAATCGCCCTGTGCAGCAGGTCGCGACTGCAGGAAAGTGCAGGGCGGCGCCCGAACACGAGTTTTACACCACCAAAACTTCCAGAACTCATATTCTAACATGTCTAGACGTGAATCACACACTGGAACACAACACACAAGCCTACACGACCTCATGTGCTCGGATGAACTCGAGCACCCGAAACCCTAGAAAACGCAGAAGTGAAATCGAGCAAGAAACGGGTCAAACGAGGTTATCTACCTGCTAGGAGTGAGTATTCACGATGATAACCAAGATTTGACGACGAAAACGCAACAAACGGGATGAATTTTGGTGCTAGATTGGTGTAGAAAGGAGGAAGAAGAAGAAGGTCGATGAAGATGAAGATGAAGTGAAGAAAAGGGCTGGGAAATGGGTATTTATACCCATCCCAGGTTTGCCAAAGTGTCACTTTTAGTCCCTGTACTTTGCCCCGAGTTCCTAAATTTTATTTTGGTTGAAAACGTTATTTATTGGTCTTGTTTTTATTAATGATAGAATGTTATTAATGATATTTAAAATTTAAAAATGGTTTTATACGTGACAATAGTTTTTATATAAAAATGGTGCGTTTAGTGTTAACGGGGCAAATCTCTGTTAAGATTTCAAGACTACGATAGCACACGCATAAGGTTAACTAAGCAACTAAACAGGCATAATATCCACATAGATGGGTTATAAGGGTGAGGAATGACCGACAACAAAATTAACAGATTACGTCGATGGACGGACCTTTGGTGACGGATGTCACAGGCGGCCAAAATTGGGTTTTAAAATGGGTTTCCCCCTATTTTAAAACACCAATTTAATTATTAACTAGATACATAATAAGTTGTCTAATCAGCCTTTTAATTATATAACTTATACACACTATTATTATTTGATGTTATTTAACCAACTTAAATAACATTACAAATAATGTCCGTGAACAAAATATCCTTATAAGTTGTTCTATCTCATATACAATTTATTTAGAAAAACCATTTTCTAAATTGGTGTAATTATTTAATTCCATGATCATATCATCAATTAAATATTTATTGGTGTTTACTAAACTTGTTATTGGGTATGACCCGACTTGGATTATAACGTACTAACCACATCAATGTTCTATGTGTCTTAGGCATAAAGAATCCAACAGTCCGTTGTGAACACTTAGTGTTTGCTTTGTTGTTGTCCGTTGTGCAGTGTTCATCCGCTATGGATGTATATCCGATATGGATTGTTCATCAGTTGTTGACTTGGTCATCCACTGGATGTGATTGTTCATTCGTTGTCAGCACTAAGACTTCATTCTTCATCCGTTGCATCTTCTTGTTCATCCATTGTAGGCAGGCCTTCATCGGCTGTGGACACTTAGTAAAAATTCCTTTTTATCAAAAATTCCTTTTTATCTAAAAACCTGAAAAAGAAATTTAGACTTAATTAGTGTTTGATATGAATGTGAATAATGTTTGAATGTTAGTCAATGGTTGTTTGAATGTTAGAACACATTATGTTTGGTTATGCAAGCATGATCATTTAATGCACTTGTTGAGTCCAACAGCAATACTTGCAAGACTTTAGACTTTAGTTTCACATGTAAACTTTATTATTTGGGGCCTACTTTATAATTTTTTACTTTCATTATTATTAAATCATTAAATGTGCCATTCTTTAACTCCTTAGTTGTACATTTTGAATATACTATACATTAGCTCTTTATCTCTACATTCTTTAGCAATATATCACGCTATCACTATCACTTTATTAAACTTTTGACATCAAATTCAATAAGACTAACTATAAATATGAGAATATCAGGTAGTTACAAGTCTAACCCACTTATTTAATGTTCGTCCTCAAAACAATTTATTCATCGAACAATCACGGATAATGCTATCTCATTTCATGTGGGTGTCAAGTCTAACCCATTTCATAACAATCACGGACAAGTTGGGTGTCAAGATCTAACCCTCATAACTTAACTACTTCGCACTACTAAAGGATACGATGCAAGTGCGAAGTAGTTAAGTTATGAAATATATCTTGACACATTCGCACTTTTAATCACGATTTCCTGAGGGTTAGATCTTCTAATAGGGATTCTAGTGTTTAGCTTTAACTTGTAAACATGTTAGACATTTACCACATATTGTGTTACATTGTACATCAATGCCGACCACCAATAAATCATTTTCAAGTTTTGGTATATCTTCGTAGCTCCAAGATGAATGAAATATTAGGTCTTATGAGCATTGTTCTGGATTTTTACTCTAGGATCCCCATAATGAAGAATACACATGAGTAGTTGTGGACACCTAGAGTGTATTCTTCCAGATTCACAACCTCTCCTAGCATTTTTTCTTTGCCGATCTAGTCATCCACTAGGGCTTTGGTTTGAACTACATAGATATACTTCATAACATGTGGAGTTATAATCACAAGATAAGATCTCACTGGAATAGGTACGTGCCTTTCTTTACAACTCAAGGTATCAGCTACAACTTTGTTGAATGGGTCATCCTTTAAAGCTTTGGTTAGACTTTTATGGTTTATGTAGATCGTGCATTTAACACCATAAAGATAGTGTCTCTGTTGAACACTTCTAATCACACACACACAATCACGATTGAACATGCAGAGTATATAAACATAAACTTTTTATTGATATATCCGTATGTTTGACACTTATGCGAAGGGGCCCTTCGGAATGGCGGTTATTAGTTAATAACTACCATTAACTACCAATAACTACCGGGTTAGTCTAACTGTCTAATAACCCGCGGATCTACCAAATTTTACATTCGACCCATACTTAATTACATATTACTATTTACAATAATTAATACTAAATGTCTTCGGTTGATATCAAGATGATCGTTGGTCTTTGATGTCGAGATTAGGATTCCAACAATCTCCCCCCTAAGCTTGACATCAAACGTCTTCAGGTTCCAATTGGACCACAGTGCGGTGGCCAGTCCCGATTCGCACACATCCTTCTTTTCTTGATGGGTAACATCTCGGCCAAGTCAACTTCCACTTCACGAATCCTTTTGTCATTGCTGCTGGTTCCTTCTTCAATTACAACATACTCCCCTTTCTCTTGTCTTCTCTTTACATGTTGATAGTACCAATCCATCAAACTTAGATATTCATTGTACACCAATACAACATTTATGCAGTGTCTAGGATCGACACCAAGTTCTGTTGCCAGTATTGGCCACACACGGTTTTTATTGACCGAAGCCTTTCCTCCATTAATTTGCACTCCAATATAAAGTTCATATAGATCAATTACTTTTCCTTCAATCTTTGGCGGGAACACACTTTGTTGCTTCACAATATATCTAACAAACCATTTTACCATTTTCTTAAATTTTTCTTTCAAAGGTTGCTCATGGATTACACCTTGACTTATTGTCTTGAGGATATCCAAGAGAACAACCATGTCTGAGATGCTTGAGACTTCCACATCTTGCTCGAAGTATTTTTCTTTGCCATTGGTCTTATTTGTATTTTCAATCGCCTCAAGATCCAATTGATCAAAATATTCTAACATCTTCTCCGTTTCTTCCAATTTTCCGACATCTCTCCAATTAGCATCCGAATCTTCTTCCTTGTTGGTGAGACTTTGGACTTCATTCTTAGCATCTTGAATCTGGTCTTCTTCGAATGTTTTAGAGATATAACATAAAGTTCCTTCAAACGTTACTTCCAAGCCTTGATATGCTAATTGTTCGAGGCTTAGAACATTCCTTTTCATAGTTGGTATGTAATAGACAGATTCTATGACCCGTGATGACCCATTGTTGTTAAGTTCAATCTGTCCTTTTCCCCGAAAGTATGCTTTAGAGAATTCGGGTATGTAACTTTCAATCCCAAAAGATTTCCTGAACTTCTTAAGCAATTTTTTGTTTCCAGTTGCATGCTTCTTCCGATGCAAACCAACATACCATATTTCGTTCCACTTTCCCGTGTCTGTTCCTTTGATCATGAATTCAGAGAAACGTATTCTGTTTTCACAAATCTCCCGAAATTTTCCGGGTTTCTTACAGTATAGGCATACATGTTTATCAAATAAAGCACTTCCCTTTCGAGTTTTAGTCATGTTTCTGAAGTTCTTTGACGCTTTCTTGTTCTTGCGCTTCTGGTTTTCATTGTCGCCGACCGAGAAATCATTCACTTTGACACACAAATCTTCCATTCTTTAATCCATCCTGTCTTCCCGACCATCAACATTCGATTTTTCCTGGTCCTCCTGACCGAATCGCAATGTCGGATTCACGTTAATCAAATCAGTGTCACCGTTACTTCCGGCGGTAAAATATGTTTCCATTTCTTCGATTTCGTACTGCACAGACTCCTTTTCTTTCTTCCCAAGAGCGTCTCGCTCTGATACCACTTGTTGAACACTTCTAATCACACACACACAATCACGATTGAACATGCAGAGTATATAAACATAAACTTTTTATTGATATATCCGTATGTTTGACACTTATGTGAAGGGGTATTTATACCCTTCGGAATGGCGGTTATTAGTTAATAACTACCATTAACTACCAATAACTACCGGGTTAGTCTAACTGTCTAATAACCCGTGGATCTACCAAATTTTACATTCGACCCATACTTAATTACATATTACTATTTACAATAATTAATACTAAATGTCTTCGGTTGATATCAAGATGATCGTTGGTCTTTGATGTCGAGATTAGGATTCCAACAGTCTCCATATCTTTAACGCTAATACAATGATTTCCAGGTCCAAATCATGAGTAGGGTAATTGACTTAATAGGCGTTTAACTATTGAAAAGTATAGGCTATCACATTTCCATGTTGCATCAGCACGTACCCTAACCCTTAATATGAAGCATCCGAATAGATTACCAAGTCTTCATTACAAACTAGTAGTGTAACAATTGCAAGATTTTATGTGCTTACTTTACTTTTATCATTAATGTTCACTTGTATGGGTATGCATTTAAATTTAGGTTAGATACGAACTGAGTTACAACCCTGGATAACTTGGGATATATTCCTGCAACATCATTTACTTCACATTATCGTATGTGAATGTTGAAAATCATTCAACTTCATAGCAACAGTAGATTACATTTTTCTTAATAATCTTTATCAACATAAACGAACGTTGGTGTTTTCTCAGTTAAATGACAATACTAATTTTTCAACATCACGACATAAACAATATTATAATGATATGATATGCTTTATTTTAAATGAATGTAAATATATGTGTATATATATAACATGCATTCATGACTACCACATTTGCATGCAAAGCTGAGTAAATTACACGGATCGTCCCTTAAGTTGCTCAAATTTCATCTTTCATCCCTGGGATTGAAAAATTACAGGTTGAGTGCTAAGTTTTGAAAAATATTGAACTTTTCATCCCTGGGTCTAACGGCTTTAGTTTTTGACATTAAATTTTATCAAATGATGATTTTACCGCTAAACCTAGTATATTATTATTATTTAGTAAAAGCATAACCCACCCCGGAGTACCCCACCTATAACCCACAAACACACTTGTCAGCCACCAACACCTTGCTGGCTCCCCTTCTCACCTTGCCAGAATCACCCTCCCCCTGGTTATCATCTCTTTGACCTTCTAAAATACACTCACAAACACATTCAAATTCTTCTCCGATATTTCCACTGAAGACATTGTAAACTTTTGATCAACATCTTCTTCTCTCGCACAGAGACCACTCGAGAAACCAATATTCCAAGTTGATTAAACTCTCGAGAAACAACCTGATTGACGAAACAGGTTCATGGTTTGCTGGAAGTTAGAGATGATGGGATGGTGGAGGTGGTAGAGGACTAAGCTTATGAGTATGTTTCGTGTTACGGTGGTGGGTCGTGAAGTTACAAGGTGTTGATGATAGGCTAGTTCAGGAATGAAGTTTTTCTAGTTTCAATCTAGTGGTGGCTACCGGAGATGCGGGTATGTGGTCATCATGGAGGCTGCAAAGATGAGAGGTATGTGGTGGTGGTTTTGTTACAGAACTTCATAAGGAAAAGATCAAGTGGGGTATGGTGTGGGGTGGGTGTTTGGGTGGGTGTTAGGGTGGGGTATGTTGCTTTTGTTAAGTTAATGTTTTTTTTCCTAAGTAAAGGGTAGAATAGTCATTTGACACAAAAGTAACGGATTTTTAATGGCCATCCATCACAAGGACAAAAGGTGTTACATTTTTCAAACCTTAGTGCTAACATGTAATTTTTCAATCCCAAGGACGAGATGTAAAATTTGAGCAAAACTCAGGGACGATCTGCGTAAGTTTACTCATGAAAAACTATATAAAAACCTACCATATTTTACCACCATTCAACAGTGTCTAGTTATACAAATACATGGACACATTTCATATGTTAACTATATGAAGCTTGCAAGTAGATTTATATAACTTGCATAAACCTAGAACAATACTTATAAAGGTTCGTTTAAACTTGTGAAAACAATCTTCCTAACTTAACTAACTAATATAATTATCAAATTTTATCACAATAAATCATAACATAATGAACAATACATTACATACCCTTTCCTCCTTTCATTTTACAGCCGAATCACATCCCATCACCCCTATCCACTTTAACAAATCACTTTTCTTGCAAGATCTGAGTAAAATAAATGGAATGAAATTTTATTCATGAGCAACCTATGTGTCTTGCAGTGTAGGTTAACTATCAAGGGTTAGCTACCACTATCAGATAAGGTGTGGTTAGTTGAGTGTGTAGGTAAACGAGTGAGGGCAAAGATATGGTGGTGTGCGGATAAGAGTCAATGCAAGTAACAGTTAATGCGGGTGATGGTTTTCAATGTAGATAGGGTTAAGGCTTAATGCGGATGAACCAAAGATCAATGCGAATGAGTTATAGATTGATGCGATTAGTAACGGGTCAATACAGTTGGGTTATGGGTAATGTAGGTAGCTTAAGTTGTATTATACACAAAGGCTCGTCCCAATGCGAGTAGCAGTACCCTAATTCGGCTTAGTAAAACCCTATTGTCTTATTCTAAACCTATCATTTCCATTCCATCATTAATCATTATGTTTCATGATCCTAACAATAGATCTAGACCTCTTATAACTAGGGTTCATCGATAGAACATGTCATACACACATTTTCATTATCAATCATACTAAAATCATCATTTTGAACATAAAATGTCACCTTTACTCATAAAATCATAAGTTAACAAGAGTTAGACATGTTTAATGCATATCAGCCCCAAAAGTAGGTAAAACTAGTAAATAAGGTGACTGGGTAAAAATCAATGAGGATCGAATATATTAATAAAATTCTATGATGATTGTACTGAAAATACAATAATCAATGATCATTACAAGCAGAAATACTTATAATGTTGTTTGTATACTGATAATAGTATTCAACAGTACAATCAGAGTTTTTTGTGTAATCAGAGTAAAAAAAGTTGCATGAGAGTTACAAAAATGTGAAAACTTTATCTAATAGGTCAAAAAAATAACCTATACAATGACTTAACTACCCTGACATAAAATATAGAAATATCGAGTACAATGTACAAAATAACAGTATTTGCATTTGTTTTTCTTCAGCCGCATTCGTTGTTGACACATCCGCATTTGCTTTGCGGATGTACAAAGTCTTGGTTGCATTTGTTAACTTAGGCATAAGTATTTGTTTTTGTTCACCCGCATTAGTCTATATAGGTAGACCAATGCTCATGCACAATTGTCTTTGTTCACCCGCAAAATCTAATGCGGCCAAACAATACTTAGCCTATTATTATGTTTTCATTTCTTCGCATTCATCAACACTTGTAATATTCCAACCAGAACAAATTCCATACTTGAATGGCATGCATGATCCTTTAAGGATCCAACATAAAAGGATTTAAAACTCACCTCTTGAAGCTTTCAAGCAAAACCCTACAACCACAGGGAGAACTTAGAGATCTACACACATGCACACATAAAATTTAAACTTTACATATAAACACATTGTAAACATCATAGGAGCCTAAATCTAATTTAGATCCATGAAAAAGCATGATAAAAATCATACATATGACAATTTCTTTGACTCTCTCTCTAGAACCAAGGTCTCTCTCTCTCTAGCTTAAATAGTGTTTATTCTTCTGTGATGAAATGATAATAATCCATATAAGATGTCAACTATAAAGGTATATTTATAGTTGTGATTTTATGAAAGTAATGTTGTGTTTTATACTTTCTATTTTCTAATATCTGAATGACGATCAGATGATATGAGTGTATGATCATATATTTTCTAACTAGTTCACTTAGTAGTTTGGATTTCAAATAAAACTATATAAAAACAAAAAACAAAAAAACAAAATATGATGTCCATTGGCATGTATGAAAAAGAACTCTATCTATTGCCCATCAGCGTTTTTTGAGTTTGGGCCGGCCATTTAGGGCTTACAATATAGAATAACACTACTACTGTTTTAATTTATTTTTCAAAATAGCCAATTTCACTATTTTGATTGTTTACATGTGAAACCCACAGAACTCATTGGCATCTCTTTTGTTAAAATAGCCAATTTCACTATTTTGATTGCTTTAACCTGTGAAACCCAAAAACTCATTCACAGATGCAAAATCTAAGAAATCCCATCTAACAAAACCTATATTGACGTTTAGAATATGGAAGATTGCTACCATTGGTTCGGATATTTTACTACGATTCCCAATACAAAACCAATTCACAGGTGCAAAATCTGAACTACATGATTAGGGTAGGCAGTGTGTAATTTCTCTTTTTCTTCTTCAGCAAAACTCTAGTTTTGAAAGGATACCTAAACAAACAAACAAACAAACCCAGTATATCCCACTCAAGAGTAGGGTCTGGGGAGGGTAGGTGTAGGCGAGTCTTTCCTCTATCTTGTTAGGTAGAGAGACCGCTTCCAAATTTGAAAGGATACCTACGAACTTAAAAGGGAGAATAACGGGACCTTGGGTGCTGAACAAACACACACTCCGGTCACAGCTGAATCTTTTCCTGTTTTCAATTTGCGAAATAATCAAAACAACTTAGGCGACGTCAATCGTAGAAGAGGAAGCAGCATAATCAATCTTTAAACTCTACTACCACATCAATTAGCATGGCGAGAAGCAGGGATTCACATTTCTTCACTCATTTCCAGATGATCTGAAAGTTTACATCGTGGTGACTGAAGCAGCAACCTTCCTGCATATAAGCTGTTTATGATCCAATTAAAAGGCATTATAGGAACACTTTGGTCTAATGCACATTGTTTCAACTGGCGCGAAATACCCTTTTCATCCTCCACAACGATAACCCCCACTGATACCCTTTTAGAGTCAAGGCTCTTGGCCAACCAATGGAATGTTTTGAAGACCAACCCGCCTCCATGCTTTATAACTTTTGCCAGTTTGCTGCAGAAATCAGGTTTTCCATTAAGCATGATGGCAACGTTATCAAATATGTTATAACGCTCCGGGTTTCCAATCGTGTTGCAGTTTATACTTGCGTGATTGCTTAGAACCTTGTATTTCTGATGTGGTAAGATCAAACCTTCATCAACTGAATCAAACAGCCATGTCACATTAAGAATAGCTGTGTGTACAGCGCATCCATACAAGAACTTTGTTGTCAGTAGCTTTTTGGGACACAAAATAAGAGGAAGCTCTGAGCATCTCTTTCTTCTGGATGTCGAAGGAGAAGGAATATCATCGAAAACTATGCCACCATTTTTCAGAATTAAAATTTTGATTTGCTTATGCTTCTTGATGGAAAATCCCGTAAGTAAGAACTTTAAATTATGGAATAACATCTTGTTATCTTTGTTACGAGGTCCAGATTTACTTCTTGCCAACCGTCTGCAGATTCTATCTGCAACCAAAGGATCTTTGAGTCTGGTTTGTGGTGCTTTTGGAAGTTTTTTTCCTGTGGGAAACTAATTTCGGTTTCTGAAAAACGGACACGTTTTCTTCTAGGAACTACAGACTCCACCTTTCGTGCAACCATGGTGATCTCCTTCCTTTGACGAGTCAACTCCGTATCTGATTTTGCAGTCTGATTTTGTTCAAATGATGATGATACGCCAAGAGTGTGTTCTTTGTCCAGATATAGATCACACCTAGGATAAATCATGCTGTAGGTTTTAAGGGATGCCATCTGCCTGTGTACGGTGGGTGAACTCTTGCCATTAACTTCTAAATTATCCAAATTAAGCTGACCCGTAGGACTCAAATGCTTCTCAAGAGTCGCCTGTTGTTTGGAATTCTGAGATATGACACTATCTGAATTAATGCTGCAAGGAACAACAGAACACAAAGGGTCCATGGGGGAGACATTAGGAGAAACTGCCACACTATCAGAAATCAACTTCCAATTATTAATAGCTTTCTCATATGCACATTGAGAAGCTGCACTTGATTGATAAACATGTTTGCCCTCATCTAGTCGCTGCACGCAGGAACTCATGTCTGGAGCAATATCAGCAGATTCTGAGAGAGAACTCGTTTCATCAGCATATAGCTCAGGAACACTTCTATTACATTTATTGTTTGCAACTGCAGGAATGCTTACTTCATTCTGAAGAGAAAAAGCAAAAATGACCTTGATTAGTTCAGCTTTCTGATATAAATGAGATATCATTCCCAAGAGAATCATTCAGAATATGTTAGGCCTACATCAGTTAGTTCAGGGCAGTTTTGGTATTTCTATGAGCCATGAAAATGGGTCGAGGTATCCCATAGTCATGTGCATTCCGTACCACGGAAAAGAATCAAGTCAGCATCATGAAGATTGACCTATCACTCAAATGTTCACATGTTAGTTGTTTCAAATTTCTTTTCATTATTAACATACTATTGAAATATGTATTAGCAACCATAAATATTTCCATGAAGCACTGTAAGTTAACTAACACTAAAAGCGTACCCCAATATGATGCCCTCTTTTAGGTTCATATCTAGCAAACCTTTCATATTTTCCACAAATAATAAGATCATGGACCTTTAACCAGACATGTTTGAAATTTGAGTGTGTTATAATAGTGATTCAACCACTCCATTCATTAAGTGGAGATACGCCAGTCTACTTTATGATAGCCATATATCAGTTGAGTTTTAACCAAAGAATAAAATTAACAGCTACATAAAGCATGACCATTTACTATAAGAAAGAGACGGTATCATTTAAAGCAAACATAACCGATATCAATATAACTTGGGGGGCGGTGATTTAGAACAGTGGGTGGCAAGGTAGCTTTGTTACCTATTCCAATAGGAACTGCGGATTTTTCGGTACATCACAGTCATGCATTTACAAATCATGTAATGATATTGATACTTTTGAAAGGTGTTCTATTTGCTTGTAGTTCCTATTTGATAACAGATAGCGCAAATCTTTTAAACTAAGGATCTTGGCCAACAAAATTATTTTTTAGGATTAAAATTTCTACTCACGGGAAAGAATTTGTTTATCGCAACAAAAATATTGTTTGGATCTATTACTTGATTTAAGATTGATTGAGGCAAAAGTATGTGATGCTCCTATGATACAAACATAAAATTAAAGGCAGATGAAGGAGAACCCCTTTGAATTGTTGGAAATGATAGTAACTTACCATTATATGCGCTGATACATCTTAAAGTAAGCCATCGCATGTCACCTCAAAGGTCTTCACAATATGATGTCACTCATATCCAAAACCATAGCCACCATGCCATAGAAGGATTTACAAATTGTTGGAAATTATAGTAACTTACCAATATATGCCCAAATACATCTCGGTAAGCCATTACATGTCATCTCAAAGGTCTTCACGATATGATGTTGTCACTCATATCCAAAAGTCTATGGTCATGGCACACCATACCAAAACCATAGCCACCATGCCATATAAGGATTTACAAATGATGATTACAATAGGGGACCTACTAGCACGCGTTCTACAACCAGAAGTTATGTTTTGTCAGATGTAACCTTGTGTCATGGAAGAGCAAGAAACAAAACTGTTGGGTCTGAAAAGGATAGTCTATAGTATCAACACCGTCAAAGTCAACAAAAGTCAACGTCACGGTCAAAGTCATCGGAAAAGTCAAACAGACGCGTTCGAGACGAAGAATCGAGACGAGACGTTGAAGATATATTTGACTAGGAGTTTTACTGTTAATAAATATATTTTGTGTCAACAAAATATATTTAATCTTGTTTTCGTCATTTTTATGTTTTATTTGTATTTTCCCTAATTAGTTTAAGTCTAGGGGATTAATGTGTCATTAGTGAATACTATATTCACTATAAATAGTTAAGTGGTAATTAGGGTTTGTGGAGCTTGAATGAGCCATTGATTGAGAGACTTTCACTTTTGTAATTTCTGTTACAATCAATTCAGATCAAACAAGGGTTTATTGAGTGTTCATGAGGTGTTCATAATTGTTCATCCATATTTTATAGTGTTTCTCTGTATTGTTTACAAATATCATTGATATTTGTGTTCTCAGTGGGATTTGTTTGAGTTTATTAATCAATTGCACTGTTATCTAGATCAAGAAGACCAACAAAAACATTGTATCATCCTCAAGTGTTGAATCTTAATATGGAGCAATGGCATAATCACATGTGAACTCGTTTGGATATGTAATTTAGTTAGTGAGGTTCAGTTTGCCAAACTATGCCAATTAACTTACGGTGTGACAACAAGGCGCCTATTCAATCACATTGCTAACAATCGTGCTTTCCATGAAATAACTAAACATATAGAAGTGTCGTTTCACTTTAGAAAAGGTTGAAGATGGAACAATCACAACCCCTGATGTTAAAAGTGGGAATCAACTAGCTAATGTTTTACTAAAGCATTACCGAGATCAAAATAACTATATTTGTAACAAGTTGTGCATAATACTAATGCTCCAGCTTGAGGGGGAGCATTAGATTGTATATAAAGTATGGCTCATGTATTGTCCAATAGGCCAAAAGGTTTTGTTCGTGTAGAACCTCTCTCCTATATACATTTTGAGAGTTGTTTAATCAACAGTATCAATGAGATATCTATTCTAATCTTTAAATACATGACTATACTAACTAGATCATGCTCTGACTCGTTAACCAAACGATTATGGTTTAACACAGTATCCAACTAGTCTAGTAGATAGAATGATGGATTATGAACATTTATATGTTTTTATTACTCTAACACGAACGAGTAAGAAAGAAAGAGACAAAAAGGTAAAGTTAGACATAATATATTTAATACTAAAGAATCGCTCCAGATTGGTCATGGATCAATCCAATATTGACTCATTAACTGGACCAATCTATTGGATCGGTGTGGATCATATAAGAATCAAGACGCAACCAAATAACATAGAAACAAGAGCAATATTCACCTTCCATGACCAACCACCAAACCAGCGGCTTTGAAATCTATCTGGAACCAAAGTTCTCATCTTAATATCTGGAACCAACATTGTCCTCTTATCTTCTCTTTCTGTAAAACAGAAATTGAAAAGCAAAAGTAAAACACTACACAAATTCTTAGACAGACATGTATAAGATTTATAGAGTAAGTATCATCATCCAAAAATAAAAGAAAATCCAGGAAGGCAAAATACTACCCATTGATCTTAAAAGGGTTTGAGATGATGTTAGATCCCCAATTGAAAAGCCCTCTCTCTGCAAGCCAACCTGCTAATCATCATGAACTATTTATTTCATTTTTTTAGATTAAACAGTTAAGTTAATATAGCATACTAAATCTTCTTGATAATTGTTAATTCACCTTTGACGCACAATAATCAATTTGATCAACCGAACAATTAAACACAGGATCAACTTCACATGTTAGATTCGCGTTCTTTATAGCTACTGAATCATAATCAACATGTTCCTTGCGTGTAACACATTCAAAAGATTCTAATATAGAACCCTTTAATTGTACCTTGGCATTGTTAATCTCGTTATGTTTTCTTGGGGAAATAGAACCAGAATGAAGTTCTAGGCTGCCACGCTCATTGCACTTGTGCTTGGCACTAGATATATAATTTTCAGAGGCAAAACTATCATTAACATGAGATACGGATCCATAATCACTCGGATCATCATGGCTTGTAAAAGTTAACCCCACATCTTCATATGCACCTGCCATGGTCAAGTAATCCAAATCTGAAAGAATGTCAAAGTCAACCTCATTGCTTTCCTTAATTGAGCTACTGATATTCTCTTTGAAATTCTCCAAACGTGCCTGTTCTACCCGAATTGCAGCTTCAAGTACAGATGAAGCAAGAAGTTCATTTTTTAATACCTTGTGTATTGTTAATACTTCTGATGCTGCAACAGCCAGTTCAATTGCATCACTGATATCATCTTTTCGAAATTTGACTTCTACTTTAGGGTTTACCTTCTTTTGATCCTTTAAGCTGGGCGAATTGGGGCCTGTAATTCCTAGATTGCCCTTCTGTTGACTTGTAATCATATAAGCTTCACCCTCTTCTGGGATAACTATGCCATCTTCCTGCTGCACTAAGAGAGCATAATTGAATAATTTATCTTCTTGAGATCCACTCAAAGCTGGATTAAGTGAATACTGAGATTCTTCATTTGATGATAGATGAAGATGATATTGAACTTCATGCTGCGACATGAAACCAAAACTCTTAGAAAGTAGTTGTGAGTAAAACACAGATGAAACATGATGAATTGAAAAGCTAGTAGCAAAAACATTATTTGCACATGATGTTTATGAATCTAGAGTAGGCTTATAATGTTATTATAAATTTGCATGACAAGTTGGCAACAAATGTGAAACCATCCATCCACCACTAGTGAGACAGATGGTTATCAAGCCCCACAAGACCATGCATGTATTGCAACTTTTATGAACATGTTTCAGACACAATAATGGAAAATCATGTTGAATAACCAATCTGCAAGAACCGATGCTGATGTACAACAGATGCCACTATAAATGTTTGATGAGGATTTTTATGTGACGATAACATCACTGAAAACTTACATTGCTAGAACATGAAGGGACATTCATCTGCGAATTGTCCTCCCCAGATAAGAATAAATGAAGGTTCTTGCGTGTGCCATCATCTGACAAACTTCCATTTTCTCTGGTACAGATGCTTTGTGGAAGGCGCCCGATTTCCTAATTATAGTAAATAAGGTAGATCCATTTAGACATACGTACATCATGACAAACCATCCAAAGAGGAAAACAAACAACCATGTAAATAAAACAAAAATACAAAGTAATCCTTCCAGTGCTAGGAGGTGTCATTCTGTGCAAATTGTAGCCAGAACGGCTATATATAGGAGTGGTCCTTTAGAAAGGTGTTGTGTTCAATTCATTGTGTCAGATTGCAAGGAGAAGAACGCTAGATGTATATTACGCTAGATGGCCCCTTGCACCTAGATAGATGATGATTTCATATAGAAGTTATTAGGTTTTATTTATGGCCCATATATAGATTTCCTAGTGTTATCACTTGTATATATTGAGGGTTCCCCTCCTTTTAATTATTCAAACATTTTCCTCACGTTTATATGGTATAGGAGCCAAAGCTCTTGGTACAAACCCTAGCCGCCATTGTTTCAACAACTGAACTGTGTACGCGTAGTCGGGTTTCCTGCACTAGTTTCATGCTACCTGCTCGTTACCTGTTATTGACCCCTGTTCGTGTTTCAGTTCCCAAATCATAACAACTGCTTTCTCACAAACTATTTTTTGACCGTCCTTTGCAACTCACCCTCACCACCATGGGGCTCGGACTATTCTAATTTGCATTCCCTGAAAAACGCTGCTTAACTGCAGTCACAAGCACTGCCACCTTCTCCGTCATTGTCTCCTACACACCAGCCTAAGGGCGGTGGAAGGCCAAATGTTAGCCGGAGTTTTCTTACTGTTGTTGATTCAATGCGACTAAACCCCTGGTTTTTCTCAGTCATTCTGCCCTCGCTAGAAACTCGTCGTCATAACCATAAGTTTAGCATTTTATTGACTACCCATTGCCCATCTGTTTCCGTTGACTACCAAATTGTTCCTATTGACAGTTGTGGTTGGTTGTTCGCTCAATTAGATTTTGTTTATTGTTAAGCCCAATTTAACCGTACTACTTCTTGAATAGGAAATGAAATGAATTATGTGACTGCCACTACGCATACTTACACGTTCAACCAAGAGGAGTATAATTCTTACGTTTGCCTGTTCCCAATCGACTGCTCCCAGTCCACGATCCAACTCAACACACAGGTTTGTTTTCTAGCCTTGATTCATTGTGGGTGATTGAATAAGGATGTTTCTACCACACGTCCCCATGGTAACCCCCAATAGCAAACATATGTGATTCCAGTATTAGGGATGTCTGGATAACAATGTTTTAATTTTTAATAACAAAACCATGGTTTCGATATATAAATCAATAACATGCGTTGCTATTTGTCTACTAAAAATCATCATATGCCACATACATGTCGCTGAACAATCAATTAACTGCAAGTGTATGGATATCAAGTCAAGCGAAGAAATTGAACATGTGACGACAGGCGAAGTGAAATTATGAAGATAATACAAGAAAGGAAGCAACGTACCTCCAATGCAGGACAATCAACTGCTTGATTGCTGGGCTCCCTTGTGGTGGAAGGCTGAAGCCAGGCAGGAAGCCATGCCTCCTCCTGCATATAATATACATCCATATAACAAACATATCACATAGGGAATCCTAAAGTGCATGCATCCAAACTAATTTCCAGAGTGGAAATAGAAGCAATGAAAGTATTAAAGTATCCCAGTGGAGTGTCGTAGGCATGAAACCCTAATGGCAGGCAATTAGTTGATCCATTAACGCAATTGTGGTGAGAAGTTGCAAAAGAAGGGCAGAGCAGAGCATATACCTCAGAGAAGTGAGGAGGATGAAACCCTAATAAGCTCCCCATTGCTGCACCAATCCTTCGCACAGTGGAGGCGGGGGAGTTTATGCCGCCTGCAATGTATGCATCTTTGAACTGGATTGTTCGAAAACTATTTTTTATTTTTTGTGAGCCCGATCCCGCCGAGGGAAAAACAATTCATATCTTTGAACCGGATTGTTTAATGTTTTTTTATTATTAAAACTAGTGGTTTCCCGCCCGCGCTTCGCGACGGATGAAAACATCAATGCAATAGAGAATGACCACATGAATCGGAATCAACTTAACTTATTATTGAATATCATAATCTTAGATAGTTAGACGCTCTCTTCGTGGGTGCCCCAACCATTTTACTTACTAAAATTCTGATTTCAAAAAACCATTGCCCGATACCGACCTGTAACAAAACCGATTAGGTTATTAAACATTGCAAATTTGCAACAATGTAAAAATTACACTTATGAACATCAGGTAACAAATAAAAGCAATCCACATATAAGCAACTTCACAGAAACCAATAGAACTATGACCATGTGAACCCCAAAATTAATTAATCCTTGAATGAAGTTTCAGGTTTTTCACCAATATTGATGATGAAGACAGTTAGTTTCTTAAAGAACTTCATATAGCAATTAGCAAACTCTTTTTTTCTCCTTTGATTTCTCAATCTAATACACACACAAACTCTTGTCATTCCAATCTTAAAACCCTAATCTACTTCTCTAGTTCTTACATTTGCAGCAATAAATACCGACACATTAATCTATTGAATTTTGGAATGCTCTGTTCTATTCTTTTTGCACGTACAGGTACACTCGTCAGTCGAAGAAAGAAGGCCCATAAATCATAAATTCGAATAGTTTTAACCCTTACAATTCTTCTTACTTACGACTGGGAATAGAGATGACAATTAAAACGATGAAATCTCATAAAAGGAACACAAAAACCATACCTTTGACCAATGCATAGAAGCAGCCAACGCACCATTACAAAGCCAAGCAGATCTCAACCGAGGGACGGCGGCGATGCAGGCGACCACATCGGGGCCAGCGCCATGGCAACCACGACCATAAGCCTAGTGGGTAGAGCCACTGCCGTGAAGGCGGTCATCGGACCATTGACCAAGCCATAAATCGACAGATCTAAAAGATCACCGCCACCGGATGCCACCGAAGACGGTCGGCGAGCTGCGACTGTCTCCAAGACGACCTCCGCCATCACACGCGCTGACGACCATCGGCTACCGCCCTTTTCGCGTTGATCTAGAGACAAACGGAAGGGCAACCGCCCACGTCCCCACCGCCATCGTCACCGTCACAAAATCGAATCAGGCACACCAAACGCTCCTTCCGTTGCGGAGACGGTATCCGACAGCCGTAGGCAATGAAGGCGGTGGCGGTGAGCGGTTGTTTTCTCTCCCTACAAATGAACCAGAGAGTCCCTCTTATCTCTCTCTCCTTCCCCTTTTTCTCTGTATAAATATCTCTGAGGAGGGGCCATATGAGGAGGGGCCAAATTGCAAAGCCAATAAACTATGGTGGCCAAACTATAAACCAAGATAAGTATCCTGCTTCTTTCCTTTGCTTTTTAAATATATAGGGTAATTACGTCAGATACTCGTATGTTATACGTGTTGAAATATAAATTATATAAATATAAATATTATATATATGTGTAATATAATATAAACTATAGTATAAAAAGAAAAAAAATTATTATTCATAAGTATATATCTTTTTAAAATACTTTAGTTTTAACAATGTCTAATTACAAATTAAACTATATTTTCACAATATTAAGTCTTATTAAAGTATTATCAATAAAATACTTATTATTTGTAGAAATAACTTATCTTGATTATAATAGCATTAAATGAGAGTTATTAAAAAAATTAAAGTCAAGATCTTGCAAAAATTGCAAATTTATTGTGATTGTGACATATGAACAATACTCGGTGGAGATGATGTGGATATGTTAAAAAATAAACATGTGTCTGATAGTCATTTTGCTTTATTAGAGTAACAAGCAAATTTGCTTACGTGCTGCAACGTGACTGCATAGCAATGTGCATTTGAACTTCGTTATACGCAGTGCGGCATGAACAATGGCGTATTGTATGGTATTTGTGAAATTTGTTACATGAATTGTCATGGTGACAATTTTACAGTTATTCATCAAAATTTAAAATAGATGCATTAGCATATGCCTCCACCAGCTGCTCAACAAGAAACTTCTAATTTATCTGAATCGTCATCTAATGAGAAGGAAATCAAAGTCCAAGAAGCCATACATGTTAGACAAAACTTTTAAGTATCAGCCATCAGAAGATTCTAAAACATTTGTGGCTCTCCAAACTATTGTATCATCTACTGAGTCAAACAGAGATGATTAATCTCATAACTACAAGTTAAAGTTAACACAATGGAGAAAATCATTGAGAGAAAAGATAAAGAGTTAAAAGAAAAGACAGAATATAGTATCACACCTTCACTCATAGCGAAAACACGAGGATGTAACGGGCGGGCTCGACATAACACATTCTTATTAATAGAGATTTAAATGGAGACTTGTGTCGCAGTTAGTCAATTCCACAACAAAAATAGTCAAACAGTCAAAATGAAATTTAAATCCCACAACCCGGGAACAAGTAAACGAAAACATTATCAATCAAGATAATTAAAAATGAAACATAGTTGTCAGAGACACCAAGCAAGTCTAAAATGTGTTTCTTATGGTTATCACTAAGCAGCAACTCTAGTTATGCTCGATTATTGTTACCTGAAAAGATATACTTAAAATGTCAACATATTGTTAGTGAGGTCGCATGTTTAAATAATAAACTGTGGCATCCAGTAATTTTCTGTTACCAAACTCCGTTAGTTCCTTTAGGTTTTGCATACATGTGTCGTGAACACACACTAGTGGTCGTCGAACATTGGTGATTTAATAACAATTATCTATGATAAACAGATGATAATTTAATTAATAATATTGATTATTAACTTGTGGTTATGTGATTTATAAATTTTAAATATTAACTGTGAATTTCACTTGATAACGTGACAACGTGTTATATTTATTTCATGTGTGTTTGCAATTCGTTGAATATATATATATATATATATATATATATATATATATATATATATATATATATATATATATATATATATATATATATATATATATATATATATATATAGGGTAAGTTCAATTGTTAACCCTCTATTATTGCGATAACCGTGTTAACTTTTGAATATCAATCAAAATTATTATTTTTTGTTGGAATAACATCATTACACATATACAAATATGTTCTTTAATGTATATGTATAAATTCATAAGCATAAAAAAGTTTACACTAGCGTAAGTTACACTTACATCAATAAATATTTAGTGATGTAAGTGTAACTTACACTTGTCGTAATTTTTTTACGCTTGTGAATTTACACGTATACATAAAAGAACATAACGTTGTATATGTATAATGATATTATTCCAATAAAAAAATTATGATTTTGATTGATCTTCCAAAGTTAACACGGTTATCGCAATACTATAGGGTTAACATTTGATCTTTGCCCTATATATATATATGATAGTTATTGTTGATTAATAATGCTTGTATTTTATAGTTAAAATTGTTAAAAAGTGCTAAAAGATTAACTTTTACAAAAGGTGATTAAAGAGGGTTTAAATGAAATTCTAATTAAGTTAAGTTTAAGAAAATCCCAACCCTAGCCCCCACCCTTTTTGCGGCCGTGAACCACCTGCACACGCACTACTTTTGCGATTTCAAGCTTTGGATACTAAGAACATCTCGCTTTTGGCATCAATTGAACATTACAAGGTTGTAGCAAGCATAATCCTTGGTTTCTATGAGATTAAATGTTAGGCATTGATTTATTTTTCATAATGAAGAACCCTAGTTCAATTAACATGATTAAACTTGAAATTGATGTGGTTTGATGATAATATGATGTTAGTTGTATTGAATTGATGTTAGTTTTGTGGATTATGCAAAAAAATCATGAAATTGAGTGATTGTTCATACCTTGCTATAAGTAGAAACTTTTATGCATGATGTTTGGGAATTGTGATGAATTGATTGTAGGATTCTGTGTGCCCAAGACACTTAGAATATTGATGTGGTTAGTACGTTATGATTCAAGTCGGGTTATACCCAATAACAAGCTTAGCAAACACCAATTAATATTTAATTGATGATATGATCATGCAATTAAATATTTACACCAATTTAGAAAATGGGTTTTCTAAACAAATTGCATATGAGATGGAACAATTTATTAGGATATTTTGTTTAATAATATTATTTGTAATGTTATTTAAATAAGTTAAATAACATTACAAACTAATAATATGAGTGACTAGATTATACAATTAAAAGGTTAGTTGTATATATATCTAGTAAGTGGACTAGTTAACATACATATGTGTGATAAATTTTAAGAGGGAAACCTTGTGCTTTTAAAACAATTGGCCACCCCCTCCCTTAATTCTGATTGGACCTTTGTGTCCTAGAGAACACACAAGTCTTGACTAGTCTTGTACTCCACTAACTCATTATTCAATACATGCAAAACTTGACCAAAAAAAACTCTCTCCTCTCCCTCTCAAGTTCGGAACTTTCAGCAGGAAGAAAGGGGGTTTTTGAGCTGCGTTGTGGTGTTATTTTTCCTAACAAGAAGGTGACAGGATCTCAGCCTCTCGTTTGATCAATCAGATTGGTTTGCAGCGGATTTAGCACGAAATTAGCAATTAAATCAAGAATACAAAATGTTTTGCATGTAACAGTACAAACATAGAGAGAGGGAAGAGTTCTGCGAAAAATTAATTTTTCTATTACTCAACATGTTTCGGCAATTAAAACAGCATGGTTCACCATCCTTTTATAGGCGGCAAAAGGATGGTGATGATGTCCTTTTGACAGGACATCAACCGATTATTAAAATTACAACTGATGGAACATAAAACTACTGAAGATGTCAACAACTGACATCTTCTTACAAAAGTGTTCCTATCTTTTACAAGTACTGAAAAAGTAAACTACTGAAAATCCTACAACGACTGAAGAACAAACTCTTCAGTCGTTTATAACTACTGATACTATAACAGCTGAAGAACAAGCTCTTCAGCTGTTGTACAAACTACTGAAATAAAATTACAAAACTACTGAAAGGGAAAAACCATCACAACAACTGAAGAAGACTTCTTCAGCTGTTGTGACAAACTCTGAATCTTCAACACTTGGTTCTTCACCCTTGGGCTTCAGATGATGTATCAGCTGATGACTTCAGCAGATGTCATCAGCTGTTGTCTTCAGTCTTTGTCTTCAGACGTTGTGCATCAGTAGATGATCTTCAGTTCTTCAGTTCTTCAGCTTTTGATCTTCAGCACTTGTCTTCAGTACTTTAGACTCTTCAGCTGTTGTACTTCAGATCTTTGATCTTCAAACTTTGCTTCTTCAGACTTTGTCAGAACAGCTGATGAAAGTCTTCAGCAGTTGTTGCAATGGCATGTGGGACTTAGAGGTTTTCCTGATCTTGGCTCATTGGTTCTTTTGGTCCAACAAACTCCCCCTGAACCAATGCAGCCAAAACCTCTAATTATTTGTTGTCCCACTTATTGTTGGCAGAAATATTGGTCTATTTCCTTCTAGATCAGATTAGAAGTTGACCCAGATAAGCACTGGCCTGAGAGGTAGTCTCTAAGGTTTGATTGGCTGAGTATGGATGGGAGCTCTGTTTTGGGGAATTGGACACAGAGCTGTTGTCCCATCCATGAGATCTACCTCCCATGTACTAGCCGGTAGGATTCCTGGGTGTAGGCCTGAAGAAATATCATCTGCTCTTCTTTGGTTAGGTCTTCAGGCTCACCTTCGAACAACCCCTCCCGGCCGTACAGCTCTGAGACATACTTGGCCTGTCTCCCATTACTGAGCTCAACTGTTGTCACTTGCCTATATGCAAACTCATCTGGATGTTTTCCTTCTAACAGCAAGTTGAGCTCATCCCTATGGAAGTTCTCAAGCCTCTTATAGACCAACCCTTTCCTAATCACCCTATGGAAGTTCTCAAGCCTCTTATAGACCAACCCTTTCCTAATCACCCTATTATCTAGCATTGTTTGGGGTGATTGGTTGGCTCTATAGGCTTTCTCGAACTCCTCTACTATTTCCCAGGGTGTTATTACAAGAGCCACAGAGATCACTTCATCTACGATTCTCTTAAGTTGGCTCTTGTATCTCCCAGGCATAGCCTTTTGAACTATCTTGTGAGCCACCCTAGGATCAGGCCAAGTCCTCACTCTTTCCTTTTCATATTGAAAGGTTTGTTTAAGAGTGAAGAGTCTCAGAGCCTCCTTCTTCATGTTCATGATAGAAGTAGAAGCAGCATATGATTTGTCAATGCTTTTCAGCATTACCTCATCGTGTAATCTTTGCTGCTCCTCTTCTTCTAGTTTTACCCTCACAGTGTCCATCTGTGAGGTGGGAGTGATGGTTTGGGATTTGGCTTTTGGTAGAGAGATAACTGCTGAAATGGGCAGACTATCCTCCTCATCCTCCTCTTCTTCTTCTTGCAGCCTCAACACCCTTCTCTTCTTCTGCAAGGGTGGATCATTGGCTGCAGGTTTTGATGGTGAAGGGATTGGTTTTGTGGGTTTTGGTTGGGTGGTTGGTATGGGAATGTTGGCAGGCACTGTTAGCAATCTAGAGATCAGAGAAGTTTTAGTCTGTTTTGCTAACAGTGTCCTGTTCCCAGCACCGGCTTCTGAGAGGGCCTCAGCGACCAGTCCTTTGGTGAAATCACCAGCTGAACAGATCTTGGCGGCTATAGCCAAGATTCTGTCCCTGGTCCATGCTTTAACATCAAGGACTGGCCTGCCCAGATACTTCGAAATGAATCTACTCATAGCCTCGAGTCTCTTTTTGTCCTCTTGGCTATAAGTAGACCATCGGTGTTCGATCTCTCTCATTTCCATCTTCCTGAGCTCCTGATCTAGCATGGCAGTGTCCTTGTCAAAGCCTTGCCTGAACAGCTGCTCAATGGCAGAGTCCATTGATTTGCTCTGTTCAGCATCAGCCTCCTTGACAAGGGCTGCTAGATCAGAGTCAATCCTTTCTCCCTCCTTCTCTCCCTTTTTCTGATAAGTGACACTGAAATCCTTTGGATTCCAGCCACTTCTATAGGCTCACTCTCCTCCCTCACTTTCCTCTTCCCTTTCTCCCTCACCCTACTACTCTCCTCAGCCCTCTCCCTCTCAACCACCACCTCTTTCTCTACCTCTAACTCCTCCTCTCCCCTCTTCCTCTTAGCTTGCACTGATGTCTCCCCTTTTTTGGATGCATTGGTTGTGGTTTGACAATCAAGAAGCGCCTTAGTAACTGCAACCTCCACCAGGGGTTGGATATAAGTGGGAAGCCTCTCATCAATGGTTTTAATGACTAAGTATGGGTGTGATGAGAGGCAGGGATTTCTGGAGGATAGCATCCAGCTGCTCAGGGGGGTTCTGACCCTGAGAGCTAGTGCTAGAAGCAGGGGCTGGTGGTCGAGTTTGTGGGAGTGGCTCAGTGTTTGTGAGACCTTCGGGTGAAGGTGCCATCTGTGGGTTTGTGGTGGCAGATGGACTTCTATCTTGAGTCATTTGAGCAAGCAGCTCTTTGAGTCTACTTATCTCATCCTCCAAGATAGTATTTTGAGCAACTACATCAAAGAAGAAGCTCAGGTCATCATCAGTGTGAACTGAATCACCTGACCTCCTGACAATGTCAGGATGTACATGCTCTGAGTGTGGCTCAGAAATAGCATGTGCCACTTGTTCATGGTACTGGGGACTTCCAGCCTCCGGATTAGATCCATCATCGGCAGTTGCCACTGGTGAGGTCTTATTGATGTTACCAGCTTCACCCTGCTCAGATGCTGATGCAGAGGAAGTGGCAGCCTCACCAGATTGTCCTATCTCCCTAGCCACACTGGGAGATTGGACTTGTGATTCTCTGTGCTGTGGGCTCCCACCGGCACTAGTATCCACCCCCTCTTCGGTTGGAGTCTCCCCAGTTGTGATGGGTTTCTGGGGAGAGGGTGGAGTGCTCAGATGGGTTAGCACTTTGGCTATCACCAATGTAGGGCTTTGTGGGGCGGTCTCAGTGGTTGAGGGGCTTGAAGCAGTATGCACAGGGGAGGACTGTGCTTTTCAATGGCAGTCTTCTCAAGTGAGATAGACCCCAGAAGTGTGGCTACCCCAGAAGTGGTTGCATCAGGCCCCTGTTGAGAGGAAGCCTGTGCGGTTTGGAGTCGTGGTGACTGCTGGGAGAATCGAACCAGCAGCCACATCCTGGCTTTGTGTTGTAGGGGCATCCTCAGGGGACTCATCTCCCTGAGTAGCCTTTTTGGGCTTCTTTTTGGCTTTTGGCTTGGTGGGGACTTTGGATTTGGAGGTGGAGGCTGTGGGTTCCTGCTGCGTGGGTTTTCGCAGCCGGCCAGCCTGTTTTAGGGATTGGTCAGAGTTGTGCCTGGAGTATACCTCGGCTAGAACAGCCATGGCAGGGACCCCAGTGCCAACAAGTCCCTCAGCCTGAAGCTGGTTCTCTATTAAGGCCATGATGAACCGAGGATACAAGATCCATCGGTTAGAAACTGGTTTTGTAGCCATATCCTTGATTTCCAAAAATACAATATCTGTTAAGTTTAAAGGTTGTTTTTCAAGGATAGAGAACAATACCTGTTGCCACCTTGTTAACATCTGGTCCCATGAAGAGGTTTTGGGAGCCAGACACACATTCACCATATGAAAAATGAGGCGTTGGGGATCAGGGAAGTGTTTCTTCAACAAGGTTGCGGCGGAGAGGTCACCCTGGTAGTCGTTGGATGTGAAGGATAGATCCAGGGCGCCTTTGGGGTAGGAGGTTGGGTAGGTGGCATCCTCCAGCTTTAGTGTTTGGCGCAAGGTAGCTGGAGTGATAACCACTGGGTGGTTGTTGACGGAGGACCGGAGAGAGACCTTGCCATTCTGCTCTCCGGTTTGGACGGTGATGTTCGTCCAAAACTCCGTCAGGGAGTCGGTGTAGATGGTAGGGTTCAGAAGGAATGCCGTTTGGTAAGGTGAGTCGTACATCAGATCGACGGCATGGTGAAATTTTGGCCATAATGGTGATTTGGTGAGATGAGCGACACAGTTGTGTCGAGGTTTCAGTTGCATGGTCACCATTAATGGTGTATGGGAAGTTCAGAGGTTTTGAAAGGTTAGGTCAAGTGAGGAGTAAATGCTCTGAACGTTGGGTATTTATAGGGTAGGGCAAAGGCTGAAAGAAAACTACTGAAGGTTTTGGTGTTAGTTATCAGTTGTTGTAACGACTGATGACGTGGTCTTAACCTTCAGTGGTTATAACATCTGAGGACTTGGTGTTAGTCTTCAGTAGTTAAAACTACTGAAACCTTGGTTTTGTCCTTCAGATGTTGTAAACGGCTGAAGAGTTATTGTCAGTCTTCAGTAGTTATGAACTACTGAAGACATAATATTCTTCTTCAGACGTTGTAACGACTGAAGACTTGGTGTTAGCCTTCAGTAGTTGTGAACTACTGATATCAGTAGTTGTGAACTACTGAAGACATGGTATTGTCCTTCAGTTGTCTGGGTATGAAACAGCAGCTGTTGGCATCAGCTGATGAGAAATTACTCATCAGCTGTTTCCGTCAAATCAGTTGTTTCATGCTAGCCTCTACAATTACTCATCAGCTCTTTGGCTGACTTTCAGATGTTTCATTGACCCTTCAGCTCTTGTGAATATTTATGCCTTCAGCTCTTGTGATCAGATGTTCACAAGTGCTGATGAAATACTCTTCAGAGCTTGTGAACAAATTTTGTCTTCAGTACTTGTGTAAGGTTACACATCAGTACTTGTGAGCAAAATTTGTTCTTCAGTACTTATTTATTTGAAAATCATACATCAGTAGTTGTAATCTACCTCACTACATCAGTTTTCAATAAATAATGTACATAAGTACTTGGAGTCATTTTAGTCTTCAGTAGTTGTGAAAGAGCTGAAGACTAAATTACTCATCAGTACTTATATTTGACCTTTGCTCATCAGTAGTTGTGTAGTAAGAGCATCAGCATTGGTCAAATTACTCTAGCTGCAACATACCAAGCCTTAGTACCAAATTTTGGAATGTAGCACTATCTAAGGGCTTAGTAAAAATGTCTGCAAGCTCATCAGCACTAGGCACAAACTTAGGATCAATCAGACCTTTTTCATAGCAATCCCTGATAAAATGATGTCTGATCTCTATATGTTTGGTCCTAGAGTGCTGGACTGGATTTTTAACAATACAAAGAGCTGAAGCACTATCCATTAGTAATGGAGTCTTAGTCTTAGTAATGCCATAATCCAGAAGTTGATTCTGAAGCCAGAGTATCTGAGAGGTACAACTTGCAGAAGCAATGTACTCAGCTTCAGCAGTGGATGTAGCAATTGATGTTTGTTTCTTACTCTGCCAAGAAACTAAACAATTGCCTAGGAATTGGCGACCACCAGAAGTGGATTTTCTGGTGACTTTGCATCCTGCATAGTCACTATCAAAGAAAGCAACTAATTTGCAAGAATGCCCAGTTGAATACCAAAGACCTAGTGATTGGGTACCTTGCAAATATCTAAAGATCCTTTTGACTGCAATCAAATGGGATTCTTTAGGTGCAGCCTGAAATCTAGCACAAACACATGTTGCAAACATGATGTCTGGTCTAGAAGCTGTTAGGTACATCAAGGACCCAATCATACATCTGTAAAGGGTTTCATCAACCGCTTTACCTTTCTGATCTACATCTAGTTGTGTGATGCTGCTCATGGGAGTATAACAGGGCTTACAGGTTTGTAAATCAAACTTATTCAACAACTCTTTGGTATATTTGGATTGATGGATGAAGATTCCATCATCCTGTTGTTTGATTTGTAAACCTAGAAAGAACTGTAATTCCCCCATAGCACTCATTCAAATCTTAGCTTCATGAGCTTTGTATACTCATCACACAACTTTGGATCAGACGATGCAAAGATGATGTCATCTACATAAATTTGAACAAGGAGCTTATGTTCTCCCACAGTCTTGATGAATAAGGTTTTATCAATGGTGCCTCTAGTGAACTTATTCTCTAGAAGAAAAGTTGAGAGTGTCTCATACCAGGCTCTAGGTGCTTCTTCAGCCCATAAAGAGCCTTATCAAGCTTGTACACCCAATCAGGATGTTTATTGTCCTCAAAGCCTGGTGGTTGACACACATAAACCTCTTCTTTATTTTCCCATATAGGAAGGCACTTTTGACATCCATTTGATAAACCTTAAGACCGTGAAAGGCAGCATAAGCTAAGAACAGTCTGATTGCTTCCAGTCTGGCCACAGGAGCAAAGGTCTCATCATAATCAATGCCTTCCTCTTGTGCAAACCCTTGAACAACCAGCCTGGCCTTGTTCTTGACAATTTGGCCATTCTCATCTGTTTTGTTCCTAAATACCCACTTGGTGCCTATAGCACACTTACCTTTGGGTAATGGAACAAGCTCCCACACTTGCTGTTTCTTGAACTGAAGAAGCTCAAGCTGCATAGCTTCCACCCATCCATTGTCTCTTAAAGCAATATGATAGTTCTTTGGCTCTTGCTGACTGATGAAGAGAGCATAGAAGCAGAAGTTGGACAATTGATTCCTGGTTGAAACTCCAGCATGGATATCACCAATGATTTGCGATGTGGGGTGATTCTTGAGCTCTTGATAGACTATGATATCTGTGCAAGTGTTTGTAGATCCATCAGCAGCAACAGATGGTGATGGAGATTCCTGAAACCATGTAGAAGATGGCAGCTCAAACGAAGTAGAGCAAGCAGAAATCTCATCAGCATTTGTAGTGGATGGAGCTGCTGAGGCTACAGGAGCATCAGGTTCAGTGGACTCAGGCAGGTTGTCACTAAACCTGAAGAGGTGAGTACTGACTACATCATCATCAATACCACCAGGTGGAGATCTGTTGACAGGCTCAACAGCTGGAGGTTGATAAGGAACATATTGCAGTATGTCCAGATCAAACAACTCCACAGGGTTTTGTGGAATCTTGTCCTTTGGAGATTCATTGAACTTAACATGCAGAGTTTCTTCAACCACTTTGTTCTACTGTTGAAGACTTGTATGCCTTTCAAGTTGATGAATACCCAACAAAATACCTTGCATCCACCTTACTAGCAAACTTCTGGAGTGGGTTGCTAGTGTTGAGAATGAAACATGGACACCCAAAGGCTCTAAAGAATGAAATCAGAGGAGCCAAATAATGAAGAACTTCATAAGGAGTCTTCATCAACCTCTTATTCACTAAAGCTCTATTCTGTACATAGCAAGCTGTATTGACAGCTTCAGCCCAAAAGGTCAGTGGCAAACCTGAGTCAGCCAACATGGACCTTGCTGCTTCAATGAGAGTCCTGTTCTTTCTCTCCACCACTCCATTCTGCTCAGGAGTTTTAGGAATACTAAATTGCCTTCTAATTCCCTTGGACAGGTAAAAGTCATCAAGTGTGTGGTTTCTAAACTCTGTTCCATTGTCACTTCTCACACACTTGACCTGTAGGGAATACTGCTTTTCTACAAGTAACACAAAGTTCATTATAGTCTTGGCTGCTTCATCCTTGGAGTGCAAGAAGAAAGTCCATACAAACCTGGAATAATCATCCACAATTACCAGGCAGTATTTCTTCTTTGCCATGCTCATCACTCTGACAGGACTAAAGAGATCCATGTGGAGGAGCTGCAAGCAGGCAGTGGACTTTGGTTCTTCTATTGAAGGGAATGAAACTTTGTGTTGTTTTCCTTTCAAGCAAGCAGTGCAGTCATCTTCACACTTGAACTCCTTCAGAGGCAATCCTCTAACTAAACCATGGCTTATCAGCTGATTCATGTTCTTGAAATTAACATGACCCAGCCTTCTATGCCATAGTGTAGACTCTTGAGGAGAGACTTTAGAGAATAGGCAAGGATGGCCTTTTAGATCTATCTTTTTGGAAAGATCTAAGGCATACACTCTTCCTGTCCTGTTGGCCTTCAGGAGAGTGTGTTCATCCAATGCCTTGTCAATCAAACTCAGAACTTTGGATGACAGAATCCGACAGTTCTGGCTTGTGAAAAGGGCAACATGGCCTTTTTCACACATTTGACTGACACTCAAGAGATTGTACTTGAGATTCTCCACATGGTTAACATCATCAAACCTTATTTCCCCATTGGAAACAAAGCCTTTTCCGATGATGTAACCCTTTGCATCATTGCCAAAGGAAACAAATCCCTTCTTTCCTTGAGAGTAGTCATTAAGAAGGGAGTTGCTTCCTGTCATGTGCATGGATCCTCCACTGTCTACATACCAGATGCTTCTATGGCATGTTGAAGAACCCTGCAAACAAAACCATGTGTTAGTTAGTCCTAGAGACCCAAACCTGTTTGGTTTTTGGTCTGTTTTCAACTACAGGTGCAGCACTAACAGGTGTGTTATGTGTGACAGCCTGAGGTGAAGAAGATGGTGCAGAAGAGGAACCCTTTGGCTTGGACTTCCTTTTCTATGATTTCAACACAGGAGCATCTAAGTGGTTGACTCTTCCCACTAGTTGCTGAACCAACATCACTAGCTGTGTCTGATTTTGTGATAAAGCCTTCAGCTCTTAGACACATTGGAGTTTGCTGATGATGGATTCCTATGTTGTACCATCTTTTTCTGAGCAACCTCAGCTGTTGCCTGAGTAACCCCTACCTTCTTTTTAGATTTAGCTTTGGGCTTAGGGATTTTAGGTTTGGATGTTGCTAGTACAAACTTGGTTTCAAACTCATTCTTCATTTTATTGATGTCCTCATTGATTTTCTCCTTCTGTTTGAGTTTGGAACCCCTTTTGTACCAGCAATCATCAGTAAGATGATTGAACAAGCCACATATCTCACATGGCTTCTTCTTCATCTTATGCTGATCATCAGCTGAAGAGGATGTAACTACTGAAGACTTGTTCTTCAGCTGTTTGCCATCAGTACTAGCAGTTTTCTTCCTAGTGCTGCTTTCCTGGTATCCTCTTTAGCTGTCTTCAAACCTTTCCTACTGTTAGTTTTCTTTTCTTTAGTGCTAACAGTATTTGAGGTTTGAACTTCAGATGTTGTCACTTGCTCTCCAGTACCTTCAGTTCTTCTAGTGACAACACCTGAGTTGATCAGCCTTTTGGTCATGTGACAGTCAGCATTTGAACCATCAGCTGTTGTAGCATCAGTGATTGGTTTTGACAAAAGTTAATGCTGACTTCTATCTCTGATGATGCTGATTCAGAAGATAGTAGGTCACATGATGAGAAGGATTGGTTGTTGCTCTCCCCATCAGATTCAACTTCTGCTCTTAAAGTGAAGTCTGTAGGAGGAGCAGTGTGATTATAACCAATGCCAAACTTCACATTGGAAGCTGATTGCTTACTAAGAAGCATTTCAAAACCCTTGCATGATTGCACCCATCGATCACACTCAACTTGGGTGGTTGCAAGAGTTTCCTTGAGGTCTCTGTACTTCTCTAGAAGTACATCTTCCCTAGCTTTATCATCTTTGATTTGGCATTTAAGCTTGTAAATCTCATCATTTTTATCTTTTAGTGCAGCCTCAAAATCAGTTTTTCTTTTGGAAATAATGTGCTCAAGCTCAAGATTTTTATCTATTAAAGCTACATTTGCTTCTCTAATAGAAGCAAATGCTGCTATGCATGATTCAGAACAAAGCTTGGCTTTAGCCTCAGTGGATACCTGTGATGAGGCATTGGATGATGACCCCTCAGCAGAATCAAGGGCTATCAGAGCAAGATTTCCAAAAGGTTGGTCACCACCATGTTGACCAGCACCTTGGAGTAGTTGTTCTTGACCAGATAGCTCATCTGGTAGACTACTCCAGTCAACAACACTTGGGGTGAAAAAGCTGTGTTGTTGAGGTTGTGTGTGATGATGAGATTGGGAAGATTGAGGCTCAGGAAGAGCATGAGATGGTTGAGCCGAGGGTGCTTGAGTTTGACTAGGCTGAGGCATGTAGTAACAGGGGTAAGGATATGGCATATGACCCTGTGGCACAAAATAAGAAGGTGGTGCCTGTGCTTGTGATGGATGGACAGAACTGGAGGAAGGTTGCCCTCTGTGCTGTGAGCTATTGCTGGGAAAAGTCACAAAGGGTGCAGAGGAGTTAGATCCAGATGATCTACACTCTCTTGCAAAGTGTCCAAGCCTTTGGCACTTGTGACACCTCAACTTGCTCTTGTCAAAACCAACTTTGGTTTTGCCAGAGAGTCCAGGGAATTTCCTACCAGTTTTCTTGTAGAACTTTTGAGAGCGGATATTTATCATTGCCATTTGGTTCAAAATATCCATCTCTTCCAGATCATCATCTGGAATGCCCTTCAAGTCCTCTATCAGAAAACACAAGTTGTCACCACTACCTCCTGAACTACTAACACCAACAAACGCTTGTTCTGAGTTGGTAGAGAAATCAATATGCTCATCATAAGAACTTTCTGATGAAGCATATTCTGACTCCTGACTTATCAAGGCAGCATTACCTTGGACAAAGTCATCAGCGAGCTTGCCAGAAGTGGACAACTTCCTCTTTTGCTCTATCTCTCTGTCAAAAGTGAGCAGTTTCCCATGAAGTTAGGTGAGAGATAGAGTTTCCAGGTCTGCACTGGAGCGTAGTACAATGGTATAAGTGTCCCATCTCTCAGGCAGTGACCTGAGGAACCTGTACTCTTGTTTGACCATCTCCAGCTCAGAGATCAAACAAGAGAACCACTCAAACTGCTGGGTCAGAGTTTCACCCTTTCTATATGAGAATGTCTCATATTGTTGGGCGAGGATTTCCCTATTGTTTGCTAAGACCGAATCAGTTCCTCCAAATTGTTCCTTTAGAGCAACCCATAGGTCATGAGCAGACTCATGATGCAAGAGCCCTGAATAAATCTCATTATGAATAGCCATGGCTAAAATTCCATGGGCTCTAGCATCAATTTCGAACAGCTTTAGATCTTCGTCCGAATATTGTTCAGGTTTCTTTGCAACCTGTTCATTAGATTCAGGGACGCTCACCATAGGCTTGTATGGTCCATGCACCACTGACTTCCAACAACCAACACTGTTGACAGCCAAGTGGTGAAGCATACGTCTTTGCCATATGTTATACTCGTTCCTCACAAGCATCGGAGGCTTGGTTGAGGAACCAGTATTGTGAGGATCATTAGTTGGTGTCGCCATCTTAGATTTTAGTCAAAAACAAGTTTAAGCAAGACAAACGTAACTCAAGACCACCAGAGAACCTCAAGATTTTGGCCGGAAACAGCAGAAACTCACTCTCTATGGCTAATTCTTGCAAATTGCTAATTCAATCAAACGTAGAGATCAAAAGAGCAGTTTCAAATGATCAATAGTGAAATCGATCAATGATTAACCTGCTTTGATACCATTTGACAGGATCTCAGCCTCTCGTTTGATCAATCAGATTGGTTTGCAGCGGATTTAGCACGAAATTAGCAATTAAATCAAGAATACAAAATGTTTTGCATGTAACAGTACAGACATAGAGAGAGAGAAGAGTTCTGCGAAAAATTAATTTTTCTATTACTCAACACGTTTCGGCAATTAAAACAGCATGGTTCACCATCCTTTTATAGGCGACAAAAGGATGGTGATGATGTCCTTTTGACAGGACATCAACCGATTATTAAAATTACAACTGATGGAACATAAAACTACTGAAGATGTCAACAACTGACATCTTCTTACAAAAGTGTTCCTATCTTTTACAAGTACTGAAAAAGTAAACTACTGAAAATCCTACAACGACTGAAGAACAAACTCTTCAGTCGTTTATAACTACTGATACTATAACAGCTGAAGAACAAGCTCTTCAGCTGTTGTACAAACTACTGAAATAAAATTACAAAACTACTGAAAGGGAAAAACCATCACAACAACTGAAGAAGACTTCTTCAGCTGTTGTGACAAACTCTGAATCTTCAACACTTGGTTCTTCAGACTTGGGCTTCAGATGATGTATCAGCTGATGACTTCAGTAGATGTCATCAGCTGTTGTCTTCAGTCTTTGTCTTCAGACGTTGTGCATCAGTAGATGATCTTCAGTTCTTCAGTTCTTCAGCTTTTGATCTTCAGCACTTGTCTTCAGTACTTTAGACTCTTCAGCTGTTGTACTTCAGATCTTTGATCTTCAAACTTTGCTTCTTCAGACTTTGTCAGAACAGCTGATGAAAGTCTTCAGCAGTTGTTGCAATGGCATGTGGGACTTAGAGGTTTTCCTGATCTTGGCTCATTGGTTCTTTTGGTCTAACAGAAGGTGTTAGCAAACAAGCTTGGGGTATAGAAGCTTGAGGACTTCCAATCTTGAGGTCTTGGCCGATTTCAGCAACATATACATCTCTTTTCTATCGGGTTTTCTAGCTGGAAGAGAAGGTATATTGGCAGCCCATTGTGGTTGCCATATTATGTTGATTATTACTTATATATAGCTTGCATATTCACATATTATGATCCTTTGATTTTGGGTTGTTTTAAACAAATATATGTCACCATAAGAACATAATTTTCAGCTTATAAAATCGAGTTTTAAGTTGTTATTCCGCTGCGTATTTCGGAAAGTTTAAGTGGTTAAACTCGTTTTTGTGTTCTATCAAACCCATCAATGGCATCTAGAGCCGGTTATGTGGATAGCTAGCTTGTATGGTCTTTTAAAAATGTGGGGGTTTTAACATGTTTATCAAAGCTTCATACAACTTAGTTTATATGAAAAACGCAGTGGATTTATATTTTAAAACATGTTATTAATTTAGTTGTTAAACCATTTTAACAAACAACCCCAAGCCATGGATCTTTATATACAATGCATACAATAATAAGAACATAAGATAGTCAAGAATCTACAACCTTTGTAGCTTCCTAAAACCCAAAGATATGAGCTGTGAAAGATGAGTTCGTGACTGAGTTTTCAACCAAGAAAACCTCAAGGAGTGATACCCCAAGCTTGTACAAACACCTTGCTTTGCTAGGCTTTGAACACCAACTTGTATTTCTCTCTTTTCTTGCGTGACTGGAGCTGAAAATTAGTTTCTTTGGAGCTGAAAATCAGTTTCTTTGGAGCTGAAAGAACTTCTTTCTTTGGCTTCAAAAAAAACGAGAATGAAAGGGAGAGTGAGAGAGAGGAGACTCTTGTGTGTAGGTGGAGAGTATAAAACAATGAAAAGGAGAGTTAGTGCTTAATGCATGTACTTGGAACATGCAAAAGAGGTTCCCAAGAGCATTTCATGGGGTGCCGTATGGGCTCCCTTTTGTCCCTCTCATTTTCAAAATTTTATAAAAAAACCACTCTCTTTCTTTCACCTTTTATAAAATTAACCCATTTTAATTTTATAGCACATACAAATTGTCATTTGTCATTGTATAATTAATTTAAACAATGAACAAGTAATCCCTCATGAACAAATCAATATTTAATGATGTTCATATACAAAAGTAATAATTTAGAAAATCCAATTTTCTAAATTGGTGTCACTACTTATTTGTATGATTTTATCAACAAATAAATTATCTTTCGGTGTTTGTTTGGCTTGTTATTGGGTATGACCCGACTTGGATCATATTACACTAGCCACATCAATTTAATATAAATCTTGGGCAGATCAATTCCTTCAATCTCCCACTTGCACAAGACTTATAGAAGATTGATGCAAGCAGCAAATAATGCCTAGCAACGGTTTGCTACCCCTAATGTATATGACTAAGTGCCATTCAATAACATCATCCTTTTCAAGTTCCTTACTTGAATATGTTTTAGGTGAATTAATCATCTATCCTTTTGTTGCAGATGTCATGTTAAATCCAAGAGACACAGAATTGTCATTCTCTGATGATTTAACTTTAACAGGCCTTAGACATCTAACTCTCAACGAATAAGAGGAACAAATTCCATCTTGACTACATACGTCTCTCACAATCACCTCATATCATACCTGAACTCAGCCTTATGTACTGCCAATTTTTCAGAACAGCAAAGTACTAAGTCAAAGTACAATACTTGGTGAATATCAAGATCCAATATGTATCTCAGGTCTGAGGATACAATGATATTCGCCTTTACTCAATATCTCTTATGACTAATCATAAAGATTCCATGCAGAAATAATTGAGAGCGGGTCAGTCCAATATCTATATCCCATAGATATCAATGAACCTTGGTAGCAACCTCTTGCTCTATATTCACACCTTATGAATATCAACCAATCCAATTTCATTATAGTCTTACATTCATAATTGTTCCCACAAGTATGATCGACTACGGACGTTTAGAATAACTTATTTATTCACGGATTTAAACATGCTAAAATAGAAGAACAAATGAAATTATAACTATATAATTAAGTCAATTAACATAAGTTCCAATATCTAAATACAAAATACAACATCAAACCAAGTCACTTGAATATCTAAGTCCCATGGCACAAGCATGGCCTTCATGCTTTGCCCTTTCAAGGAGCTTTGTGAGTGGATCCACAATGTTTTTATCAGTGTGGACTTTGCGAATACATATCTTTCCTTTTTCAACTTCATCCCTTATGTAGTTGAATCTCCGTTCAATGTGCCGAGTCTTTTGATGAGCACGAGGTTCCTTGATTTGAGCAATCGCACCCTCGTTGTCACAAAAGATCTCTAGGGGATCCTGAATGGAAGGGACTACCCCTAGATCGGCTATGAATTTCTTCAGCCATGCAGCTTCCTGTGCTGCCATTGAAGCGGCGACGTATTCAGACTCTGTAGTGGACAACGCTACGACTTCTTGCTTTGAGCTTTTCCAAGAAACAGCTCCGCCATTCAGAATAAAGATGTACCTGATTGAGATCGTGAATCATCTCGATCGGTTTGGAAACTCGCGTCCGTGTAACCTTTTACGACGAGATCCTCTTCACCAGACCCGTAGATCAAGAACATATCCTTAGTCCTCCTTAGGTACTTCAGAATGTTCTTGACAGCCATCCAATGACTATCACCAGGATTTTGCTGGTATCTACTTGTCATGCTTAAAGCGCATGACACGTCTGGTCTAGTGCATATCATTGCATACATGATGGATCCTATAGCAGATGCATATGGGATTGCCTTCATTCTATTTGCTCCTCCTTTGAGCTTGGACATTGAGTCGTGCTCAATATTGTCCCTCTTGAATAGGTACACTACCTTTCTTAGAGTTTTCCATCTTGAACCTTTTCAAGATTTTGTCAATGTATGCACTTTGATTCAAACCAATTAGCCGCCTTGATCTATCCCTATAGATCTTTATTCCCAGAATATAGGCAGCTTCACCAAGATCCTTGATGGAAAAACAACTTCCAAGCCAGGTTTTTACACCTTCCAAGGTTGGGATGTCATTTCCAAATAGTAGTATGTCATCAACATACAATACTAGGAAGGTTATTATGCTCCCACTAGCCTTCTTATACACACAAGCCTCATCAGCGTTTTGATGAAGCCAAATTTCTTTATCTCCTCATCAAAACGGTGATTCCAGCTTCTCGATGCTTGCTTTAATCCATAGATTGATTTCTTTAACTTGCATACTTTATCAGGATGTTTTGGATCGACAAAACCTTCAGGTTGAACCATATAGACATCTTCCTCAAGATATCCATTTAGGAAAGCGGTTTTGACATCCATTTGCCAAATCTCATAGTAGCAGCTATGGCAAACAATATCCTTATAGACTTTAGCATTGCAACAGGTGAGAAAGTTTCATCATAGTCAACCCCTTGAGTTTGAGTGAAACCCTTTGCTACAAGTCTAGCTTTGTAAGTATCCAAGTTTCCATGCATATCGTTTTCTTCTTGAAAACCCACTTACTTCCAACTACTTTGGAATTAAGAGGTGGGACGACAAGTTCCCAAACTTGATTGTCATACATGGATTGCATCTCTACGTTCATGGCTTCAAGCCATTTGTCACAATCTAAATTGGACACTGCATCATGATATGTGGTTGGTTCATCTGAATCTACCACATAGCATCCATCCATGAAAAATCCGTATCTTTCAGGTGGATTACTAGTTCTACCACTTCTGCGAACGTTTTGTGTGTATTGATCAACCGCTTGATCATTCTCAACATCCTCATATTGAGTGCTAGTTTCAACCAAACGTGCATCGGGCTATGAATCTTGATCCTCCTCAAGATCCACTGTTCTACTACTAGTTTCTTCCATAAGGAACTTTGTTTCTAAGAACTCACCCTTTCTGGCAACAAACACCTTTTGTTCCAGTGGATCATAGAAATAATATCCCATAGAATCTCTAGGATATCCAACAAAGATACACTTGGTGGATCGGACATCTAATTTGTTTGGGGTGGGAGTCTTAACATAAGCCTCACAACCCCAGACCCTTAAGTATGATAGGGATGGAACTCTTCCATGCCATATCTCAAAAGGTGTCTTTTCCACCTTTTTGGTTGGGGCCATATTCAAAATACGGGCCGCGGAGAGCAAAGCGAAACCCCAAAATGATAGAGGCAATGTGCTTCTAGCCATCATAGATCGAACCATATCCAATAAGGTTCGATTCCTCCTTTCAGACACACCATTATGTTGTGGTGTTCCAGGTGGAGTGAGTTATGAGACAATCCCACAACTCCTAAGATGATCTTGAAAAACATCACTTAGGTATTCACCGCCTCTATCGGTACGGAGAACTTTAATTGATTTGTTGAGTTGATTTTCTACTTCATTCTTGAAGATTTTGAACATTTCAAAAGCTTCATCTTTGTGTCTTAATAAATACACATGCCCATAACGACTATAATCGTTGGTAAAGGTAATGAAGTATCTCTCACCATTCCTAGTCATTGGCTTAAAAGGACCACATACATCCGAATGTATGATACCTAATAAATCTTTCGCCCTTTCGTTAGTTCCACTAAAGGGTGCCTTAGTCATTTTTCCTTGTAAACAAGATTCACATACATCAAATGAATCACATTCATTTGTTTTTAAAAGACCATTCTTTTGAAGCGTTTGTATACGTTTCTTGTTTATATGACCAAGACGACAATGCCAAAGGTAGGTATCACTTAAATCTAATTTGAGTCTTTTGGTGGTTGCTTGGTATATAGAGCTATCATATGTTGCGTTTTCATGAACCAATTCATAAATACCATTACAAGGTATAGCCTTAAAATAAAATACATGATTTAAAGAAACATGAATATCATTGTCAACAAACTTGAAATCATAATCATATTGTCTTAAACGAGAAACTGAAATTATGTTCCTAGTCAAGCTAGGAGCATATAATACATTATTTAAAATAACTTCCAACCCACTTGGAAGCTTCAAAATGCAGTCTCCTTAGGCTTCCACGTGAACCTTTGCACCATTGCCCATGAAGAGACTTATTTCCCCTTTTGCATAATGCTCATTTCTTCTGAACCCCTGCAATAAATTACAAATGTGAGTTCCACATCCGGTATCTAATACCCATGTGTTAGAAGAAATAACATTCAGCTTAACATGTATCATCTAAATTATACCTGTGGTTTGCCCCGCATCCCTCTTTTCTCTCAACTCTTTGAGATAGACTGGACAATTTCTCATCCAATGCCCTATCTCACCACATTTGAAGCATGGGTCGTTCACAGCAACCTTTTGCTTCTTCTCCTTGGGCTTCGAAGGTTGCGCCCTAACAGCCATCTTCCCCTTTCCCCCAACATGCCCCTTTCCTTTGGCAACAGTTGCCTTAGGAGGGGGTAGAGACCTTCTCTTTCTCCCACCTTCATTTATGGTGAGAACGGGTAAAACCCTTTTACCCATTCCCGCCTCAACTGATTTGAGCATAGAATGAAGTTCATTTATGCTCTTGTCCCATCCGTTCATGTTGTAGTTCATGACGAATGCCTCAAACCTTTAGTTAGGCCATTAAGAATCAAATCCGTGGCCAACTCTTTTGAGACGGGACAGTTCAGCCTTTGAAGGCGGTCGATGTGGCTTTTCATCTTAAGAACATAAGATGAAACTGATTGGGATTCCTCCATCCGACATGTGTTAAGCGCTTGAACCGTTTCGTAGCGCTCCACTCTAGCTTGTTGCTGGAACGTTTGCCGCAACTGAGTGATCATGTCGTAAGCTCCATGGAGCTCATACTCCTTTTGGAGTTCGGGTGTCATACTTGCTAACATTAGGCAAGAGACTTGGACGGAGTCTTCCACATATTTAACCCAATCATTATACGCTTCCACATCTTTCTCGTCAGGTTCATCGGGGATGGGGTCATCAAGGATGTAGGCCCGCTTTTCTTGCTTGAGAACAATTCTCAAGTTGCGGTACCAATCCATGAAATTGTTAGGTGTTAGACGATCCCTTTGAAGGATCGCCCTTAGGGATTGGTTGTTTTGGTTTGGTACATCATTATTAGTGTTGTTGTTGTCGGCCATCTACAAGATTTTACAAAGTTCCATTAGTAATCGTTGATATAATTATATTTCATTTATCAATACCCTTTATGTCTCATAGACCATTAATAAATAAAATTTTAGAATCCAACGTTATATTTAAATATTGGTTAGGTGACCTTTATCCCATTATTTAAATAAACAAGGTAGTCATAAATGACAATTACAACCTATTGTAACTTCTAGTGGTATGGGATCGTTTGAACATCTTATGTTTATAACGGCATGTTTATCCCATCAACACCTTTTGTAAAACATATTTAGGTGATCCATTCAATATATTTTACAAATCAAGTTGTCCTACTTACACATACGTGTGAGTTTACTACATAAGTGGTTAGGTGACCTTTATCCCACAAACATGGTATTCTCACCTCAAGTTATAAGTTCCCTCAAAGTGGTTAGGTGACCTTTATCCCACTAAGAGTTTGCAAGTAACCTAAGTGTTGTGTAAAAGGATGGTGTTTAACTTGTTATCAAAAGGGATTTACAATTTCACAATTCTTGTTTAGAAAAGTCTATGTACCATATGATTGTATGCATTCAACCATATGGTACCCTATTGGTTCTTTTAAATAAAACCCATTTCATTTTGCAAACCATTAACTCCTTTTATAGAACCATTCTATTTATGCTTAATGATTTGAGAACCAATTACTTGTTTATTGTTTGTTTTAGTTGACGGTTTGTTAATCACATCCAAATATTCAAAACAAACATCATCATATGCATTCAACCAAACATAAACAAAACAAGTCATATATGCATAACAAAGCATACTAAGTTGATCACACTTGTTTAGCTAAAACAAGTGTGTCAAGTGGTCATGTCCTAAGGGTTTAGAATCATGACACATGGTTGACCAAAGGGACTCCCACTTGAAACCACATCTTCAAGCATCCTCTTTGTCTTATCTTTTCTCCAAGTCTTGATCTTGAGCATCCTTTACAAAATATGTAGTAAAGAAAAAAAACTAATCTATTTATTACAAACCATATGGATGAATAGATTACAAAACAAAACTTGAAACCAAAGATAAATTATTACATGCCCAAATGAATATAACATGACAACCAATCATTCAATCCAAAGGGTCAAGGCTTTGTTATGCATAATCAACAACAACATGAGCAAACATACATAAGAAATCGATTTTCAGCCCCTTGTAGCCCATGTTTTTGGCCAACATAAACCAAGAACAAGTGGGTTAAGAACACATAAACAACCATATAATAAACTAGAGTTTTAAAGATCCTTGTATGCATAAAGTAGCATCTTTAAAACACCATAAGGGGTCAAAATCCAGCCCCTAACTCACGGATGTTTGGTGTCAAGCACCACAAAAACCGTGAACTAGAAGGTAATACATGTATGCATATGTATAAGTGGCTCTTGATGCCATTGTAGGGGTTTTAACATGTTTATCAAAGCTTCATACAACTTAGTTATATGAAAAACGCAGCGGATTTATATTTTAAAACATGTTATTAATTTAGTTGTTAAACCATTTTAACAAACAACCCCAAGCCATGGATCTTTATACACAATGCATACAATAATAAGAACATAAGATAGTCAAGAATCTACAACCTTTGTAGCTTCCTAAAACCCAAAGATATGAGCTGTGAAAGATGAGTTCGTGACTGAGTTTTCAACCAAGAAAACCTCAAGGAGTGATACCCCAAGCTTGTACAAACACCTTGCTTTGCTAGGCTTTGAACACCAACTTGTATTTCTCTCTTTTCTTGCGTGACTGGAGCTGAAAATCAGTTTCTTTGGAGCTGAAAATCAGTTTCTTTGGAGCTGAAAGAACTTCTTTCTTTGGCTTCAAAAAAAACAAGAATGAAAGGGAGAGTGAGAGAGAGGAGACTCTTGTGTGTGTAGGTGGAGAGTATAAAACAATGAAAAGGAGAGTTAGTGCTTAATGCATGTACTTGGAACATGCAAAAGAGGTTCCCAAGAGCATTTCATGGGGCTGCCGTATGGGCTCCCTTTTGTCCCTCTCATTTCAAAATTTTTATAAAAAAAACCACTCTCTTTCTTTCACCTTTTATAAAATTAACCCATTTTAATTTTATAGCACATACAAATTGTCATTTGTCATTGTTTAATTAATTTAAACAATGAACAAGTAATCCCTCATGAACAAATCAATATTTAATGATGTTCATATACAAAAGTAATAATTTAGAAAATCCAATTTTCTAAATTGGTGTCACTACTTATTTGTATGATTTTATCAACAAATAAATTATCTTTCGGTGTTTGTTTGGCTTGTTATTGGGTATGACCCGACTTGGATCATATCACACTAGCCACATCAATTTAATATAAATCTTGGGCAGATCAATTCCTTCAAAAAATGTGTTTTATGGACTTTAAAACCCCTTTAGGGGCTGCTATGTTTTGTTTGAATGATTCCCCAAACTTTCAAGGTCATGTCACACATGCTAGTGATTAGACCTTGAAAGATATATATTATGAAATGTTGATTGTTTGGACAATGTTTAAAACCCAAAATTTCAGTTTATGTTGGCTGAAATTTGGTGGTTTTAAGTGGGGTTTCATTATATGTTTGGATGATATGATCATTGGATGTTAGTGTGCATAACCTAGCCTTTGGCCTTATGATTTGGATGATTGAAATGGTTGGTTTTTATTCATTCAATAGGTTGTAATATTTATGTTTATTATTTGGGTTGTAATTATTTATTCATTTGGTTATGTAATTAATAGATTAGGTGCATTTCTTTTATTAGAAAAAATGTATTAGGATACAATTTTGTAAAAAGAAGATGCACAAGATCAAGACTCAAAGATGGACATCAAAGACATGGAACTTGAAGCATATGGATGCAAGTTCAAGTGGGGGTCTATGAAGAACTCAATTTTGTGTGTATTCAACCCTTAGGAAAGACCAAATGACCACACTTGTGATGGCAAACAAGTGTGGTCACAATAGTAGCTATGGTTATGCACATATGGTTGTTTATGTTTATGCTTGGTTGAATGTTTGTTATTTGATTGTATGGTTGATATTTTGACATGCATTACAAACTAATTAACAAACTTAACAAGCTAAAAATGATGGTTCTTAATCATTAAAAGTTAATAAAAGGTTATTAAAATGAGTTAATGATTTTAAAGATTAAAATAGGTTTTAATCAAAGGACCATAGGGTACCTTGTATTTGAAAGCATGCAAATACAAGTACATAGAGTTTTCTAAAACTAGAATTATGAAACCTCTACATATTCAAAATAAAAACAAGATCAACACCGTCCTTTTACACAACACTTAAGTCACTTGGGAACTCTTAGTGGGATAAAGGTCACCTAACCACTTTGAGGGAACTTATGACTTAAGGTGAGAATGCCATAATAGTGGGATAAAGGTCACCTAACCACTCATTTTGGTAAATTCACACGATGTGTAAGTAGGATGTCTTGATTTGCAAACCATGTTAAATGGATCACCTAAAATGTGGTTTCTAAATGGTGTTGATGGGATTAACATGCCGACCTTACATATGATGTTTAAAGTCGATCCCATACCTCTAGAAGTTGCAAATGGTTGCAACCGTCAATCGTTGACCACCTTATTAATTTAAATCATGGGATAAAGGTCACCTAACCACAATTTAAATCTAATGTTGGGTTCTAGATTTTAATATAAAAATGACCTTAAAAGGCATTAATTATTAAAAATAGCAATATCGAAAATACTAAAATAGATCTTTGTTATATTTTGTAGATGGCCACCAATAATTAAAATCACGATAACTCATCCGCGTCCAACCAATCATTACGAGCGATCCTCCAAAAGGAACGTCTAAATCATAACAACTTTATTGATTGGTATCGAAACTTGAGAATCGTTCTCAAGCAAGAGAGAAGATCATATGTTTTAGACGACCCTATCCCTGATCAACCTACTGAGGATGATGAGGAGGCCTACAACGATTGGCTGAAGTACACTGAGGACTCCGTCCAAGTGTCTTGTCTCATGCTAGCGAGCATGACTCCGGATCTCCAAAAAGAGTATGAACTTCACGGAGCTTACGACATGATAACCCAGCTGAAGGAAACGTTAAAACAGCAAGCAAGGGTTGAGCGCTTCAAAACGGTTCGAGCACTCCATGCATGTCGTATGGACGACAACCAATCTGTTTCATCTTATGTACTTAAGATGAAAAGTCATATTGACCGCCTCGAGAGGCTTAATTGTCCCGTCTCGAAGGAATTGGCCACGGATTTGATCCTAAATGGCCTTACCAAGAAGTTCGAGACATTCGTGTTGAACTACAACATGAATGCTTGGGACAAAAGCATTGGTGAGCTTCACTCAATGCTCAAAACGGCCGAGGCGGCCATGGGTAAAAGGGTTTTACCCGTTCTCACCATCAACGAAGGTGGGAACAACAAAAGGCCTCATCCCGCATCCAAGGCAAAGGTTGCCAAGGGTAAGGGACCCGTATAGGGAAAGGGGAAAGGGGTGGCAAGGGTGCCACCCAAACCACAAGAGAAAAAGCAAAAGGTTGCTACAAATGACCCATGCTTCAAGTGTGGGGAGATAGGACATTGGGCAAGGAATTGTCCTGTCCATCTCCAAGAGTTAAAAGCTAAGAGGGATGCCGGGCAGACCTCAGGTACAATATACATGATTCACGTTGATCTTAATGTTACATCTTCTAACACATGGGTATTGGATACCGGATGTGGAACTCATATTTGCAATTTGTTGCAGGGGTTCACAAGAAGTAGGGACTTCAATCAAGGGGATGTTAGCCTCTTCATGGGTAATGGAACTAAAGTATTAGTTGAAGCTCATGGGGACTACATCCTAAAACTTCCAAGTGGCTGGATTATTTTGAAGAATGTTTTGTATGCTCCTAATTTGACTAGGAACATTATTTCAGTATCCCAATTAAGACATTATGATTATGTATTATCCTTTATTGAAAATGATATTCATGTTTCTTTAAATGGTATGGTCTATTTTAAAGCTATTCCCATTAATGGTATTTATGAATTGGTTCATGAAAATACTTTAAATAGTTCATTGTACCAAACAAACACCAAGAAACTCAAGTTGGACTTAAGTGATACCTATCTTTGGCATTGTCGTCTTGGTCATATAAACAAGAGACGTTTACAAACACTTCAAAAGAATGGTCTTTTAAAAACAAATGAATATGATTCATTTGATGTTTGTGAATCTTGTTTACAAGGTAAGATGACTAAGGCACCCTTTAGTGGAACTATTGAAAGGGCAAAAGATTTATTAGGAATCATACATTCGGATGTATGTGGTCCTTTTAAACCAATGACTAGGAATGGTGAAAGATACTTCATTACCTTTACCGACGATTATAGTCGCTATGGGTATGTGTACTTATTAAGGCACAAAGATGAAGCTTTTAAATATTCAAAATCTTTAAGAATGAAGTAGAAAATCAACTCAAAAGTCAATTAAAGTTCTCCATAACGATAGAGGAGGTGAATACCTAAGTGATGCTTTTCAAGATCATCTTAGGAATTGTGGGATTGTCTCACAACTAACTCCACCTGGAACACCACAACATAATGGTGTGTCTGAGAGGAGGAATCGAACCTTATTGGATATGGTTCGATCTATGATGGCTAGAAGCACATTGTCTCTATCATTTTGGGGTTTCGCTTTGCTCTCCGCGGCCCGTATTCTAAATATGGCCCCAACCAAAAAGGTGGAAAGGACACCTTTTGAGATATGGCATGGAAGAGTTCCATCCCTATCATACTTAAGGGTTTGGGGATGTGAGGCTTATGTTAAGACTCCCACCCCAAACAAATTAGAAGTCCGATCCACCAAGTGTATCTTTGTTGGATATCCTAGTGATTATATGGGATATTATTTCTATGATCCACTAGAACAAAAGGTGTTTGTTGCCAGAAAGGGTGAGTTCTTAGAAGCAAAGTTCCTTATGGGAGAAGCTAGCAGTAGAACAGTGGATCTTGAGGAAGATCAAGAACCATAACCCGATGCACGTTTGGTTGAAACTAGCACTCAACATGAGGATGTTGAGGATGATCAAGGGGTTGATCAATACACACAAGACGTTCGCAGAAGTGGTAAAACTAGTAATCCACCTGAAATATACGGATTTTTCATGGATGGATGCTATGTGGTAGATTCAGATGAACCAACCACATACCATAATGCAGTGTCCAATTCAGATTATGACAAATGGCTTGAAGCCATGAACGTAGAGATGCAATCCATGTATGACAATCAAGTTTGGGAACTTGTTGCACCACCTCTTAATTCCAAGGTAGTTGGAAGTAAGTGGGTTTTCAAGAAGAAAACCGATATGCATGGAAACTTGGATACTTATAAAGCTAGACTTGTAGCAAAGGGTTTCACTCAAACTCAAGGGGTTGATTATGATGAAACCTTCTCACCTGTTGTGATGCTAAAGTCTATAAGGATATTGTTTGCCATAGCTTCTCATTATGATTATGAGATTTGGCAAATGGATGTCAAAACCGCTTTCCTAAATGGGTATCTTGAGGAAGATGTCTATATGGTTCAGCCTGAAGGTTTTATCGATCCAAAACATCCTAATAAAGTATGCAAGTTAAAGAAATCAATCTATGGATTGAAACAAGCATCGAGAAGCTGGAATCACTGTTTTGATGAGGAAGTAAAGAAATTTGGCTTCATCAAAAACGCTGATGAGGCCTGTGTGTATAAGAAGGCTAGTAGGAGCATAATAACTTTCCTAGTATTGTATGTTGATGACATACTACTATTTGGAAATGACATTCCAACCTTGGAAGGTGTAAAAACCTGGCTTGGAAGTTGTTTTTCCATTAAGGATCTTGGTGAGGCCGCCTATATTCTGGGAATAAAGATCTATAGGGATAGATCAAGGTGGTTGATTGGTTTAAATCAAAGTGTATATATGATAAATCTTGAAAAGGTTCAAGATGGAGAACTCTAAGAAAGGTACCGTACCTATTCAAAGAGGAACGATATTGAGTACGACTCAATGTCCAAGCTCAAAGGATGAGCAAGATAAAATGAAGGCAATCCCATACGCATCTGCTATTGGATCCATCATGTATGCAACAATATGCACTCGACCGGACGTGCCATGCGCCTTAAGCATGACAAGTCGTTACCAGCAAAATCCTGGAAACAGTCATTGGATGGCTGTTAAGAACATACTTAAGTTCCTAAGGAGGACAAGAGATATGTTCCTGATCTATGGATCTGGTGACGAGGAACTCGTTGTAAAAGGTTACACGGATGCGAGTTTCCAAACCGATCGTGACGATTCACGATCACAATCGGGATACATTTTCATTCTGAATGGAGGAGCGGTCTCTTGGAAGAGCTCCAAACAGGATGTAGTGGCTCTATCAACATCAAAATACGTCGCCGCCTCATTGGCAGCTCAAGAAGCTGTATGGTTGAAGAAATTCATTGCCGATCTAGGGGTTGTCCCTTCGATTCAGGACCCCCTAGAGATCTTTTGTGATAACGAGGGTGCGATTGCTCAAATCAAGGAACCCCGTGCTCATCAAAAGACTAGGTACATTGAGCGGAGATTCAACTACATACGAGATGAAGTTGAAAAGGGAAAGATATGTATTCGCAAAGTTCACACGGATCAAAACATTGCGGATCCTCTCACGAAGCTCCTTGAAAAGGCAAAGCATGAAGGTCATACTTGTGCCATGGGACTTCGATATTCTAGTGATTGGATTTGATCTGTAAATTTTGTATTTGGATATGTGGAACTATTTATTATTTGAATAAAATTATTTGGTTATATTGTTTCAATAATGTTCCAATTTAGCATGTTTAATCCATGAGTAAAATGTTTACTCTAAAAGTCCGTAGTCGTTCAGACTTGTGGGAACAAGTATGAAGGTAAGATTATTATGAACTTGGATTGGTTGATATTCATAAGGATGAATATAGAGCAATGGGTTGCTACCAAGGTTCATAGATATTTGTGGGATACAAATATTGGACTAACCCTCATCTCAAATTTTACTACATGGAATCTTATTGATTGATCATAAGTAAATTTGAGTAAAGGCGAATATCATTTGGTATCCTCCAACCTGCGATACATATTGGGTTTTGATATTCACCAAGTATTATACCTTGAGCTAATTCTTCACTGTCCTGAAATAGTGGACAGTTGCAGGATCGATTTCGGGTGGTTTCTCTCTCAACTCACTGTGAATCAACACTCGGCAAGCAGTCTTTAGGAAGAGTTGATCACAATATACCAAGTAACAAGCAGTAAGAAAATTAACACAGCAAGTAATTTTCAAGGTACTTTTATATATTGCTTCTCAACTCAAAGGATTACAAGACGCTTGGACTCAAATCGCTTGTCTAAAGAGTTACAGGGAGAAGATATATAAATACTACCTACAGCCGGGAATACTTTGATTCCAGCTGGACACCTCTAACCTTACATCTATACTACAAGACTCTAGGTGAGGTCTTTCAGACATTTTGCATGCCTGAGAGTGGGTAGTCAGGACATGTCCCTGACTTACCCATGCTACCAACTAAGGTTGGTAACGTGTACTATCATCAAAAGGTGAGCAGTAGAATAAAGTATGGTCAACAGCATGGTCCTTTAGGAAGAACCCATGCTGTGTCACCCATGCGGTGTCAGAGGTCTGCATGCGGACTGACAGGGACCATACCTTTATCTGCTGGACATAGCATTGTCTTCCGAATGATAAAGTGCTTCAGAAGTATAACTTCTTTCCGAAGGCACTTACACTTCGGAAGACTGCTTCTTCCGAAGCTTGGAGTCTTCTTTGTCTTCGGAAGCAGACTTTGTCTTCAGCTCTTTCATCAGACTTTGTCTTCGGAAGCTTTCAGACTTTGTCTTCGGCTTTTTCATCAGACTCTGTCTTCGGAAGCTTTCAGACTTTGTCTTCAGCTCTTTCATCAGACTTTGTCTTCGGAAGCTTTCAGACTTTGTCTTCAGCTCTTTCATCAGACTTTGTCTTCGGAAGATATCTTCAGCTGTTGGCTTCAGTTGTTGTCATCAGCAGTTGACTTCAGCTTTTGCCTTCAGAAGATATCTTCAGCTGTTGTTCCTTAGACTCTCGGAAGATCTCTTGCTTGACTTCGGAAGCCCTTTGATGTAGTACCAAAAGTGACTATGAAGTGAATTTGGTTGCACCAGCCTTATCATGATCCAACAACTCCCCTAGGCTGATGCTACCAAAACTTCACTTCCCTCTTCTTCTCAAAGTCTCAGCACCAAGGCGAGCAGATGTTTATCAGTATCTTCATTCTTTCCTGCTGTGATGCTGAGAATCTTGTACAAATCTTTGGTGGACAGCACCTCTACTCTGTCACCTTGGATTATATGTACCCTCTGTTGTGGCCCTCTGAAAAGAGTTAGTTGATGGGAAGTATAGTCATATTCCCATCGAACTATTGGTTCCAATTCAGGACCTTCCACCATCTGTAGAAAGGCTGTGCCTTTGGTGGTTGATCTTTCCTTGTCTTCCACTCTTTTCAGCTTCAACTCTTCTTCAATCTTGGCTCTTCGACTTCGTTCAGCCAAGTGGAGACCGCTGATGTAATTTCTTATATGTGCAGCAGTCTCAGAGTTGGAGGGATTGGAGAATGGCTTCTCTGCAAGCTCGGCAAGATCAAATCTGCTGAGATGCAGTAAAGAGGTGGCATTAAGCCTGTTGGTTTCGCCATTCTCTCTTTCCACAACAAAGTTGTGAGAAGGTTCATCGAACCTCCACTGGATTATAGCATTTCTAGGCCCAGGAGATTGACCAGAAATCCTGTCCTCTTTCCTGGTATCCAGCAGAGTCACCAGTCTTCTTCTTAGTCTCTTCTCTCAGCATTGAGGGTATCGGAGTTGAGACAAGAAGTCTTGCAGCCTGGCCCAAGGTGTCTCTAGGCAATTCAAGAAATTGGCCTAGGGTGAGGGAGCTTGAAGAGTTGTCAACATAGGTGATGTTGATAACCTCTCCCTCAAAGGAGATACTGCTCAAAGTAGTGCAATTGATGAGCTTTGTCTTGAACTCCTTAATTTCCTCAAAGGAGAAATGTTTAGGAGGCTGAGAGGATGGTCTTGGTTGTTGGGGTAGGCTTAGGTTTAGTGGTTTTGGGTTGAGTCTTGGGTTTTAGGATAGATAGTTTGGGTGGTTGAGGTGATGTGGTAGGTTTGGGTAGAGTTGTGGGTTGAGGGGTGAAGGTTTCATCAGTGGGTTCAGGTTTGATGGGAAAAGGGGTTGGTTCTGGTGTGGGTTGTGGCTGTGGTTGAGTGGCTGGGGTGAAAACCATTCCCTTCATCCTCCTGTACATCTCCTTCCTTTTCCCCAAACGGATGTCAGCTTTTATTTCACTGACTATCCGCTGGAGTGTCCTTTCGGACATAGGTCCCACCTGCCTACCAGAGAAGCCATGTGCCCGGAGATAGTCCTTCATCCAGGCTTTGTCAGTTGACTTCTTGGTGGCAGTGACCTCCTTCTCTTCCTCCCTCTTCCTCTTCACCTTCAGCTTCTCCCTAGCAGCCTTCTTCCTTTCCTTCTCCATCTGATCCTGCTCCTTGTGTGGAGCAGCAGGATCATGTCATTGTCATGTGGAGACAGTTCAGGAAGACTGAAACCTCTTGAGAGCAGGAACTTGATCCTAGCCTCTCTCAGCTTCAGGGCTGCCTCCCTCTGCTCTTGTTCTTCCCTCTCCAAGGCCAACCTGGCTTCCCTTTCTTGTTGTAGCCTGGTTGACCTCTCCAAAGTCACCAACTCCTCTAATGGTAGCAGGAGTATTTCCTCATTGACAGCTCCAAGACTGATGAGCTGGTCAATGAGTGCTGTTCTTCTCTTCAGGTTGATTTCTTCCTGATTGGCTGCAGCTGCCTTAGAGCTGGCAGCTAGCACCTTTTCAGTTGGAAACCTCCCTTTCTTTTTAGCGTTCTCAATCCTTTCCTCCTCCTGAAGCTCTTCCGCAGTCAGTTTTCTTTTGCCTTTATCTTGATGGTGCTTGACTGTGGTGGTTCTTGAATGGAGGGTTGTGATTGAGATAGAAGTTCAGCTGGTGCTTGGATTGGAGGAGTTTCAGAAGTGTCCTCCCTGCCCACCTCAGATGCTATGTCAGCAATGACATCTGTGATGGTCAGTTCCTCGGACATTTGAAACAAGCCTTCCGCAGCTTCTATTTCGGCTTCGGAAGATTTTTCTTGTTCTTCCGAGGCTTTCATATAGGCTTCGGAAGCTTCAGTTTGAGCTTCAGAAGATGAGACTGCTGCAAATTCTGTCCCATTTGTTCAGTTGCTGGGCCATCAGTCCCCATTTCCCCTTCGAAGCTAATCTCAGGTTCCATGAAGACCTTAGGTTGACCAACTTCTTCCACAGTGGTAGAAGGTGCAGTCAGTCTTTGAAGCTCCTCAGCCCCAAAGTAAGCAAATGTGGTGTCGGGGCTGGGCTGTTCTAGGGATGATCTCAATACAAACTGTGTGAACAGCCTGTAGAGATCTTGAAGCATCCTTGAGTCAATCTCCAGAAAGGATTGAGATGACTCAGGTAGGGTAATGATTTGTTGGGTGGAAATGAGTTGGGTCTGTGGTTCCATAGGTGTTTGTCTCTGAACTTTCTCCCCCTTTTTGGTAGCATCATCTTGAGAGCTAGATGAGCTAGAGGAAGAAGTCATTGAGACCTGGATAGGTACATGCCTAACAGACCTCTCCGTCTGTTTCTCAGCTAGTTGAGCCTTGAGAGAGTTAATCTCAAGTTGCTGAGTGGCAGTCCTTGATTCTAAGATCTTCACCTGTGATTCCAGGTTGGAGACCTTAGAAAGCAAGTACTGAAGTGTTAGTTGCATACTACCCTCATCTTCATAAGAAGAATCACGGGGAGATGAGATAACATACCTAGTATGCTCACTCTCACCACCAGATGTGGTTTCTTGGCACCCTGGTTTCCTCTGCTCAGAGTCATCTCTTTCAGAGATGTCAATGGGCAAAGTTGCCGTAGACTCAGTCCTAATGATGTTACCACTGTCCTGAGAGCTCAATGAGAAACTCTGAGTAGTGGCAGCTGAGTCTACATGAGTCCCCTCCACATCAGTGGGACTCACCTCAGTAGCTGGCTTCTGATGGGGGCTAGAGACAAGGGATCCCTCTTGGCTCTGTTGATCTCTCAGTGGGTGGTTTAGATCAACTTCATGGCCATGGAGAGATGTAATCTCTTCATCAGTTCGGAGTAAAAGGTCAGTGAAAGAGAGGGTGGTTAGTCCTACTGACCCGGGACCTTGATCAATGTCTACAGGCATTGAGCCTTTGGTGGGGCTGTCCCTAGAAAGCTGCACAGGGGAGTGTAGAGACTCACCCTGCGGGCTAAAGGCTTGGGGTTCGGGCTCAGGGGTTTGAGACTGAGGAGGCTCAAAACCCACATTGAGGTCAAATGTGAAGGATGGTGTGACCTCGGACTGAGTGGGAGCCCATGATTCCACTCTAGTCCTTTCGGTGTGAACAGGAGGAGCTTGTTCAATCAGAGTAGATTGAACAAGGGTTCGTTTGGGGCGTCTTGATAGGTGGCTTTGATGGGTAAAGAAGGTTTTGGTATTGTGGTGGATGTTGCTGGTGTGGGTTCATCACCTGTGGGGATAACAGGGATGTCACCAGGAGCTATGCGCTCAGTCATTGCTGGAGGTAATGGAGTGTACCGTCCAGTGAAGTTGGTGGACATCTTCTTCAGGATTTTGAAGATGGTAGGCCTCATATGTGGAACAGGAAGAGCAGCTGCGCAGACAAGCTTGCTTGGTTCCATCTCACAGTTGATTATATGTTGAAGAAATCGGGGATACATGAAGAATGTATCTCTGCTCAGATTGGCGATTAGGTTATTCAACACAAATCGTGAGTAGTTGAATCTGAGGCCTCTCACCAACCCATGAACTAGGCATCCTAGTTCATATGGGATTTGATCCCAACCCCCTGATTTGTTGGAGAGGCAGTGTAGAACGATGTGCAGCAAGAACTTCCAATGGTAAGAGAAGTTGAACTTGTATACCGTAGATCTGCTGACATCGCCTCCATATCCCATGAGGATATAGGTGCCTTCCAAGTCTTCCTTGGGGAACTCAGTAGGAGCCCCATCATCGTGAAGCTCGAGATGCTCCCTGATGATCTGTTCATTGATGACCAACTCTTGGCCACAAACTCGGGTTCTCAGGACTCGAACCCCATTCAGTACTGCAGTTTCACCATTGCTCCAAAATTCTGACATATGGTTGGAGTATATGGTGGGGTTAACTGTTAGTGCAGTGTGATAGGTGGATTCGGTGAGAAAGGTGATGATTTGGGTGAAGTCGGCATCCCTTGACGAGTCAAGTAATGCGACTTGGTTGTGCTGAGGGTTTAGCGCCATTGAAGAAAAGGTAAGCTTGAAATTTTGAGTGAGATTGAGGGTTTTACAGTGAAGGGAACAGTTAGGGCTGTAAAGTGGTAAAAGAAGATGAAATTGATAAGTCAAGATTATTTAAAAAGGGGTGAATAGTGGTATGGTGGTGGTAATAGGGTGAATAGTGGTATGGTGGTGGTAATATGGTGGTTTACGGCGGAGAAATGATGGCGGATAATTTTAAATAATCTGACATTATCAACAAAATCTTTACTTTTTACAGAGTGGGGCCCAAAAGATATCCGTTACATATAAAAACCTTTACTTCCGAGGGTAAAACATTTCCGAAGGTAATTTTCTTCTGAAGGCAATTTCTCTTCCGAAGCAAGGCATTGCTTCCTAAGGTAAAGTTGTCTTTCCGAATGGAGAGTTGTATAAGTTTCGGAAGTAGATCTGATATAAATCAATCGCTTCTTCCGAGACCACAAACTCTTCCGAGAAGAAAATTTCCATTGAGGAATTTGGCTTTGGAAGATATTCAAGAATATCTTCCGAGAGTTAATTCCTCTTCGGAAGGAATTTACACTTGGAATAGTTAAAAGATCTTTTGTAACAGGGCTTAAATTGTATTGACACAAGACATTACTCATTTAAAAAGGTTTTCAAAAGAGGTAGTTATTCAATGTTTATCATCCCAATTGCTGATATGAGATACTTAAATCTTTGTTCATCAAATGCCTTTGTGAACAAATCAGCATATTGTTCATTTGAGTCAACTTTGATTAACTTTATCAGCTGTTTCTCATGAATATCTCTAATGAAATGATACCTGATATCAATGTGTTTTGTCTTGGAGTGCTTCACCGGATTTTCAGTAATGGAGATAGCACTGTTGTTGTCAATATGGATAGGAGTAGTCATGAAGTTGAATCCATAGTCTAACATCTGATTTTGAATCCATAGCAGTTGAGCACAGCAGCTAGCAGCAGCGATGTATTCAGCTTCAGCAGTTGATGTAGAGACACAGGATTGTTTCTTGCATTGCCATGAGATAATCCTTCCACCAAGAAATTGACATCCTCCTGATGTTGATTTCTTGTCAATGTTGCAGCCACCATAGTCACTGTCAGAGTATCCATAGAGATTGAAATCACTATTTCTTGGATACCAGAGACCTAGTTTAGGTGCTCCTTTGAGGTATCTGAGGATTCTCTTTGCAGCAGCTAGGTGAGACACCTTCGGAGCAGCCTGATATCTTGCACAAATGCATGTGGCAAACATGATATCTGGTCTACTCGCAGTAAGATACATCAGAGAACCAATAATTGCTCTATACTGATGTTGATCAGTATCCTCCCCCTCAAGGTCAGGGCAAAGATTATGGTTTCTGGGTATGGGTGTCTTGGCTGGTTTACAGTTCTTCATTTCAAATCTTTCTAAGATGTCGGAGACATACTTAGATTGACTTATGAAGAACCCTTCCTTCATCTGTTTCACCTGGATCCCAAGGAAAAAGTCCATTTTTCCCATGGAACTCATCTCAAACTTCTGCTTCATAATGCTTTCAAAGTCCTTGCACATTTGGTCGTTTGAAGAACCAAATATGATGTCATCAACATAGACTTGTACAAGCAAAATGTCTTCTCCACTCTTTCTGATGAAAAGAGTCTTGTCAATGGTACCTCTAGTGTATCCATTCTTCAGGAGAAACTGAGACAAGGTCTCATACCACAGCCTAGGTGCTTGGTGCAGCCCATATAGAGCTTTATCCAGTTTGCACACATAGTTGGGGTGCTGTGGGTCTTCAAATCCTGGAGGTTGACACACATAGATTTCCCTATCTATATCCCCATATAGAAAAGCACACTTGACATCAAGTTGGTAGACTGTGAAGTTCTTGGATGCAGCATAAGCAAGGAAGATCCTAACTGCCTCAAGTCTTGCAACAGGTGCAAAGACATCAGTATAATCGATTCCTTCCTCCTGGGTGTATCCTTGAACTACTAGTCTTGCCTTGTTCTTGATAATCAAGCCTCTATCATCTTTCTTATTCCTGAATACCCATTTAGTGCCTATGGGTACTTGACCAGATGGTAGTGGGCATAGATTCCAGACCTTTTGTCTTCTGAATTGAAGCAGCTCCTCCTGCATCGATTCAACCCAACTACTATCTTTTAAGGCATCTTCTACCTTCTTTGGTTCCATCTGAGACAAGAAGCATGAGTACAAGCAGACATTCCCATGATGAGTCTGTCTTCTTGTTCTCACACCCTCAGAGACATCCCCTATGATGTTCTCAGTTGGATGAGTGTTGTGAATCCTAAGACGAGGAATCACTTCCAGTTGCAGAGATAAGTCTAGGTTAGACATATTCTGATCAGGAATTGGATCACTCTGTCCAACTGCTGTTTCAGAGTCATTCAATGAGGACTGATTGAATGATTGAGAAACATCATCAATGGTTGGTTGTGAAGTAGTATTAACAGTTGCCTGTTCCTTCAGAATACTACCTCCCTCAACCTGGTGTTGTAATGGATCACCTGAAGAACTTTGAGGTTGATCAAGTGATTCACTTGTTGAAGCTTCACTATTTCTTGAGATATTCACACTGTCAGATCTGTGAATAGTTGAAGCTTGTTGCCTTTCAGCTCTTGGAGAATTTGGAAGAGGTCTGGGAAGCTCATATAGTTGTCCTGCATCATTTTGAGCACCTGTTCCAGCTGAAACATTCTCACAAGATGGTTTAGAATAGTTTGGAAACAATTCTAAATCAAATATATACTCAGGTCCATTCCCCCTAACACAAGGAGTGTGCTCATTAACAACTATGTTGGATGACTCCTCAAATTGTTGATTCTTGATATTGTATACTCTATAAGCTTTGGAGCTAGAAGAGTATCCAATAAAGATAGCATCATCCGACTTCTCAGCAAACTTTGCCAAGTTGTCCTTTGTGTTAAGTATGGTACACCTGCAGCCAAAGGACCTTAGAAAGCCAATGAACGGTGGCCTCTTGTTCCATAACTCATAAGGGGTTTTTCCATGGGGCTTAACTACAAGAACCCTGTTCTGCACATAGCATGCAGTGCTGACTGCCTCTGCCCAGAATGTTAGAGGCAGCTTTGAATCAGCCAACATGGTCCGAGCAGCCTCAATAAGTGTCCTGTTCCTCCTCTCAGCAACACCGTTTTGTTGAGGAGTTCTGGGAGCACTATATTGTCTGGCAATCCCTTTTGAGTCACAGAATGAGTCAAGAACGAAGTTCTTAAACTCAGTCCCTTGATCACTTCTAATAATCTTAACCTTGTGATCAGTTTGATTTTCTATTTTAAGAATAAAAGATTTTAAAGTTTCAGCAGTTTCATCTTTACTTCTTAAAAAGAATACCCATGTAAATCTTGTAAAATCATCAACGATCACAAGGCAGTATGATTTCCTTCCAATGCTCATTATACTTGTGGGACCAAAAAGATCCATGTGCAATAAGTGTAATGGAGTAGTGATAGAGTTAACACATTTGGATTTATGAGATGATCTGTGTTGTTTCCCTTTCAGGCATGCAACACAGTTATCTTTGCAGAAAAATTCCTTTTTAGGCAAACCATGTACCAAGTTATTTTTAGACAATTTATTCATTGTTTTAAAATTCACATGACACATGCGTTTATGCCATAGTGTTGACTCATCACTATCAGCTTTGGAAAGAAAGCATGATACTTCACCCATAGGAGAAGCCTTGTTCATATCTAGCTTGTACATATCCCCTTTCCTGGGAGATCTGAGAAGCACCAATTCCGGAGGAATGGTCATCCCTGGTCTGAGGATAATGCACTCATGTTCTGTGAAAAGCATTTGATGCTTCTGGTCACAGAATTGAGAAACACTTAACAGATTGTGTTCAAGCTGTTTGACAAAGTGAACTTTGTCAATGTTTATTCTGCCGTTGGATATACTTCCTCTGCCCGAAATATATCCTCCAGCCTCACCTCCAAATTGGACAGGCCCTCCATCAAAGTTCTGGAATTGTTGAAGGAGAGATCTGTTCCCTGTCATGTGCCTGGAGCATCCACTATCTACAATCCAGATATTGTTGTTCTTGTCAAATGGATGTCCCTGCACATAGAATGAGAAGGTTAGTTTTGTTTGGAAGCCCAATCCTTGCAGGTCTTGGGCTCTTCCAAAGATAGTGACATAATTGAACCAAAAGATATGCAGTGGGGTTCAATAGAGGTCATTGTTGAAGAAGAGGTTTGGGCTGCAGCATCTTCCTTGATCTTCCAATCCATCCTTTGGTTGATCTTTGAAGATGAGCTTGTTGAAGCTTTTGCAGCATGGTCTTCTTCCGAAGCTTCTCTCTTTTCGGAAGAAGATTTCACCACCTTTTCTTCTGAAGTAGTCTTCTTCTGAGATGGTTTCAAGAGACCCTTCTTGTTCTTCCGAACCTTAGAAGGTTTGGCTTCCGAAGCCACTTTCCCTTCGGAAGAAGCAGTTTCTTCCGAAAGCAACTTGGCTTCCGAGACCAACTTTCCCTTTTCATCATTTGGACCTTTTGAAGTGGTCCAGCTGAGAAACCTTCTCTGACTACTTCTTTTCTAACATTATTTGCATAATGTGTGCTTGCTGGATTGTAGTAACAATCTTTAGCCATGTGGTTGTGCAGACCACACATTATGCATGCAATGTTAGTCTTCTGGGAACTTGCAGGTTGCTGTTTCTTTGGTTTCTTCTCTTCATCAGCAACTTTCCCTTTTAACTTCTGATCCTTCGGTAGGACAGGAGTGCTGGTATTACACTCCTTTCCTGAATCAGGAGTACCTACCACTTGAAATCCGGCAGAAATGAAGACACCCTTTTGCTTAGGGTCAAACTTAAGCTTGGACTCTGCAACCTTCTTAGCAGTCCTTCTAGCAGCTTTAGCTCTGCTTCTTCTTGCCTTGGTGGTTAGGATTTGGTCATCACAGGTGGAGATGGGTGTATCCTCCTGTTTCTCCCCTGTGGAGGCCACTATTTTGCTTCATCCTCTAGTTCCAATGGAGAAGGGTCAGCAGTTGGAACCTCTTGCTCTTCAGTACCACATCTAGGTAGTCTTATAGACTCATAAGAGTGTGGTGGAGCTATTTCACTGGTTCCCAACCCTTCTTTGTTTTGATAAAACATTTTGGAATGAGAGGTTGATGCAAGAATAGTTTGGAAGCTTTGCTCAGCAATAGCTTGCTTCCTGGCCTGAGCCTCAGCTCTGACTAACTGGGCTTGAGCCTCAGAAAGTTTGGAGATCAGATCTTTGATTTGAGTCTTATAATTAGTCTTTTCATGTTTTAAAAGAGACACAGTTTTCTCTAACTCATCAATTTTCTTTTGATAGTCAGATTCAGCTCTTTTAAAGTCAGATTTTAGCACATTTAAAGACTCAACCTCAGATCTGATTTCCGAAATGTAATCCTTATAAAGTTTAACTTTAGCAATACAGGCAGCAGTACAAAGATGTTCATATACCTGATCATCATCTGTTCCGGCCATGAGTGCTTGAGCGGGAGTCACATCCTGTACCATGAAGCTCCAGTCAACTTCCTGAGCAACAGCAGCTGTTTCAGTTGACTTTTCTTCATGCTTGGGGGCAGTGGGATGTGTGGAGGCCTGTGGGGTTCCCGGGTTGTTCTTGGGAGCCTTGCATTCCCTAGCAAAGTGACCAAGTTGGTTGCAGTTGTAGCACCTTGCTTTGCTCTTATCAAACCCAAACTTGCTGTTGACTGGGTTTTGAGGGAATTGCCTTCCAGTTCTCTTGAAGAACTTCTTCGCTCTGTAAGTTAAAAGAGCCATCTGCTGGACAATATCCATGTACTCCACATCATCTGGATTGAAGCACTCAAGATCATCAAAGCAGTATTGAAAATCACCAGAGTGTCCACTTCCAGAGACAAAGGCACAACCTTCCTGAAAGGAGTTGTGTTGAACCTTTTGAGACTTTGGAGTCTCAGGTAGAGTAATGAAGGGTCCAGTATGTGAGTTGTCAGGGTAGCATAGCAAGGGATGCTGTGATTCTATGCTTTCCCTTTCAACCACATGAAGGGCTGAACTCAGTTGATTATTGGAGTGATCAGAGGAGTTCTGCATGTTCATCTCCATCTGAAATGCACTTAGGATACCATACAACTCTGTAAGAGAAAGAGTCTTAAGGTCCGAAGTTCTCTTGATGACAACACAGTAGTGAGTCCATAGTTTAGAAGAGAAGACATGAACTTCCTAACTATGTCTCTGTTCTCAAGAGCTACTCCAATATCCGCCAGAGTATCTACTAGCTCAACATACCTGAAGTATTGTTGAGTCAAGGTCTCACCAGCCTTGAAAGTAAAGTTCTCAAACTGCTGCTTCAAGAGATCTTTCTTGTTTTCTTGAGTTTCCTTGGATCCCTCATACATCAGCTTCAAAGCTTCCCATAAATCTTTAGCAGTCTTGCACTTCTTGAAGCGTCTGTAGACGGAGTTGGGGAGAGCAGTTTGGAGACAAGTCATAGCCCTTTGATCTAGCTCTATTCTCTTTCTATCTTCCTCTGAGTAATCGTCAACATCTTTTGGAATGATGCGATTACCAGTGGCAGATGTGGTGCTTGGTATGAAAGGACCATTGACAATGGAGTCCCACATCCTTGAATCTTGACACTTGATGAAGCCTTCCATCCTGATACACCATGTGTCAAAGTCTTCAGGGGTGATCATGGGGGACTTGGTCAAGGTACCAGTTTCCATATCAGCCTTGGAAAGAGCGGCCATTTGAGTGAGTGGATTGTAGTGAGGAGTGAAAAACAGGTTGATTAGGATGGTAAGATCTCACAATCAAGAGCCTGGAGCTCTGATACCAATTGCAGGATCGATTTCGGGTGGTTTCTCTCTCAACTCACTGTGAATCAACACTCGGCAAGCAGTCTTTAGGAAGAGTTGATCACAATATACCAAGTAACAAGCAGTAAGAAAATTAACACAGCAAGTAATTTTCAAGGTACTTTTATATATTGCTTCTCAACTCAAAGGATTACAAGACGCTTGGACTCAAATCGCTTGTCTAAAGAGTTACAGGGAGAAGATATATATAATACTACCTACAGCCGGGAATACTTTGATTCCAGCTGGACACCTCTAACCTTACATCTATACTACAAGACTCTAGGTGAGGTCTTTCAGACATTTTGCATGCCTGAGAGTGGGTAGTCAGGACATGTCCCTGACTTACCCATGCTACCAACTAAGGTTGGTAACGTGTACTATCATCAAAAGGTGAGCAGTAGAATAAAGTATGGTCAACAGCATGGTCCTTTAGGAAGAACCCATGCTGTGTCACCCATGCGGTGTCAGAGGTCTGCATGCGGACTGACAGGGACCATACCTTTATCTGCTGGACATAGCATTGTCTTCCGAATGATAAAGTGCTTCAGAAGTATAACTTCTTTCCGAAGGCACTTACACTTCGGAAGACTGCTTCTTCCGAAGCTTGGAGTCTTCTTTGTCTTCGGAAGCAGACTTTGTCTTCAGCTCTTTCATCAGACTTTGTCTTCGGAAGCTTTCAGACTTTGTCTTCGGCTTTTTCATCAGACTCTGTCTTCGGAAGCTTTCAGACTTTGTCTTCAGCTCTTTCATCAGACTTTGTCTTCGGAAGCTTTCAGACTTTGTCTTCAGCTCTTTCATCAGACTTTGTCTTCGGAAGATATCTTCAGCTGTTGGCTTCAGTTGTTGTCATCAGCAGTTGACTTCAGCTTTTGCCTTCAGAAGATATCTTCAGCTGTTGTTCCTTAGACTCTCGGAAGATCTCTTGCTTGACTTCGGAAGCCCTTTGATGTAGTACCAAAAGTGACTATGAAGTGAATTTGGTTGCACCAGCCTTATCATGATCCAACAACAGTACATAAGGGTATGTTCAGATATAACACGAGGTGTTTGTGAGAAACGTATGTAGTCAAGATGGAATTTGTTCCTCTTATTCGTTGAGAGTTAGATGTCTAAGGCCTGATAAGTTAAATCAACAAGAAACGATCATTCTGTGTTTTGGATTTAACATGACATCTGTAACAAAAGGATAGATGATTGATTCACCTAAATCATTTCAGGTAGGGTACTTGAAAGGGATGATGTTATTGAATGGCTATAAGTCATGCGTATTAAGGGTAGTAAACCGTTGTTAGGCGGTATTTACTGCTTGCATCAATCTTCTATGAATCTTGGGCAAGTGGGAGATTGTAGGATTCTGTGTGCCCAAGACACTTAGAATATTGATGTGGTTAGTACGTTATGATACAAGTCGGGTTATACCCAATAACAAGCTTAGCAAACACCAATTAATATTTAATTGATGATATGATCATGCAATTAAATATTTACACCAATTTAGAAAATGGGTTTTCTAAACAAATTGCATATGAGATGGAACAATTTATTAGGATATTTTGTTCAATAATATTATTTGTAGTGTTATTTAAATAAGTTAAATAACATTACAAACTAATAATGGGAGTGACTAGATTATATAATTAAAAGGTTAGTTGTATATATATCTAGTAAGTGGACTAGTTAACATACATATGTGTGATAAATTTTAAGAGGGAAACCTTGTGTTTTTAAAACAATTGGCCGCCCCCTCCCTTAATTCTGATTGGACCTTTGTGTCCTAGAGAACACACAAGTCTTGACTAGTCTTGGACTCCACTAACTCGTTATTCAATACATGCAAAACTTGACAAAAAAAAAACTCTCTCCTCTCCCTCTCAAGTTCGGAACTTTTAGCAGGAAGAAAGGGGGTTTTTGAGCTGCATTGTGGTGTTATTCTTCCTAACAAGAAGGTGTTAGCAAACAAGATTGGGGTATAGAAGCTTGAGGACTTCCAATCTTGAGGTCTTGGCCGATTTCAGCAACATATACATCTCTTTTCTATCGGGTTTTCTAGCTGGAAGAGAAGGTATATTGGCAGCCCATTGTGGTTGCCATATTATGTTGATTATTGCTTATATAGCTTGCATATTCACATATTATGATCCTTTGATTTGGGTTTGTTTTAAACAAATACACCATAAGAACATAATTTTCAGCTTATAAAATCGGGTTTTAAGTTGTTATTCCGCTGCGTATTTCAGAAAGTTTAAGTGGTTAAACTCGTTTTTGTGTTCTATCAGACCCATCATTGATGATGTTTATTATGTCTAGATAATTGTTATCAACTTTATTAGGTATGAAGTTGATCAATTTATGAATGAATTAGGTGTTAGATGGATTTTGGGTGTTACTTTCCTAAAATGGTAACTTTATTCATGTAGATCATTGGATATTGTAAATTAGGTATGTTCATGATGTTAGGGTCATGTTAGAATGCTTGTTGATGATGTCTAATAGTGTAGAATATGCTAATTGAGTTGTATGGATGCTTGATGCATTACTTGGGAAATTTAGGTTCTTATGGAAAATACATGATAATGGGTTATGTTAGGGGAGTATGGAACTATGTTTGGGGTTATGATAGATCATGGTGGTGTATGATTTATTAGTTAAAATTGCAATTATGGATTTCTTGAGATTTGCATGATAAACTATGGTGGTATGATAAGCTTTATAGAACTTAGGGTTTGTAATGTGGCATACGTGAACAACTTGCGTGATAATCATGTGTAATCAGTTGTTATATGTCACACCCCCGCTGATAGCGGAAACACGGGGAATGCGAGCTAGACGGGATCGTCATAACACATGGTATGGATAGAGTAGCAATAATAATATGATGACAAGCGTGTCATGACGATACCCGAACACAATTGGAGACTTGTGTCGTGTATAATCAATGTTCACGACAGCATAGCCATAAACATAACATAAAATGATCACATAATCATTGATAACAACTTGCATTGTAAATTCCCATAACTCGGGAACAAGTGTACAATGTACAAGTTTGAGCAACCAAGATGTTCCAAAGATTAATGTTTTCAAACGTTTAGTTCTCCAAAATATGTCCTAGGGTCTCCTCTAAAAGGCAGTGCTCCTAGAACTTCAATTACCTTTATCACCTGAAAAGAAACGCTCAAAAAGGTCAACATAATTGTTGGTGAGCTTCGCAGGTTTTAAGTAATAAAAGATGTTAAGATGAAAACAGTAAGTAAGTTTAATAAAAGTTACCACGACTACACTTATGTGCAGGAGGTTTGCCGTTTATAAATAGCTACAGCCAAACCTAGTCATCGGTTCCACACGGGAATTGATGGCTGTAAGAAAGGTTTTCTCAAAAAGAATATAGTTTATAAAGACGTAGCAAGATCCACACAGCGCATACGTATAGTTTATAACCAAACCAATCCTTAGGTCCTAATGCCGGGATTAAGGGTTATACAAAAAGGTTTTCCATAGCATAATAAGTTCAAGGAGACGTAGCAGGGTCCACACAGCGCATACGTTTAGGTTACAACCAAACCAATCCTTAGGTCCTAATTACCGGGATTAATGGTTGTAATGGATGATCGGCTTAGAGGAAACACATAGAGGAACCACACAGAAGAACCACACAGCCGAGAGCATCCAAGGTTAAAGGCATCCAACAAGTAATAAGCATTCCATGAGTTTCACATGACGTAGCAGGATACACATAGCGCATACATATAGGTTACAACCAAGCCAGTCCTTAGGTTCCAATACCGGGATTAATGGTTGTACTGAGAGATCCACACAGAAGTTCCACACAGAAGTCCCACACAGAAGTCCCACACAGAAGTCCCACACAGCCAAATAGTATCACCAAACAAGTAGCATTTACAGGTGACATCACATAACACTTAGCATCAAGTAATAGCACGTAGTAACAACTTAGCATAGAATCACATTCAACATTTTATGCCTTAGTCAATCAGATCCTCCCGTAACCCAGTTTAAGCGCATTCTTAGTATACCGGTGATGCTTATATATAGGGTTCCCTGCAGCGTTCCCACCACATCCACGATATACCTAGAACGATGCCTAAACCAGCTACTTGACATCTGATTGACCTTAACATCAATGTGTCAACATCTAACAAGTAAGCAAGATGAGTTAACCATAGAGTTACAGCAGATTTCCACTAAGGAAGATGCTTGAAAATATGTTAAGTGAGCGAGCGTTCTCTTCCCCCAAGTTTGAAAATGTTTAAAAGTGATATAAGCGTAAAAAGGGGCCACGAAACTCACTGAACAGATGATAAGCACGATTGATGTATGGTTTCCTGGAATAAGATGCTAGGAACCATCAAACACCTATTGACAGTTACTGATAAGCATTAGTAATGATCATAACGCATAATGTGATGTTCGATAGGTGAGGGCAGTTTCGGTTCGGTCGTGGGTAGTACACACAAGCAGTCACACACACCTCAGACCTTATGTAGGTCCAAGCATTTAAAGATAGTCATGGCTATGACATTCGAGCAGTGACATTATTTTTGATGTCATCTCATCACACAAGGCACTCAAAAAAAGGGAAAACCACACATACGCGCGTCACACACAATACACAGGAAAACTCCACACAATGACTCTATTCACACAACAAGACCCGACGCACGACTGACACTCCCTTCGCACGAGTGGACCTTCAGTCGTACGAATTAGCTACTTTCGTACGATTGAACCTTCATTCATGCGACTAAGCTTTCAATCGTACCATGCATCACCAGTCGCACGACCCAACAGCCAGTTACGTGACTCAACGTCCCCTCGCGTGAATCAGGTTCATTCGCGCGATTGGACCTTCTTTCGCGCGACAGGCCTCCGATCGTGCGGTTCACACACAATCGCACACAGTTCACATTCGCATGACCCTGTCGCACGACAACTCCAGTCACCCTACTCGGTCGCGCGACACACATTCATTCGCACCCACCGACAGCCGCGCGACACAACCGCGCGACTTACCTAATCGCACAGACACAAATCGCACGCACACACCCAGTCGCATGCCCCCAGTCGCGCGATAACCCTATTCGCGCCGACGGGGGTCGCGACTGCAGGAAGTTGCAGGGCGGCCTTCGGCTGCCCGAACACGAGTTTTACCCAACCAGAACTTCCAGGACTCATTTCCTAACTTATCTAGGCATCATTCACCCACTGGAACACAACACACAAGCCCACACGACCTCATGTGCTCGGATGAACCCGAGCACCCGAAAACCCTAGAAACGCAGAAATAAACGCAAGAAATGGGACGACGGAGGTCGTCTACCTGTAAGAAGCGTGTAGACTCAGCTGTAGTCGAAGTCTTGACGGTGAAAACGAGACGAAAATGGGCGATTTTGGTGCAAGATTGAGAGAGAAATGGAGATGGAGGTGAAGAGGAAGAAGAACAAATGGTGGGGAAATGGCTAGGAAAAGGGTATTTATACCCAGCCAAGTTTGGCAATTTGTCAGGTGTAGTCCCTGTACTTTGCTCCCGAGTCCCCGAACTTGCTTCCGTTGAAAACGACGTAAACACGCGCGTTATATTAATTATAAGGATGTGTTTAATGGTGTTTATGACGAGGTTTATATTACATGACATAATATAATTAGTGGTGTCGGTTGCGATATTCGTGAGCGTTTTGGATGGTAAGGTCGCGAATAAAGGTATCACGAACGTCAGAGAAAACTAAACAAGTATGGTGACCTCACAAATAGTCTGTGAAGATGAAAAATGAGTGCTCTAAGAATAGTTAACGAGATTTCACGTTAGATGACAAACCTTGAAGTGACGGATGTCACAGTATCCCCCAGTTGAGAGAATTTCGTCCCGAAATTCAACTGGTGTTGGGTCCAAGAGCGTCATCCTCGAATAGGTGTGGATACTTGAGTTTCATCTGGTCCTCTCGTTCTCGCGTGAACTCTGGTCCTTGCTTGGAGTTCCATCTCACGCGAACGATCGGTATCTTGCTGCGTCTCAAGCGTTTGACCTTTCGGTCCATGATCTCGTTAGGCTCCTCGATGTAATAACGCTTTTCATCGATCTTGATTCCCTCAATTGGTACGTGTAAGGACTCATCCGCCAAACACTTCTTGAGGTTCGACGCGTGAAAAGTATCATGTACACCACTGAGTTCTTATGGCAACCTCAATCGGTAAGCCATCGGACCGATTCTTTCTGTAATTTCGAATGGTCCTACGTATCGAGGGGCTAACTTCCCTTTTTTTTCCAAATCGTACAATCCCTTTCCAGGGAGAGACTTTGAGTAAGACGTGATCTCCAACATTGAATTCTAGAGGCTTCCAACGGTTTTCGGCATAGCTCTTTTGGCGATCTCTTGCAGCTTTTAGTCTGTCTTTGATTTGGAAAAATTTCATCGATTGTCTCTTGAATGATCTCTGGGCCCGTAAGCTGGCTCTCACCAATCTCAGCCCATCAAACTGGAATCTACATTTTCTCCCGTATAATGCCTCAAATGGAGCACATCTAATGCTTGTATGATAGTTATCGTTGTAGGAGAACTCAATCAATGGTAAATGAGTGTCCCAGCTACCACCAAAATCGATTGCACAAGCTCTGAGCATGTCTTCCTACGTTTGTATCGTTCGTTCACCTTAGCCATCTGTTTGTGGGTGATAGGGGTACTCATACCTAATCGAGTGCCCATCGCTTTTTGTAATGTTTGCCAAAATCGTGAAGTGAATCGGCTGTCACGGTCGGATATGATTGACACCAGCACACCGTGCTGTGTCACGACCTCCTTAATGTACAATCTTGCCAACCTTTCCATCTTGTAATCCTCCCTGATCGGTAAGAAATGAGCGGACTTCGTCATCCGATCCACTATGACCCATATCGAGTCGTGTTCGTTACTTGTTCTAGGGAGTTTGGTAATGAAGTCCATAGTTATGTTCTCCCATTTCCACTTGGGAATCTCGGTTGCTGTAATAATCCTGATGGTCTTTGATGTTCGGCCTTAACTTTCAAGCACATCAAGCATCGGCTTACATACATAGCAATGTCTCTCTTCATGCCTGGCCATCAGTATAGATCCTTAAGATCTGATACATACTGCACCAGGATGAACAGAATATCTTGTCTTGTGCGCTTCCTCCATGATCAGGGTACGAACATCTCTCCAAATGGGGTGCCCATATGCTATCCATGAAGTACTGTATGCCATCATCCTTACAAATCATCTGTTTGTCTAACCCTCGGAATTCTTCTCCCACAAGGTTTTCTTCCTTCAATGCATCACTTTGTGCAAGTTGGATCTGAGCTTTCAAGTTTGTTTGAATAGTCAATCCTAAAGCTTGAGCATATAGTGATTTCACATAGTGATTTATTAGGGCGTCAGCCATCACATTTGCTTCCCTTCCAATCAAACTTCTCGTCTTTCTGAGTCATCAAGGTTAACGGTTGGGCCACCTTTGAGAAATTTGCCATGAAGCGACGATAGTATCCGGCCAAACCTAACAATTGCCGTATCTCCGAAGGTGTCTAGGGTGCATCCCATTTCTTCCCTGCTTCAATCTTTCTGGAATCTATCTGAATTCCACTTTCGTTAACCACTTGACCCGGAGCCTCACTTTTCGAAGCCAAAACTCGCACTCCGAGTACTTGGCGTAAAGCTTCTCTTCTTGCAATAGGCTCAGTATGGTCCGAAGATGTTCCTTAGGGTCTTATTTCAATCGAGAGTAGGTAGGTATATCGTCTATAAATATGATCACGAACTTATCCAAATAAGGTCTGCATACCCAGTTTATCAGGTCCATGAACACAGCTGGTTCGTTAATCAGTCCGATCGGCATGACTAAGAACTCATATTGCCCATAACGAGTCCTGAATGCTGTGTTCGGTATGTCATTCCTCGAAACTCTCAATTGATGATATCCAGAACGGAGATCGATCTTGGAGAAATATGAAGCTCCTTGTAACTTGGTCAAATAAGTCATCGATTCTTCACAGTCAACTTGTTCAACTCGCGAAAATCGATGCACATGCGGAGCGACCCGTCTTTCTTTTTTTTTGACAAATAGGACCGGTGCTCCCCATGGCAATGACTCAGTCGAATAAAACCCTTCCCTAGTAGTTCCTATAATTGGTTAGATAATCCTTGTATTGCAGATGACGCTAACTGATACAGTGCTTTTGCTACCGGCGTAGCTCCAGGAACTAACTCCATACGAAATCCCACCTGTCGTAGAGGAGGTAATCCTGACCAACACCCTCGGCTCCGTTTTTCGATAACCAATCCATTCCCACAATCCCCAACTCGAAAGGTATTATGTCTATGTCAAAGGCATGGTTCTCCAATATCCTAGAGCACTCTCTAAAAATCTCATCTGCTAGTACACCCTACCGTTGGCCATTTCTACAGGGAAGCTAGTCTCTAGTCTACTATCAAGGCAAGCGTGTGTACAAAATCAAAAGATATGAAACTATTGTCTGCTCCAGTACCATTCAATTTGAAGACGAAGGGGTGGTTGAGCAAAATACGTACCTGTATCAACATTCGGGTCCTGACAGGCGCCACTTACTCCGTTAACGTATGCACGTCCTCTGGCAGCACCTCTTTGATTCCCTTGGCCTGGGTTGCCAGCTATGGCCATCACTTGGTGCTGGTTATCCCCTTGTTGACCCGGTACCCTATTCAGTCTGGGGCACGTGTTCCGGTAGTGACCAAGACCTCCACACTCATAACAAGCTCTGGCATTCCCGACGGGGTTAACCGCGTTGACGTGTGTCACCAGGTTCGGTGCAACTCTACAATCTCTCGCTAGGTGCCCCGGGTGCCTACAGTTTGCACACGACCGACACGGCATTACTGGGGGGTGATGAAGGTTGCACCTGTCACATTTCGGGTGCGGGCCAGCATATTCTTTCTTTCCCTGAGTCACAGCCCCAAAATTTTGGGTCGTCTTGGCCTTCTTATCAAACCTTCCGGTGTTAGACCGGCTCGTTTCCCCAGCCTCCTTTCTCTTCTCTGTTCCTTGGTTATACTGATCGTTAGTATCATTACTCCTATGGAATTGTTGATTCAGAAGAGTGTCGCTCACTTGAGTCACTATAGTTGGAATAAGTGCGGCTAGCTGCTGAGCGATCATAGCAACTATATCGGGGTTTTCAGTTCCTTGGTTGTCGCCAGCTGGGGCACCACCTACTCTTGGCAATCTACCCCTACCTCTGCCTTGAGGGGTCTCACCATCTTGGTTGGTACCACGTGTGACTCTTCGGGGCGGCATCTTCTAATCATAGAAAGATGTAAACATGTAAGCTTTAGTCACTTCTGAGATACATGTATGATTCCACTCATCAAGTTCCGATAACCCATGCTTTGGTCCATCAAGATCGTCACGTAACCCAGTTTAAGCACATTCTTAGTATATCGGTGATGCTTATATATAGGGTCCCCCACAGCGTTCCCACCGCACCCACGATATACCTTGAATGACACTTAAACCGTTTACATGACATCCTAATTTCCCTTAGCATAATCCCAATGAATAACATAATGTAATGTGTAGAGAGTATCATCACTCCCCTACATTTCTTGAAGTCCACTTTTATTCTAAGCATTCAATCAACTCCTTAGTTACTGAAATGCTAAGTGGAGGAATGTTTCACAGAAGATAGGATCAATGTCATGATTGGAAGTACCATGAAGGCTCTAAATAGGACAGGACTTAAGTAATGGTAGGTGTTAGTAATGTTATGTTACCCTTAATAAAGCCTCACTAGGATTATGATCCTAGCACACCCTAGGATATAAAATAGCAACTAGTAATACTCGTGATCGTTACCTCATGGTAAGATTAGCCATACTTTTCATGCATGGGGAATTGCAATTACGTGTGCACCCGTAATGGTAATTTGCCTTGCATGGTCACCCTAAGCTTCACTTACCCCAAGTTAACATCATAGTATTGTCCACATTCATCAAGTACAAATTAGGTATTGTCCTCATGTTCCTGAACCAATAGAATTCCAATAGTAGAATGTAATAGCAAGTAAACTCTAAGCACATAAGCATAATATATCTAATGATAGCTGCCTATCCTTCATACCTTCAGGATTTCAGGCATAACCATGCTAGGGTCGGATTTAGTATCCGAGATCGACGCTAAGCGTGATCACCGAAGTTCCCGTTTGTTTAGGTATCTCGACCTAATGATATGATGTTGTGCGCACGCAAACATAAGGTTCTAGTATAAGGGTATCCCATGGAGAAAGACTAAGAGTGATAGTGTCTTCCTCAGGATGATCAGATAGGAAGCACATTTGTATAGAATCATGTATAGAGACAAGAAACAAGCATAGGGGAACATACATGTAATATTAGATGCAAGCCAGTCCTAGCATGCATTCTACATGAAGGTTCCTAGGTTATAGTCTAGGTCAAGTGTATTGCCTAATTCTCTATAACCAATGGCTCTGATACCAGTCTGTCACACCCCCGCTGATAGCGGAAACACGGGGAATGCGAGCTAGACGGGATCGTCATAACACATGGTATGGATAGAGTAGCAATAATAATATGATGACAAGCGTGTCATGACGATACCCGAACACAATTGGAGACTTGTGTCGTGTATAATCAATGTTCATGACAGCATAGCCATAAACATAACATAAAATGATCACATAATCATTGATAACAACTTGCATTGTAAATTCCCATAACTGGGGAACAAGTGTACAATGTACAAGTTTGAGCAACCAAGATGTTCCAAAGATTAATGTTTTCAAACGTTTAGTTCTCCAAAATATGTCCTAGGGTCTCCTCTAAAAGGCAGTGCTCCTAGAACTTCAATTACCTTTATCACCTGAAAAGAAACGCTCAAAAAGGTCAACATAATTGTTGGTGAGCTTCGCAGGTTTTAAGTAATAAAAGATGTTAAGATGAAAACAGTAAGTAAGTTTAATAAAAGTTACCACGACTACACTTATGTGCAGGCGGTTTGCCGTTTATAAATAGCTACAGCCAAACCTAGTCATCGGTTCCACACGGGAATTGATGGCTGTAAGAAAGGTTTTCTCAAAAAGAATATAGTTTATAAAGACGTAGCAAGATCCACACAGCGCATACGTATAGTTTATAACCAAACCAATCCTTAGGTCCTAATGCCGGGATTAAGGGTTATACAAAAAGGTTTTCCATAGCATAATAAGTTCAAGGAGACGTAGCAGGGTCCACACAGCGCATACGTTTAGGTTACAACCAAACCAATCCTTAGCTCCCAATTACCGGGATTAATGGTTGTAATGAATGATCGGCTTAGAGGAAACACATAGAGGAACCACACAGAAGAACCACACAGCCAAGAGCATCCAAGGTTAAAGGCATCCAACAAGTAATAAGCATTCGATGAGTTTCACATGACGTAGCAGGATACACATAGCGCATACGTATAGGTTACAACCAAGCCAGTCCTTAGGTTCCAATATCGGGATTAATGGTTGTACTGAGAGATCCACACAGAAGTTCCACACAGAAGTCCCACACAGAAGTCCCACACAGAAGTCCCACAGCCAAATAGTATCACCAAAAAAGTAGCATTTACAGGTGACATCACATAACACTTAGCATCAAGTAATAGCACGTAGTAGCAACTTAGCATAGAATCACATTCAACATTTTATGCCTTAGTCAATTAGATCCTCCCGTAACCCAGTTTAAGTGCATTCTTAGTATACCGGTGATGCTTATATGTTGGGTTCCCCACAGCGTTCCCACCACATCCATGATATACCTAGAACGATGCCTAAACCAACTACTTGACATCTGATTGACCTTAACATCAATGTATCAACATCCAACAAGTAAGCAAGATGAGTTAACCATAGAGTTACAGTAGATTTCCACTAAGGAAGATGCTTGAAAATATGTTAAGTGAGCGAGCGTTCTCTTCCCCCAAGTTTGAAAATGTTTAAAAGTGATATAAGCGTAAAAAGGGGCCACGAAACTCACTGAACAGATGATAAGCACGATTGATGTATTGTTTCCTGGAATAAGATGCTAGGAACTGTCAAACACCTATTGACAGTTACTGATAAGCATTAGTAATGATCATAACGCATAATGTGATGTTCGATAGGTGCGGGCAGTTTCGGTTCGGTCGTGGGTAGTACACACAAGCAGTCACACACACCTCAGACCTTATGTAGGTCCAAGCATTTAAAGATAGCCGTCATGGCTATGACATTCGAGCAGTGACATTATTTTTGATGTCATCTCATCACACAAGGCACTCAAAAAAAGGGAAAACCACACATACGCGCATCACACACAATACACAGGAAAACTCCACACAATGACTCTATTCACACAACAAGACCCGACGCACGACTGACACTCCCTTCGCACGAGTGGACCTTCAGTCGTACGAATTAGCTACTTTCGTACGATTGAACCTTCATTCGTGCGACTAAGCTTTCAATCGTACCATGCATCACCAGTCGCACGACCCAACAGCCAGTTACGCGACTCAACGTCCCCTCACGCGAATCAGGTTCATTCGCGCGATTGGACCTTCTTTCGCGCGACAGGTCTCCGATCGTGCGGTTCACACACAATCGCACACAGTTCACATTCGCATGACCCTGTCGCGCGACAACTCGAGTCGCCCCACTCGATCGCGCGACACACATTCATTCGCACCCACCGACAGCCGCGCGACACAACTTCACAACTTACCTAATCGCACAGACACAAGTCGCACGCACACACCCAGTCGCATGCCCCCAGTCGCGCGACAACCCTATTCGTGCTGACGGGGGTCGCGACTGCAGGAAGTTGCAGGGCGGCCTTCGGCGGCCTGAACACGAGTTTTACCCAACCAGAACTTCCAGGACTCATTTCCTAACTTATCTAGGCATGATTCACCCACTGGAACACAACACACAAACCCACACGACCTCATGTGCTCGGATGAACCCGAGCACCCGAAAACGCTAGAAACGCATAAATAAACGCAAGAAATGGGACGACGGAGGTCGTCTACCTGTAAGAAGCGTGTAGACTCAGCTGTAGTCGAAGTCTTGACGGTGAAAACGAGACGAAAATGGGCGATTTTGGTGCAAGATTGAGAGAGAAATGGAGATGGAGGTGAAGAGGAAGAAGAACAAATGGTGGGGAAATGGCTGGGAAAAGGGTATTTATACCCAGCCAAGTTTGGCAATTTGTCAGGTGTAGTCCCTGTACTTTGCTCCCGAGCCCCCGAACTTGCTTCCGTTGAAAACGACGTAAACACGCGCGTTATATTAATTATAAGGATGTGTTTAATGGTGTTTATGACGAGGTTTATATTACATGACATAATATAATTAGTGGTGTCGGTTGCGATATTCGTGAGCGTTTTGGATGGTAAGGTCGCGGATAAAGGTATCACGAACGTCAGAGAAAACTAAACAAGTATGGTGACCTCACAAATAGTCTGTGAAGATGAAAAATGAGTGCTCTAAGAATAGTTAACGAGATTTCACGTTAGATGACAAACCTTGAAGTGACGGATGTCACATTATACTTGATCAAACAAGAATTCAATTAACTTGTCACCAACGAGTCACATGGGTCAACTAGGTCAAATAAGTCTTGTTTTCCAAAACCTTTGGTCAACATGTTTATTGAGCACTTAGGGTTGTTAAACTTTCTATGTACACGTACTTATGTACTTGCGTGTTCTAGGTAACCTTTGACGGGTTGTCTTTCCACTCATCGTTAGGTCTTATTATCGTTCGTTTACGCATCAGGTGAGTTCAATGCCCCACTTTTACTTACTCTATTTCTGGGGGAAAAGCGTACTTTGTTTTATAACGCTTTACTATTATAACATGTGTTTAGTAAGACATAGTGTGTATACCATAGAAACCCTTACAAATTTTGATCGTTAATTAAGGAATCCAACAGGAAATCTTGGGTAGTACTACTGGGTCTAACAAGCCCCACCCATATGAATGGAGGTCAAGCGGGTGCAATATTGTCCTAAAACGACTAATAGCGTAACGACTTGGTATGTCATGGCGGGAGGAAAATAGACAAACAAAGTCAGCTTTGATCACGAAATCACTATTGTTTATTACTAATGAAATTAGACTAGATATATATTTCATGCACATGTTTATACTTTACTAACGCTACTATTTATGACGATTACAAACTCTTGAACTCACCAACCGTCGTGTTGACACTTTTAGTATGCTTTTTTCACGTCGTTACTAGCAGCTGCCGTAGGAACACGCACGAGTCTTGCATATTTTGATGTTCAAACATTCACCTACTTTTGTCTTATTGCATACTTACACACTTTGGTTTAGGCGCGTGTTTTGCGCAGCTTACATTTAGTACTTTGTGTATGAATTATTGATAAAATGCTTTCGTAAATATTTTAAAGTTTTAAACTCTGATTTGTTTTAAATGTTGCATATAGTGTCGTTCTGAGTAACTAATGATTGGGGTCCTGGTTTGTTTACTCGCCTAGCGGTAAAGCCCCGCACGTGGATTTTGAGGGTGTGACATAAACAAAACTTGATGTTGTTTAATAGTTTGGTAGGGTATAAGTGCACACAGTTATAAGCAAGCAATATCACATGTAAACATGAGTCTCACAACTAACCTATGACGTACCACACAGATCTTGTCGGAACATATTCACCCTAGGGCCCATCCGTGACCAATGTCAACCCAACTAGTATACTAACAAACAAGGGTGGGGGTGTCAGCCTAATAGTACTATCAATACCTGTCCGGCGGCTCCAAAACCGGAGATAAAAAGTTGTGAATAAAGAACTACACAACTAACTCATGCATGTACTAGATATTAACTTACGAACAGTAGTACAATAGTCTCAAAAATGTAAATGACTTCAAAACATAAAAAGAGTGAGCATGCTTTTCCCCCTAGGTTTTATAAATAATTAAAATAAAAACGGGATCGTGAAACTCACATTGATTTGATACGAGCAACAACAAGCACGCCAAGCTTATAGAAAGGAGGGCGAACCAAACAATTCAACTCCTATGATAAAGATAGTTGATTTTATAAACACGTCTATTAAGCATCATAAAACATCTTTGGTCTATCTTGGGTCGGATCGGGTTTATCACGAAACTCACACCTAAAATATATATTTTTATTTATATAAATAAATAACTCGATTACTCACATAATTAACACGCGTCATATTCGCTTTACGACAAATAATAATCCAATATATATATATATATATATATATATATATATATATTGTATAATATATATATATATATGTATATATGTATGTATATATGTATGTATATATGTATATATGTATGTATATATGTATGTCTATATATATATATGTACGTATATATGTATGTGTGTGTATATATATATATGTATATATATACACATACATATATACATACATATATATATACATACATATATACATATATATACATATATACATACATATATACATATATCTACATATATATGCACATATATATACATATCTATATATATACATATATATGTATATATATGCATATATATATATGCATATATATATGTGTGTGTGTGTGTATATACACACACACACACACACACACACATATATATATATATATATATATATATATATATATATATGTATATATGTATATACATGTATATTGTTGGGTTTGTAAACAAGATTTTCAGAGATATTTAACCATTTAAACAACAAAACGCAGCGGATATTAGTTATTAAATCTTGTTTTACTAATCTGAAAATAAACCATTTTAGATTCAAAACAAACCCAAGAACAAAGGATCATATGTATGTGAAAAGAAATGCTATCAAAACCAAAAAGGAACAACCATAGGATGTTCTTGAAACTACCTTTCAAGAACAAGGGAATATTGTATGGATGAGAAGAAGGAGATGATGCTTCTTGAACATCTAGCCTTCAAGGAGAAACCCTCAAGATTGTATACCCACAAGCTTTTTGCAAAACCCAACTTGCTAGGGAGTTTTAAGACCAAAAACTCTCTTGAAAACCCTCTTGGAACCCCTCTTGGCCGTAGGTTTTAGAGGAGAAGAAGAGAGGGAACAAGAGTCTTGCATGTAAGAGAGAGAACGAGGTGGAGTGTAGTAATCAAAACGAACTAAATGTCTTGTATTTTAACAAGACAAAGATTCCCAAGGCACACCACATGGGGCGGCCGGAATTTGGGTTCAAATGGGTTCCCTCCCATTTTGAAAACCCTTTTTTTAATTCATTACTAGTTACTAGTTAAGTTATATAATTAAACCATTTTAATTTTATAACTTAAACACTCTTATATTTGTTGTTATTTAATATCTTTAAATAACAATACAAAATATATCTCATGAATAAAATATCTTTATAATTTGTTCTATCTCAAATGTAATAATTTAGAAAACCCATTTTCTAAATTGGTGTCAATATTTAATTGCTTGATCATATCAACAAATAAATATTTATTGGTATTTGCTTAGCTTGTTATTGGGTATGACCCGACTTGGATCATAACGTACTAACCACATCAATCTTGTATGTGTCTTGGGCATATAAGATCCAACAATCTCCCACTTGTACAAGATTCATAGAAGATTGATGCAAGCAGTAAATACCGCCTAACAACGGTTTACTACCCTTAATACATATGACTAAGAGCCATTCAATAACATCATCCCCTTCAAGTACCTTACTCGAAATGTTCTACGTGAATCAATCATCTATCCTTTTGTCACAGATGTCATATTAAATCCCAGAGACACAGAATGATCATTCTTCATTGATTTAACTTTAGCAGGCCTTAGACATCTTACTATCAACGAATAAGAGGGACAAATCCTATCTTGACTACATACGTGTCTCATAATCACCTTGTACTATGTCTGAATTTAGCCTTGTGTACTGCCATGTTTAAGAACAGCGAAGAACTAAGTCAAGGTATAATACTTGGTGAATATCAAGACCCATTATGTATCTCAGGTCAGAGGATACCAAATGATATTCGCCTTTATTCAATATTACTTATGATTAATCAAGAAGATTCCACGTTGTAATATTTGTGATGCGGGTCAATCCAATATCTGTATCCCACAAATATCTATGAACCTTGACAGCAACCCTTTGCTCTATATTCATCCATATGAATATCCACCAATCCAAGTTCATAATAGTCTTGCCCTCATACTTGTTCTCATAAGTATGAACGACTACGGACGTTTTGAGTAAATGATTTACTCATGGATTAAACATGCAAAATAGGAACATTAGTTGAAACATTATAACCATATAATTTATTCAAGTAATGAAAGGTTCCAATATGCAAATACAAAATTAAAGGATCAAATCCAGTCACTAGAATATCGAAGTCCCATGGCACAAGTATGACCTTCATGCTTTGCCTTTTCAAGGAGCTTCATGAGTGGATCCATAATGTTTTGATCCGTGTGAACTTTGCGAATTCATATCTTTCCTTTTTCAACTTCATCCCTTATGTAGTTGAATCTCCGCTCAATGTGCCTAGTCTTTTGATGTGCATGGGGTTCCTTGATTTGAGCAATCTCACCCTCGTTATCACAAAGAATTTTTAGGGGGTCCTGAATGGAAGGGACCACCCCTAAATCGACAATGAATTTCTTCAACCATGCAGCGTTTTGAGTTGCTAATGAAGCGGCGATGTATTCTGACTCTGTAGTTGATAATGCCACCACATCTTGCTTAGAGCTCTTCCAAGAGACTGCTCTTCCATTCAAGACGAAAATGTATCCCGATTGTGATCGTGAGTCATCCCAATCAGTTTGGAAACTCGCATCCGTGTAACCTTTTACCACGAGTTCCTCCTCACCAGATCCATAGATCATGAACATATCTTTAGTCCTCCTTAGGTATTTAAGTATGTTCTTAACAACCATCCAATAACTATTTACAGGATTTTGCTGGTATCGGCTTGTCATGCTTAAAGCGCATGACATGTCTGGCCTAGTGCATGTCATTACATACATGATGGATCCTATAGCAGACGCATACGGGATTCCCTTCATTTTATCTTGCTCAACCTTTGAGCTTGGACATTGAGTCGTACTCAATATCGTTCCTCTTTGAATAGGTATTGCACTTTTCTTAGAGTTTTCCATCTTGAACCTTTTCAAGATCTTATCAATGTATGCACTTTGATTTAAACCTATCAACCGCCGTGATCTATCCCTATAGATCTTAATTCCCAAAATATAGGCGGCTTCACCAAGATCCTTAATGGAAAAACAGCTTCCAAGCCAGGTTTTTACACCCTCCAAGGTTGGAACGTCATTTCGAAGTAGTAGGATAGGAAAGTAATGATGCTCCCACTAGCTTTCTTATACACACATGCTTCATCAGCATTTTTGATGAACCCAAATTTGATTACCTCTTCATTAAAACGGTGATTTTAACTTCTTGATGCTTGCTTCAATCCATAGATTGATTTCTTTAACTTGCATACTTTGTTAGGATGTTTTTGATCTATAAATGTCACACCCCGGGCCCAAGGAGGGTGGGACGTCGCAGACTAGCAACAACGTGGCAGCGGAAGCAGACCATCATAAGAGCACACAAGTAGAGAAAAATCACATGGCATTACAATAGCTAAAATAAAATCCGGGACTAAACAGCTTAGCCCGGTTACATCAATTGTTCCATGTCAAAAGTACATAATTTTAGTATCATTCCTAACAAATTGTTCAAAGGATTTAAGCAAAGTCCATAATGCCATGAGGTCAGAGTACTAAGTCGTCCAGGCATCCTCTAAACAAGCTAGGTTTCCATCATATGTTACCTGAAACATGCTCGAAAAGAAAAGTGTCAACTAAAAAGTCGGTGAGTTCAAGTGGTTTTGTTTCAGAAAATAATAGGGACCCATAAAGTCCAATATTAAAGTATTGTATCTATTATAGCTGTTGTGGGATCTCAACCAACCCTGCACTCAGTCCCGGCTTGCCTCTTCTAAAGTTATGTTGTATCGGTTAACCCCGCAGGGAGAAGCTGAGCCCCATAGCAGGTGGACCGTACCTGCCAGTAAGGTCCACGTTTGTTTCTTACAAAAACCTGTCACATGCCACAACGACCCTTTCGGATCTCCAGTGGGGGTACCTCCCTGTAGCAGGAGCCACTGTGTGTGGGGGATTCCCCAAATAGATCTATCCATATAAACAAGCGGTTCACAGAAGAATTGATGATTGTGATTCATGTATCAGCAGGTATCAACAAAGTCCACAACATAAGCATTATATAGTATCACAAAATAATAGTTTCAGTTTAACATAAAAATAGAGCATGCTTCATCCCCAAAAACTAAAATAAAAAGGGGACCCGAGAACTCACCTTGTTATCAGACAGGTTGCACAAACAGATAGTTTCAAGTCCTAGCACCCTATAATCATAATTCAAGCAATAAGTTATAGATTCCTATTTTTTAGGAACATAATTTGGTGTCAATTATAGTGAGGGCGTTCATGCATTTGTTTCTTAGAAGTTTTGCGTCAAAAGTTTCCTTTTTAGGAAAGTTAGGGTTTTTGATGTGTTTTTCATCAAGTTACATGGTTCTTATAAATTTATTATCATATGAATGAGCCTAATATTAGTTTATGGTCATAAGGTTGCTGAAATTCTGCAAAATGCTGAATTTACACTTTTGGCCCCTCAAGTTTCAGAATTGACATTTTCTACCCTAAAGTTTGTCTCTTTACCATTTTTGACCCCCTAATATTTTCTTAAGCTTTTTGATGTTTATTTGCATCTGTTTTAACCCCCAAAATATCAGACTCTACTTGGTGATATTAAAACACAATTTCTAGTTTTCGGGTAATTCGACTTTTGTTAGTAAATTCATAAAAATTACATATTAACCCAAAAATTCACCAAATTCGGTTTCTATTTCTGAAATAATTATTCTAAGGCCTGAAAATTTTTAGAGTCTAGGTTGTTCATGTTTTGACCCGTTTCCTTGGTTATTTCCTTGTTTCGGGTCATCCAACTTGCGTATGCTAGCTTTAGCATACTTTACTAAACTTTTCCAAGTTTACTTTCTAAGTATTCTATGCTCTAGCTTACTGGAAATCTATCCTCAAATCTTGGTTTCACATGAATACTACTAAAATCGGGTGTTTTGCCCTATTTACACTATTGTAAATATCACATTTACCATCCCAACCACTTCTATATCATTTGTAACCTAAATTTCAGAAAGTATAGGTATATATTTGGGTGTTTGTTTCATTGTTTAGGCAGATTTACAAGGTTTATATATAATTATACGGTTAAGTGTGGCTTGAACACATGATATGAGGATATACAAGGTAGAATCCTTGTATATCAACCTTAGGTTTGTGGGTTCAAGAGAGTGGTACCTCGTTCGAAGTGGAGTTTTAAAGAGAGTGAGGTTCCAGCCGAAAGCTTTCTGTTGGAATAATGAGAGTAGTGTTTATAGTAGAACACAAATGAGTTTACTAGGATTTAGATTATCAGAAGTTTATATTACTTACGTGTGAGGAATTTAGGAGGCTAGAACTAACAAAACCCTTCGAACCTCAGCGGAACAGCCTTGTTTCCTTCGATAGTTGTTGCTAGAAGATTAAGAAAATGAAGTGTGTGTGTGTGATTTCAGTCGAAAGAAGCAATAGAGAGAGTAGTGAGTAGTGAGAGAGAGAAAGTCCGAGAGTTTGAGAGTAAAGTGTTGAGAGAAGGGATATAAAAATTATACACGGGTTTGCATGTATAGAAAAGTGGGAAAAGTTGAGTGTTTGAGTGGGTTTCGCAGATTGTGTTGGATTGGTGGTTCAGTGGGCGGCCATGCAAACTACTATATTTTATTTATTTTATTTGTATGTTGTCTTATTATTATTTTGTTTGTTATCCGCGGTTGTAGATGGGTTTACCCATCCGAATTTGTTTAAGTGTTGAAACACTTTATTTGTTTTTTAATAATCATCCGAATGACTGTTTCTATATAGGGATAAGTTTCTACATTGTAAAAATTTTATAATGGATATAAAATAAGTGTGGAAAAATAATCAGGGTTAAATATATACACGAAAATACAAGAAAAATTCTAGGCGTATTACCACTGTTTAGGCGTATGACAACTGTTTGGTCGTATAACCACTGTTGGTCGTATTACCACTGTTGGTCGTATTACCACTGTTGGGCGTATAACCACTGTTGGTCGTATAACCACTGTTGGTCGTATTACCACTGTTGGGCGTATAACCATTGTTGGTCGTATTAGTGCTGCTGAAACGACCAGGACTTAGTCGCGGGGGCATTTTTCCAGGCTTATAAGTACTATTCGGGCACATGGGCACTGTTCATGCTTTTGACTTAGAAAAATTTCCATATCTTTTGTAAGGGTCAAGGAGGGGTTGTTACATTCTCCCACCGTTTAGAGAATTTCGTCCCGAAATTTTTGTTTCTGTTGAGTCTCTGAACGGTTGGTTTTGAAGAGATATGGATATTGGCTTCTCATCTCATCTTCCCGCTCCCATGTAAACTCAGGTCCTCGTTTAGAGTTCCATCGTACCTTCACCTTAGGTATGCGACTTCGCCTAAGTCTCTGAACCAATCGGTCAGTAATCTCTATGGGTTCCTCAACAAAGTTCAATTTGTCATTTATTTTCGCTTCTTTCAACGGCAACTCCAGGGCTTTGTCAACCAAACACTTCTTCAAATTTGACACATGGAAAGTGTTATGTATGTAGCTCAGCTCCTCAGGAAGACTGAGCTGGTATGCTACCGGACAAACTCTTGCTAGTATTTCAAATGGTCCAATATACCTTGGGCTTAGCTTGCCCTTCTTGCCAAATCTAACAACTCCTTTCCATGGCGCGACCTTCAACATTACTTTATCACCTACTTGAAATTCAAGAGGTTTTCGTCTCCTGTCAGCATATTTCTTTTGACGGTCTCGGGCTGTTTTCAGTCGTTCCTTAATCTTGGCTATCTTCTCAGTAGTCTCCATCACAACATCAGGCCCCATCACTTGACTATCCCCTATCTCATTCCAACTTAATGGCGACCGACATTTCCTGCCGTACAAGGCTTCATATGGGGCAGCTTTTATGCTAGTGTGGTAACTATTATTATAGGAGAATTCCACTAGTGGAAGGTGGCGATCCCAGCTTCCACCAAAGTCGATTACGCACGCTCTCAGCATATCTTCCAAGTTCTGAATAGTTCTTTCACTCTGCCCGTCGGTTTGAGGGTGATATGCCGTGCTTATGTCAAGACGAGTCCCTAAGGCTTGTTGGAGAGATCTCCAGAATCGTGACGTGAAACGACTATCACGATCAGAGATGATCGAGAGCGGCACTCCATGCCGAGTCACTATTTCGTCGATATATATTCGGGCTAACTTCGACATCTCATAGTCTTCTCGGACTGGTAAGAAATGTGCTGATTTGGTAAGCCTGTCTACAACTACCCAAATTGTATCATGACTGCGAGGTGTTCTTGGTAGTTTTGTGACAAAATCCATGGTAATGTTATCCCATTTCCATTCCGGGATTTCGGGCTGCTGTAAGGTTCCTGATGGTTTTTGGTTTTCAGCCTTTACCATTGCGCAGGTTAAACATTTGCTCACATAGGTGGCGATAGATTTCTTTAGTCCAGGCCACCAGAAAAGTGCCTTTAAGTCCTGATACATCTTATCACTCCCCGGGTGAATCGAATATCTAGACTTGTGAGCTTCGTCCAAGACTATAGTCCTAACCCCGCCATGATTAGGTACCCACGTCTTTCCTTCGTATTTGTATAGCCCATCATTGTCCATTTCCAAACGCTTTTCCATTCCTGTTAACATCTCTCCCGTCAGGTTAATCTCATTGAAGGCTTGCCTTTGTGCTTCCTTAATCCTAGCAACGAGGCTAGTGTATACGCTCATCCTTAGAGCACGAACGCGAAGAGGTTTCTCCCGTTCCTTTCTACTCAAGGCATCAGCTACCATATTTGCCTTGCTAGGATGGTAGCGAATCTCACATTCGTAATCACTTAGTAACTCTACCCATCTTCTTTGGCGCATGTTCAACATTTTCTGGTTGAGGATATGCTGCAGGCTTTTATGATCGGTATAGATGACACACTTAGTACCATAAAGGTAGTGTCTCCATATTTTGAGTGCAAACACCACGGCACCTAGTTCCAAATCATGTGTCGTATAATTCCTTTCGTGCTCATTCAGCAATCTGGATGCATACGCGATCACTTTCTCCCGCTGCATTAACACGCAGCCAAACCCTTGACGCGAGGCGTCGCAATAAATCACGAAGTCATTGGATCCCTCGGGTAGGGTAAGGATAGGCGCGCTACATAGTTTCTCCTTTAGTAGATTAAAGGCTTCATCTTGTTCCTGTCCCCATTCATAGGTCACATCCTTCTTGGTTAACGTGGTTAGAGGCTGCACTGTTCGAGAGAAATCCTTGATAAACCTCCTATAGTAGCCGGCCAAACCAAGAAATTGTCTGATCTCGGTAGGAGTTTCGGGGACTTTCCAGTTCTTAATAGCCTCTATCTTTGATGGATCCACCTGGATTCCATCCTTGTTCACTATGTGACCGAGAAACTGAATTTCACGCATCCAGAACTCACATTTGGAGAACTTTGCGTATAATTGCTCATTCTTGAGTAGATCAAGAATTATCCGAAGGTGTTTCTCATGTTCCTCCTTGCTCCGAGAGTAGATCAAAATATCATCGATAAAAACGATCACGAACTGGTCTAAGTACGGACGGCACACACGGTTCATGAGATCCATGAACGCTGCGGGTGCGTTAGTCAACCCAAAAGGCATGACTAGGTATTCGTAGTGACCATATCGGGTTCTGAAAGCTGTTTTCGGAACATCCTCTTCCTTTATTTTTAGTTGGTGATACCCCGATCGTAGATCTATTTTCGAGAAATAGCTTGCTCCCTGTAATTGATCGAATAGGTCGTCAATTCTGGGAAGAGGGTTCCAGTTCTTTACGGTGAGCTTGTTCAGTTCCCTATAGTCGATACACATTCGTAGTGTTCCGTCCTTCTTTTTGACAAATAGTACCGGTGCACCCCAAGGCGAGACACTGGGTCGTATGAACCCTTTGTCAAGCAACTCTTGGATTTGCAACATTAGCTCCTTCATTTCGAGCGGAGCAAGTCGGTAAGGAGCTTTGGCCACCGGTGCGGCGCCAGGTAGTAGATCAATCTGAAATTCGACTTGTCGGGTTGGAGGGAGTCCTGGTCAGTCTTCTGGGAATACTTCTGAGTATTCAGACACCACAGGTATGACTTCAATCTTCTTTTCCTCTTTCGCCTTCTTCACGTATAATATAAAGGCTTCGTGTCCTTTCATAAGGCTTTGGGTAGCCTTTAGGTGGGATATCATAGGACACAGTGGGTGACTCCTTTCCCCCTGGACTACTAACATTTCCCCGCTGGCTATGGGTATCTTGAGCAAACGCTCATCGCAGATAATTTCAGCCCTATTTTTAGCCAGCCAATCCATTCCTACTACTACATCAAAACCTCCTAATTTAATAGGCATCAAATCTATATCAAAGGAATTACCCTCTAGAATCAACTTGCAATCTTTGATGATTTCGTTAGTTTCTATTATATTACCGTCAGCTAGTTCTACGGTGTATGTTTCAGTCAAGGTGCAAGCAGTCAATCCAATCAACGACCTAAAAGTAGTAGAAACAAACTGGTGGTTGCTCCAGTATCAAATAGCACAGTAGCAGGGTGCTTATTTACAAGAAACGTACCGTTCACCATGTCGGGTTCTTTGCGAGCACCATTTGGATCCATCACAAACGCTCTTCCCTTGGGCTTGTTGGGCCGAGTGTCCTTGTCCTTTGCTAGCTTGGGGCATTTGTTCCTCATATGCCCTGGGTCTCCGCACTCGTAGCATTGCTTTCCAGGCTCATAAGTGCAGTCCTTAATCAGGTGACCATATTTCTTGCATCGAAAACAAGGCATGGGTTTACATTCCCCCTGGTGATGAACCTTGCATTTAGTGCAGTAGGGGCTTGTGCCTTGGTACAATCTCCTAGTCTTTCCACCTTGGTCACCTCGCTTTGCCTCTTCTCCAGGTCGCTTGCTCGAACCACTACTGCTGCCGACCACCTTCCCTGTGTCGAACCACTTCCTCTTTCCATCCACAGTCTTCCTCTTGTCCTCAGTTCTTTCATGCTCCGTCCACCCGGCTCTCACTAGGTCGTCAGTCAGGCTACTGGTAACATCGACTGCAGCCTGTAGAGTAGTAGGCCTGGAAGACCTAACCATGCCCCTCACCCTTGGGTGTAAGCCCCAAATGAAGCGGGCTACGCCCTTGGATTCGGGCATTACCAAGTGTGGTACCAGTCGGGACAATGCAAGGAATCGGTTAACGTACTCAGTGTAGTTCGGGCCTTTCATCTCCAGATTTAGAAATTCAGCCTCGAGTCTCTCCAGCTGGTTAATCGGGCAGTACTTGCCGATGATCAATTCCCTGAATTCCGCCCAGTTCATTCTGCCAATAGCATCTCGGCCTCGAGGTTGGATGATGGTTCTCCACCACTCGAGTGCCGGTCCTTTGAGAGATTGTGAGGCAAACCTCACCATGTGCTCCAGCTTGCACTCGCTTATGTCCAACACAGCTTCAATTTCATCCAACCACCTATAAGTTTCAATTGCACCCTCGGTGCCATAGAAGTCCTTTGGCTTACACGCCATGAAGGTTTTGTATGAGCACCCATTTCTGATAGCTTCGGCTTCCTCACGGTTGCCTCCATCGTTGTTGGTCTCATTGGTATTTCCCCGATCGGCATTGATCTGGGCAATGATGGTTGGGATAGCATTGGCAATTTGTTGTGCCACCAAGTTGGCGATCCTTTCATCACCTTCCTGGTGAGCATTATCCTCGTGTGGTGCTCCTGGTGGAGTGGTTGATTGGTTCCTGCCTCGGGTAGGAACTCTTCTTCCCGTACGAACTCCACGTCGTGGCGGCATTCTGATAGTAACATAGGTAAGTCTGTTTAGTATCTCATAAGTTTTTGTTTCTGGTATCACATTGTATCTCATAATTCCTATTACGTTCTACAATCACACACTCAAGTTAACCATACATAATAAGTAGTGTCGTTTTTTCACAAATACCCTGCAAAAGTTGAATCATTAATCAATTGTTTCATAGACAAATTCAAACACGAGTTAACTATACATAATAAGTAGTGTCGTTTTTTCACAAATTGGAAGGTGTCATCACCCCCATAAATAGAAATTTTTTCTCAAATAGATAAATAAATTGTTTCTTAGATAGTTTTGGCAGCCTACTGCCATACATCACAAGTACTAGCCATATCACCCCTGCCATTTTTTCTTCAACCAACCGAACCATCCCGTGCTCTTCTTCCTCTGCTCTTGCTCTAGGCGCTAAACGTTGTGAGTTGCCATCATGTCTTGGAATTGGGCAGATTGAGAGGTCCGCGTGGCTTGCTGTAACGTCAGCTCATGGCGCTGGATGGTCCTCAGTATCTCGCTCAAGGTAGGGTCGGATGGACCAAAGTCACTAGCCCGCCGGCTAGACTGAGAGTGCTGGTCTCCAGCGAGCACGCTAGGGCCATCATACAGGCTATGCCTGGGTGGCATCCAATACTCATCACGAGATAGACGTCCAGGTGGCGCGAGCATAGAAGGCGCTGGTGTAGGGGTCCTGGTATGAGGAGGTGGAGGAGGAGGCATCCTAAATGAAACAGAAGGACCTGGCCTAGCACTCTTCCTAGGCCGAGTAACTACACGGGTACCCCCGCTCCTAATGGGTGGGATAGGTGAGAGAGTGGGGGCTGCTACATGTGGCGAGTTGGAGCGCGTTCGGCTCCTAGCAGGTGATGTGGGTGATGACACCTCGGATGGCTCAATGTCGTCGGAAGTCGCGGATAGCCACCCTGGGTGTCCACACCTCTGTAGGTATGCCTCGTACTCAGTTTGGGGCTTCCTCCTCAGTGTCCTAACAGGGGCAGTCTCCTCAACTGGATGCGCGGGTGCCTTACCTCTTTCAGCCATGATATGATTATCCTGTAAAAACAGTCATGAGTAATTTTGTTTCTCATAGCTCATGATCATAGTAATAGTAGTGATAGCAGTTGTTTCTCATAGAGTTAGTATCCATTAGTAATTGCATCAGTAAGCAGTAGTAACCCATAAAAGTTGTATCAATGAAGCAGTACCAGTAAGCAGTAGTATCGCATAGGAGTTCAATTAAATTTTTAACCTTGACTATGTTAAGAGTATTCCTTAAGTCAATCTAATCCAAAAGTCACACTTAGGCTTTGTGCTGGAATTTACGCGTCCGATAAATTCATGATTACGTTGATCAAGTGTAATCATCAATTTATCCAACCCGATTACCCCAACACTTACTCAAGCAAGGACAGTCCTACAGTCTCAGGGTTGTAGCCTAGGGTCTACTAAGGTATTCCCGATTTCTCTACAACCTGTGGCTCTGATACCAATCTGTCACACCCCAGGCCCAAGGAGGGTGGGACGTCGCAGACTAGCAACAACGTGGCAGCGGAAGCAGACCATCATAAGAGCACACAAGTAGAGAAAAATCACATGGCATTACAATAGCTAAAATAAAATCCGGGACTAAACAGCTTAGCCCGGTTACATCAATTGTTCCATGTCAAAAGTACATAATTTTAGTATCATTCCTAACAAATTGTTCAAAGGATTTAAGCAAAGTCCATAATGCCATGAGGTCAGAGTACTAAGTCGTCCAGGCATCCTCTAAACAAGCTAGGTTTCCATCATATGTTACCTGAAACATGCTCGAAAAGAAAAGTGTCAACTAAAAAGTCGGTGAGTTCAAGTGGTTTTGTTTCAGAAAATAATAGGGACCCATAAAGTCCAATATTAAAGTATTGTATCTATTATAGCTGTTGTGGGATCTCAACCAACCCTGCACTCAGTCCCGGCTTGCCTCTTCTAAAGTTATGTTGTATCGGTTAACCCCGCAGGGAGAAGCTGAGCCCCATAGCAGGTGGACCGTACCTGCCAGTAAGGTCCACGTTTGTTTCTTACAAAAACCTGTCACATGCCATAACGACCCTTTCGGATCTCCAGTGGGGGTACCTCCCTGTAGCAGGAGCCACTGTGTGTGGGGGATTCCCCAAATAGATCTATCCACATAAACAAGCGGTTCACAGAAGAATTGATGATTGTGATTCATGTATCAGCAGGTATCAACAAAGTCCACAACATAAGCATTATATAGTATCACAAAATAATAGTTTCAGTTTAACATAAAAATAGAGCATGCTTCATCCCCAAAAACTAAAATAAAAAGGGGACCCGAGAACTCACCTTGTTATCAGACAGGTTGCACAAACAGATAGTTTCAAGTCCTAGCACCCTATAATCATAATTCAAGCAATAAGTTATAGATTCCTATTTGTTAGGAACATAATTTGGTGTCAATTATAGTGAGGGCGTTCATGCATTTGTTTCTTAGAAGTTTTGCGTCAAAAGTTTCCTTTTTAGGAAAGTTAGGGTTTTTGATGTGTTTTTCATCAAGTTACATGGTTCTTATAAATTTATTATCATATGAATGAGCCTAATATTAGTTTATGGTCATAAGGTTGCTGAAATTCTGCAAAATGCTGAATTTACACTTTTGGCCCCTCAAGTTTCAGAATTGACATTTTCTACCCTAAAGTTTGTCTCTTTACCATTTTTGACCCCCTAATATTTTCTTAAGCTTTTTGATGTTTATTTGCATCTGTTTTAACCCCCAAAATATCAGACTCTACTTGGTGATATTAAAACACAATTTCTAGTTTTTGGGTAATTCGACTTTTGTTAGTAAATTCATAAAAATTACATATTAACCCAAAAATTCACCAAATTCGGTTTCTATTTCTGAAATAATTATTCTAAGGCCTGAAAATTTTTAGAGTCTAGGTTGTTCATGTTTTGACCCGTTTCCTTGGTTATTTCCTTGTTTCGGATCATCCAACTTGCGTATACTAGCTTTAGCATACTTTACTAAACTTTTCCAAGTTTACTTTCTAAGTATTCTATGCTCTAGCTTACTGGAAATCTATCCTCAAATCTTGGTTTCACATGAATACTACTAAAATCGGGTGTTTTGCCCTATTTACACTATTGTAAATATCACATTTACCATCCCAACCACTTCTATATCATTTGTAACCTAAATTTCAGAAAGTATAGGTATATATTTGGGTGTTTGTTTCATTGTTTAGGCAGATTTACAAGGTTTATATATAATTATACGGTTAAGTGTGGCTTGAACACATGATATGAGGATATACAAGGTAGAATCCTTGTATATCAACCTTAGGTTTGTGGGTTCAAGAGAGTGGTACCTCGTTCGAAGTGGAGTTTTAAAGAGAGTGAGGTTCCAGCCGAAAGCTTTCTGTTGGAATAATGAGAGTAGTGTTTATAGTAGAACACAAATGAGTTTACTAGAATTTAGATTATCAGAAGTTTATATTACTTACGTGTGAGGAATTTAGGAGGCTAGAACTAACAAAACCCTTCGAACCTCAGCGGAACAGCCTTGTTTCCTTCGATAGTTGTTGCTAGAAGATTAAGAAAATGAAGTGTGTGTGTGATTTCAGTCGAAAGAAGCAATAGAGAGAGTAGTGAGTAGTGAGAGAGAGAAAGTCCGAGAGTTTGAGAGTAAAGTGTTGAGAGAAGGGATATAAAAATTATACACGGGTTTGCATGTATAGAAAAGTGGGAAAAGTTGAGTGTTTGAGTGGGTTTCGCAGATTGTGTTGGATTGGTGGTTCAGTGGGCGGCCATGCAAACTACTATATTTTATTTATTTTATTTGTATGTTGTCTTATTATTATTTTGTTTGTTATCCGCGGTTGTAGATGGGTTTACCCATCCGAATTTGTTTAAGTGTTGAAACACTTTATTTGTTTCTTAATAATCATCCGAATGACTGTTTCTATATAGGGATAAGTTTCTACATTGTAAAAATTTTATAATGGATATAAAATAAGTGTGGAAAAATAATCAGGAGTTAAATATATACACGAAAATACAAGAAAAATTCTAGGCGTCTTACCATTGTTTAGGCGTATGACAACTGTTTGGTCGTATAACCACTGTTGGTCGTATTACCACTGTTGGTCGTATTACCACTGTTGGGCGTATAACCACTGTTGGTCGTATAACCACTGTTGGTCGTATTACCACTGTTGGGCGTATAACCACTGTTGGTCGTATTAGTGCTGCTGAAACGACCAGGACTTAGTCGCGGGGGCATTTTTCCAGGCTTATAAGTACTGTTCGGGCACATGAGCACTGTTCATGCTTTTGACTTAGAAAAATTTCCATATCTTTTGTAAGGGTCGAGGAGGGGTTGTTACAATAAAACCTTCAGGTTGAATGATATAGACATCTTCCTCAAGATATCCATTTAGAAAAGCGGTTTTGACATCCATTTGCCAAATCTCATAATCATAATGAGCAGCTATGGCAAATAATATCCTAATAGACTTTAGCATTGCAACCGGAGAGAAGATCTTATTATAATCAACCCCTTGAATTTGAGTGAACCTTTTGCTACAAGTCTAGCTTTATAAGTATCCAAGTTTCCATGCATATTGGTTTTCTTCTTGAAAACCCACTTACTTCCAACCACTTTAGAGTTAAGAGGTGGTACAACCAAGTCCCACACTTGGTTGTCATACATGGATTGAATCTCAACGTTCATGGCTTCAAGCCATTTATCACAATCCAAATTGGACATTGCATCACGGTATGTGGTTGGTTTATCGAAATCTACCACATAGCATCCAACTATTAAAAATCCATATTTTTCAGGTGGATTACTAGTTCTACCAGATCTGTGAACATCTTGTGTGTATTGATCAACCATTTGATCATTCTTAACATCCTCATGTTGAGTGCTAGTGTCAACCAAACGTGTATCGGGTATTGGGTCTTGATCCTCCTCAAGATCCACTGTTCTACTGCTAGCTCCTTCCATAAGGAACTTAGCTTCTAAGAACTCAGCCTTCTTGGCAACAAACTCCTTTTGTTCCAATAGATCATAGAAACAATAACGCATAGAATCTCTAGGATATCCAATAAAGATACACTTAGTGGAACGGCTTTCTAGCTTGTTTGAGGTGGGAGTCTTAACATAAGCCTCAGATCCCCACACCTTTAAATATGATAGAGATGGAACCCTTCCATGCCATATTTCAAAAGGTGTCTTTTCCACTTTCTTGGTTGGGGCCATATTCAAAATACGGGCCACAGAAAGCAAAGCGAAACCCAAAAATGATAGAGGCAATGAGCTTCTAGCCATCATAGATCGAACCATATCCTATAGAGTTCGATTTCTCCTCTCGGACACACCATTGTGTTGTGGTGTTCCGGGCGAAGATAGTTGTGAGACAATCCTACAACTTCTAAGATGATCTCTAAAAGCATCACTTAGGTATTCACCTCCTCTATTGGTGCGGAGAATTTTTATTGACTTGTTGAGTTGATTTTCTACTTCATTCTGGAAGGTTTTGAACATTTCAAAAGCTTCATCTTTGTGTCTTAACAAGTACACATACCCATATCGACTATAGTCATCGGTAAAGGTAATGAAGTATCTTTCATTGTACCTAGTCATTGGCTTAAAAGGACCACATACATCCGAATGCATGATACCTAATAAATCTTTTGCCCTTTCGGTTTTGCCACTAAAAGGTGCTTTAGTCATTTTGCCTTGTAAACAACATTCACATACATCAAATGAATCATATTTGCTTGTTTTTAAAAGACCGTTCTTTTGAAGTGTTTGTATGCGCTTCTTGTTTATATGACCAAGACAGCAATGCCAAAGATAGGTGTCACTTAAATCCAATTTGAGCTTCTTGCTGGTGGTTTGGTACAATGAGCTATCATATAATGTGTTTTCACGAACCAATTAATAAATACCATTAATAGGAGTAGCTCTAAAGTAAAAACGTTATTTAAAGAAACATGAATTTCATTTTCGATAAATGTCAAAACATAACCATATTGTCTTAATTGGGCAACTGAAATAATGTTCCTAGTCAAACTAGGAGCATACAAAACATTGTTCAAAATTGCTTCCAACCCATTTGGAAGCTTCAAGATGTAGTCCCATCAGTCTTCAACTTGAACTTTTGCCCCATTCCCCATGTAGAGGTTAACATCCCCTTTGTTGAAGTCCTTACTTCTTTTGAACCCCTGCAACAAATTGCAAATATGAGTTCCACATCCGGTATCCAATACCCATGTGTTAGAGGATATTAAATTTAGATCAAGATGAATCATGAAAATTGTACCTGAGGTTTGCCCGGCATCCCTCTTAGCTTGCAACTCTTTGAGATGGACAGGACAATTCCTTGCCCAATGTCCTATCTCTCCACACTTAAAGCATGGGTCATTTGAAGGAACCTTTTGCTTCCTCTCCGCTGGTTTTGGTGGTGGCACTTTTACCACTCCCTTTCCCTTTCCCCAAACATACCCTTTACCTTTGGCAACACTTCCTTGGGTGCAGGGTGAGGCCTCTTCTTGTTCCCACCTTCATTGATGGTGAGAACGGGTAAAGCCTTTTTACCCATGGCCGCCTCGACTGTTTTGATCATAGAATGAAGCTCACTTATGTTCTTGTCCCACCCGTTCATGTTATAATTCATGACAAAGTTGTCAAACCTTTTTGACAAAGAGTTGAGGATCAAATCCATAGCCAACTCTTTCGAGACGGGACAATTCAGCCTTTCAAGGAGGTCAATGTGGCTCTTCATCTTAAGTACATAATATGAGACCGATTAGGTTTCATCCGTACGACATGCATGGAATGCTCGAACCGTTTCGAAGCTCTCTACCCTTGCTTGTTGTTGGAATGTTTCCTTCAACTGGGTAATCATGTCGTATGCTGCGTGATGTTCGTACTCCTTTTGGAGATCCGGAGTCATAGTTGCCAACATAAGGCAAGACACTTACACCGAGTCCTAAGTGTATTTTACCCAATTATTATAGGCCTCCTCATCTTCCTCATTGGGTTGATTGGGAATCGGATCGTCTATGTATGATCGTTTCTCTTGCTTCAGAACAATTCTTAAGTTTCAAAACCAATCAATAAAATTATTATGGTTTAGATGCTCCTTTTGGAGAATGGTCCTTAGTGATAATGAGTGAGTGGACAGGATATCATTATTTTCATTGTTGTTGGTGGCCATCTGCAAAATTCAACAAAGTCCAATTTTAGTATTTTTGATATTGTCGTATTTTAGTTATTAATACTCTTTTATGTGTCATACACAAATTTAAAATTCTAGAATCCAACTTTATATTTAAATAGTGGTTAGGTGACCTTTATCCTATTATTTAAATTAACAAGGTAGTCAACGTTTTGACAATTGCAACCCTTTGCAACTTTTATAGGTATGGGATTGACTTAAACATCATATGTGTGGTCGGCACGTTTATCCCATCAACACCTTTTATAAACCATATTGTAGGTGATCCATTTAACATGGTTTGAAAATCAAGTCACCCTAATTTCGCACACATGTTAGTTTACCAATACAAGTGGTTAGGTGACCTTTATCCCACAAATATGGTATTCCCACCTGAAATCACAAGTTCCCTCAAAATGATTAGGTGACCTTTATCCCATTAAGAATTTGCAAGTGACTCAAGTGTTGTACAAAAGGATGATGTTAAACTTGTTTTCAAAAGACGTCTTAAGTTTTCATAATTCTAGTTTAGAAAACTCTATGTACCTTGTATTTGCATGCTTTCAAACACATGGTACTCTATGATCTTTTTAATAAAACCCTTTTATTTAAAAAATCATTAATCCTTTTAATAACCTTTTATTAACCACTTAAGATTAAGAACCATTTTATTTCAGCTTGTTATGATTATTAATTAGATTGTTATGCATATCCATATAAACAATCAACATAAAATAAACAATCAAAACAAGCACAACCATTCAATCACAATTGCATAACCATAGCCACTAAAGTGACCACACTTGTTTGCCATGACAAGTGTTGTCATTTGGTCTTTTCTAAGAGTTTACAATAATACACAAAAATGGTCCATGAACTCCCACTTGAATCCACATCCAAAAGCTTTAAGTGTCCATGTCCTTTGTGCCCTTCCTTTGAGTCTCCAACTTGTGCATCTTCTTTTACAAAATTTATATCCTAATACAATTTCTAATAAAAGAAATGCACCTAATCTATTTATTACATAACCAATGAATAAATAAACCACAACCCAAAATATAAACACAAAATTATTATTACAACCCTTTAATGAATAAAACAAAACATGACAAAATTACAATCAACCAAATCCAAAACACATTAGGTCAAGGCTATGTTATGCACCAAAATGTGTATCAAATACAACATTCAAGAACAACCATGAATCCCTTTTTTAACCCTAAAAGTTTCGGCCAACATAAACCAAAACTTTAGGGTTTTGTCCAAACAACACAATCAATCATTTGATGTTAATCTTTCAAGGTTTATATTAAAGCATGTAAGATAAAACTTTGGAAGATAAGGGATTCATACATCCATAACAAAACAACCCCTAATGGGTTGAAAAAGTCCAACAAATCTAACTTTTCTTGGACTTTTGAAGCAAGTATTCCATATAACCGGCTCTAGATGCCATTGTTGGGTTTGTACACAAGATTTTCAGAGTTGTTTAACCATTTAAACAACAAAACGCAGCGGATATTTGTTATTAAATCTCTTTTTAATCTCTGAAAATAAACCATTTTAGATTCAAAACAAACCCAAGAACAAAGGATCATATGTATGTGAAAAGAAATGCAATCAAAACCGAAAAGGAACAACCATAGGATGCTCTTGAAACTACTTTTCAAGAACAAGGGAATATTTTATGGATGAGAAGAAGAAGATGATGCTTCTTGAACGTCTAGCCTTCAAGGAGAAATCCTCAAGCTTGTATACCCACAAGCTTCTTGCAAAATCCAACTTGCTAGGGAGTTTTTAACACCAAAAACTCGCTTGAAAACCCTCTTGGAACCCCTCTTGGCCATAGGTTTTGGAGGAGAAGAAGAGAGAAAAAGAGTCTTGCATGTAAGAGAGAGAAAGAGGTGGAGTGTAGTAATCAAAATGAACTAAATGTCTTGTATTTTAACAAGACAAAGATTCCCAAGGCACACCGCATGGGGCCGCCGAAATTTGGGTTCAAATGGGTTCCCTCCCATTTTGAAAACCCCTTTTTAATTCATTATTAGTTACTAATTAAGTTATATAATTAAACCATTTTAATTTTATAAATTAAACACTCTTATATTTGTTGTTATTTAACATCTTTAAATAACAATACAAAAGATATCTCATGAACAAAATATCCATATAATTTGTTCTATCTTAAATGCAATAATTTAGAAAACCCGTTTTCTAAATTGGTGTCAATATTTAATTGCTTGATCATATCAACAAATAAATATTTATTAGTATTTTCTTAGCTTGTTATTGGGTATGGCCCGACTTGAACGTACTAACCACATCAATCTTGTATGTGTCTTGGGCATATAAGATCCAACATATATATGTATATATATGTGCGTATATTTATATATATATATATATGTATATATATATATATGTATATGAACACACACATTTATATATTTTCATATTCACGTACAATATATATATATACATATATACATACATATATATATAAATATATACATATATATATATACATATATATATATATATATACACACACTCGTATCGTTATAGACATCCAATACATATATTCTCATACTAGCCTCCAGATACAATATATAATTCGATCATTTAAACACTATTTTCACCTATATATAAATACTTATACTTATACATATACATATACATATACATATACATATACATATACATATACATATACATATACATATACATATACATATACATATACATATACATATACATATACATATACATATACATATACATATACATATACATATACATATACATATACATATACATATACATATACATATACATATACATATACATATACATATACATATACATATACATACGCATATACATATACATATACATACGCATACACATATACATATACATACGCATACACATATACATATACATACGCATATACATACACATATACATATGCATACACATACGCATATACATATACGTATACATACGCGTATACATATGCATACACATACGCGTATACATACGCGTATACATACGCGTATACATATGCGTATACATACGCGTATACATACGCGTATACATACGCGTATACATACGCGTATACATACGCGTATACATACGCGTATACCTATCCGTAAACCTACACGTATACCTATACGTATACCTATACGTATACCTATACGTATACCTATACGTATACCTATACGTATACCTATACGTATACCTATACGTATACCTATACGTATACCTATACGTATACCTATACGTATACCTATACGTATACCTATACGTATACCTATACGTATACGTATACGTATACGTATACGTATACGTATACGTATACGTATACGTATACGTATACGTATACGTATACGTATACGTATACGTATACGTATACGTATAGGTATACATATACGTATACGTATACATATACATATACATATATATATTGTATTTATTTATTTATTTTTTACCTATAGTACACCTATAAATATAAATATATATATGAATATATTTTATATTATGCATTCACCCCACTCATGCACACAGCATACCTCATATTAAGCATACATACAACTTAGGGGTTGTTTGATTACGCTGACTGAGTAAGATCTGACTGAGTCAGAAGCTGACCCAGTTAGAAGTTCTGACTGGGTAAGCATCTGACTGAAACTTGGCTGTTTGATTCAGTATTTGACTAGAACCAAATCGATTTAGTATTTAAGTAACAAAACCCACCGGAGTCACACCACAGGTCGGAACCACCACACCACCACCACAACCACCACTACATCGTACATATTTCGACCACCACCGCAATCCACCGTACACAAAGGCGATGCCGAAGGCGGGCTGCGGGTCGCGAGAGGGTGGCGGGCTGCGGGTCACGAGGGGGTGGCGGGCTGCGGGTCGCGAGGGGGTGGCGGGTCGCGAGGGGTGGTGGGCTGCGGTCGTGAGGGGGCAATGGAGACCCGGTCAGCAACTTTTTTTTCAAAGTCTGGGTTAGGAATGGAGACCCGATCAGTCGGGCCCGAAGCCAAAATCAAACGGGCTGACCTACTGACCGAGTCAGCCGCTCAGCCAGCTAGCTGGGTCAGCCCGGTCAGCCGGGTCAGCCCAAAAACAAATAGCCCCTTAGTCATACCCATATTTATGCATTCACACACACATCTGCGCTTCTAATACACACTAATGCGCACATAACACTAATGCACACATATGAATATATATCCTACACATACACAACACACACATGAATACATATACTATACATACACGACACACACATGAATATATATACTTCACATACATGGCATACACATAAATTCCACAGACACACTATATATAACATTATATAACATTATATAACAATCCATATAAACCATACACATACAATCTGTTTATACATATATACATACGCAATGCATACACACAAAAGTAACACCATTTGCATGCGCACATACCAGCCAAAACACCATAATAGCACCATCCCAACAAACGCACACACTCACATGTTGAACTGATTCCCGAATACACACTGTCTCGTGGCACGATGACTCGGACCTGAACGAATAATAAGCGGGATAGAACGAAATGTAAAGGTTATGAATTGCTTACCTACAAATGGGGTTACGCATAGATGGCAGTGATCAGAAATGCTCCACAGCAACACATGACGACTGAATGGAGATTGAACGACGGTGGCTCTCCATCACGGCGGGGATTCATAGCGGGGGTGGGGGGTCGAGCATGAAGCCATGAATAGAGTTTCATGGTTTAAATGATATCATAATTGCACTAAGGCCCCTCTAATTAGAATGATTTAATTCCTTATGGATTAATTAAATGTCACAAAAAGCCCCTATACTTTAGCTTTTACTTTTTTTAACCTGAAACATTTGAACGTCCTTCTCAAATAAATGAAAAAAATATGATCGGATCTAGATTATAATTATTGTGAGTCGTAAGTATGGTGCAACACATCTCAAGTCACGTGTAGGGCCCCGAATCCGGAAACCTCACAAATTGGCCATTTTACATAAAACCTTATTTTTAGTTCAAAACTAATAAAGTGTTATTCATTAAAGCAACGGAAATATGAAAATGTTAATTACATAAATAAAACTAAAGCACCAACTTAGAGTCGAACCTGGATTTGTGCTAGAATTTCTTTATTTACAAATCATGGTCTTAACAACATTTACTCCTTTATTATTACAAAAAACATAAAAGCTGGTTGAATCTTTACAGGATGCCAGTCTTCACCCTCCAAGTAGCTCCTAATCAGGCCCTGCCCTAAAACTTGATTTACCTGCCAAACAATCTAACATACATACAAAAGTCAGCTTCGCTGAGTGAATTCTAGTTTTAGTTTAAAAATATGAAATTACTTAACTCATAGCATATAATAACCTTTTTACTTCTTACCATAGCATATAATAACCTTTTTACTTCTTACACAACTCGTTACATTAACTTTTACTTATCAAGCATGCAAATCTCTAAGGGCCATCTCTCTTCTCTGCCCCCATAGTTCCAGCCCATGAGCCGACAAAGCATACTGTAACATACGGGTGCCCCTATGGCTCTCTGTCCATAGACCGACACCCTGGTTGCCCCTATGGCTCTCTGTCCATAGACCGACAACCTTGTTGCCCCTATGGCTCTCTGTCCATAGACCGACAACACCTCTTCCGAGGTCACGTTAACCCCATGAGTGATCGTCACCACTCCTGCTCGTATAGGTGTAACAACTATCCCGTGACAGGTCACAAAGACACTGCCCCGTTGTTCTTAAGGCAACTATGGCTCACTGTCCATAATCTACCATAAGGCTCGTAATAGGCCTAGTTACTAGAACCAAGCACCATTTCCAAGACTTCTTAACCGTCAATTCCATCTCATGCCCCTTAGACCATGCAAGACTTAGAAAAAACATCAATCATAAACGTAGTAAGGACATTTTAACTTTAAAACTACTTATGTTAATAAACATACAATTCGGCCGTTAAAACATACCTTTTCCATGCTTAAACACACATTTAAAATACTTTTAACATGTACCAATTTAAAAAGGCAATTCCTTTAGATCATTCTATCTATAGACAATAAATATACGTAATTCAAAGTTGTTACTTTATCAAATCATATAACGAATTATTTAAAAATAATCTTAATTATAAATCATATGGTATGCATGTCGTCCCCAAAACAGTAAAGCATGTATAAAAGAAGGGAATCTAGAACTCACCTTGGGTGTCGTTACTAAAATCCATAAAGAAACCATCCCAAGTCATCTAGCTTTAACCCACATCGCCCAGAATAAACATTCTAAGTCATCCCGAACAAACGCACAACCTGACTCCCTTCTTAGTCTTCTAGCATAACTAGCCAGTCTATGTTGCCCTCAATCGTCTACACCAACCTCATGTCATACCCAAAACAGTCAAGAAAACACCTAAAATGTAATCATTGTAACGGCACGAACCGTAACCATCAAAATGACTCCCACAAACACGTTGCCCTAACCATAACAAGACCATCAAATTATTAACATAATCGTGCCACTTAAACTTTATCATACTAGAATCATCACCTCATAATATTATCACCTTATAATATCATCACCATAATCATCAATCTATAACAATGCCACCACTTTATGCTAACTATCCATGTTATGTATTCATAACCAATATCATCATAGGACCATCATCCTTTTTATCATAACAACTTCATCATGTACAAGCATCATCAACATATTCTTAGCACATCATCACCATTATATCATGATGCATTACCATGTTCATCCTACTACACCTAACACGTGCACTTAATGTGACCATTTCCTTCATCTTGGCATTGAACTTTGACCAAGTTGAAATCTGCCTTCCACCATAGCCAACATACCATCATCATCATAATCTAATATCATCAATATCATATCATCTAACCTATAACCGTACATCATTAATCACTATCGCGGAACACCATAGCTAACCGCCACGACCACCGCAACAGACAACCCAAAACAGAACATAGCTGTGCTCGCTGTCGTACCTGTCGTAACCAGCAGCCATCGAGCAACCTGCTGTAAGCCACAACCACCACCGTGAACCCTGTTGCAGCCCTGCTGCTTGAATCCCCATTCAACCTAAAACGTTTTCACCACCACCGTTCATATCTATCATCGACCACCAACATGAGCCGACAGGGCTTAGCCGGGAGGAAAGACGACCCAAGGCCCTGTTGAGAGCTTCAGATCAGAGAAAGGGGAAGAAAGGGGGTCACCATCGTCACTTAGTGGTCACCATCACCAATAGGCGTCGCCGGAGAGCTGCAGTGAACGCCGTGGAGGTCGGCGAGCTTCGACCGCAGTCTCCGAAAAGGGGAAGGGGAAAATCGCTCGGTGGGGAGGGGGGAAGGAGGGTGAGCGGCCGATTAGGAAAGGGGGGTGTGAGATTGCTTCTTCTGGTCATCGCCCTGGCCGGAGCATGCTACTGGAGCTCCGACCGTAGCCGCGAAGGTCGCCGGAGGGGGAAGAGGAAATCGATCGATGGGGAGGGAATAAGGGAGCGGCCGATTGGGAAAAGGGGGGCTTAGGGTTATTTTATGGTTTCATAAATTGTCGATTTTGGTCCCTCAAGTTTCCATATTTTGTTTTCCAACCTAAACTTGACAAACTAACTAATCTTTTCGAGAATAAAATTCAATAATACCATTATTAATATTATTTCGCCACTTAGGTTCATTTTGGAAATTTGGGGCGTTACAAGTCTATCCCCCTTATTTAGGTTTCATCCTCGAAACCTGGTGATCCTTATACAACGTGGGATGATACTTTCTCAATCACCACCGATTCTCATGTTGCTTCTAAACATGTTCCACACACACCATATAAGGTATGATCTTCTTTAGCCATCTACACATAGCCTTTGCAACCTTCAAACATCCTAACGCACTTCTCTTATGGATCCATTTCATTAATGCAAACATTATGACTACGAACCCTAATTCATGAGCAAGTATATTATCATCTTGTATTTAACCTTGTGAACAGCATAACCATTGTTCTGCCATGTTGTATTGAATATATATATATATTCAGTCAGACCTTTGTATGGAACACATGGTTTTAGGTTTTTGACACTTACTGATAACATTATCACCAAGGCTCATGTTAACCTTCCTTATTTAGTTCATGTTCACATTTATTAACTAACTTCTCACTCAGACTTGGTGTCATTTCTTGTGAACCTTACAAATAGCAAGATTATCTTTAGGGAGTATAGAATAAACAATCTATACTAATCGGTCACTCCCGTAAGCTATGGATATTTTTGACATTATTCTCTAGGAACCCTTTTACATCACTGCTTCTATTTTATCAAGATCTATCATGATTTCAAGAACTTTGCTTCACATAGCTAGAATACTCGCTCTAAGGATGTTACTTATAAATTCTCTTTCATTTTTCCTTGACACTTTGTAAATGTGACCCGTATAGCCTTACTTACTCTTGGAGTTGATAAGTACATCCTCTATAACACTATCACAAATGCATTGAGCGTTAATTAGCAATTCATATTCATTAAGTCCATGAACAATGCAAAGGAGCTCATCATGTCCCAACCGGGACTGAAATGTTATCTCTAGAGTATCATACTCTTTAACCAATAACTATTGGTGACTCCTCCTACACTTGATCCAAAAAAAAACAACTTGCCAGTCACAATTGGTGGAACAGTCTGTCAATTCAAGGTCATAGTTACCTATTGTTCACTGCCTGCTTATTTTGCTATCTATAATCCTTACACATGTACCTTCTTTCATCTTTATTCTTTTCAAGCAACACCGAAGTATTATATGGTGCAATAATCAATCTGTCAAACCTTTATTAAGGGGGTCTTGAAGCTATGTCACTAACTCTTTCATTCCTGACAAAACAATCGGTACGGTGACATGACTACAAACTGAGTCCCAGATGACAAGTTGATCTCAAACTCTTTCTTCTAACTCCGAGAAGGTCCTCCGAGGTCACATTTGGAAGGCACGCTCTATAGCTACGTCTGTCAACTTTAAGACTTCGCCCTTAGCATCTTTTATTTACATTGGATATGCTCCTCAACCTTATTTTATAAACTTTTCTATCTCATTATTAGGATCATTCCTGAAATCATGCAATCCTAATTATCATAGGTCATGACCATATTTCCATCATGTACAAACCAACTGGTCATATTTCCATGTTGTGCAGTATCAGTCCCGTATGCAGCTAGTCGATTCATATCCAAGACCATATTACATCCAATTAGGGTAGTAACATGCAATCCAGAAGAAGGCCCTAACTTTCCATTACTATTTTACAGTCATTTACAGACACTTCTATCCAAATAGCTTTACTAAAGGTAGCTCCTACATTATCGCTTTACCTTCTTAAAACATCTCATCAATCATTTAAGCTACCTACAAGATTTGGAATACTAACGTTATCGTTCAAGGCAATGGTCCAGATCATGACGAGTATTGTAAGTTTTCATCTTTATCTGTAATTCTTTGCCGAAACACTATGCAAGGAAATACTCGTCTGAAGAAACTTATTCCCCTGGAGATCTTGTACCTTAAACCGTTAACTCTTCTCACTTATGAGTTAGCCCATGGGTACAACACTTCTGAATTCCTAGTTACGAAGTCTAGAAATCTATTATATGCTTTTGCTGGTATCGCTGTCAAGTCTCTAATGGTCCCATCGAGGGAATCACACACCTCGTACACATCTGTCAACTTTCCACTTTCGTTTTACCACATCTGGCGTGAACCAAACAAGCCTTGCACCCTTGTCTACTAAGACTTTTACACCTTTCATAAAACTCTTCTTTGACGCCATGTTGACTTTATCACCACTACCACATCTTTAGTATCAGTCACCCTTGGCCTGTTCCACAACCTCCTTAAGCAAGGTGGGCATCACACCAGATAATGGTGCACCTCTTAGGCAATAGCTTCCTTCACTGTTTCCCTCAGCTTTGTTCGGTCAGTAGTAGGCTCCTCGGCTTCCATTTCTAACTCGATCTTCTCCCCAATCAGTTTCTCACTGGCTTTCTGGTTGACCTTCCTGTCGGTTTTGCAGCATTGCTTGCTGCTTCTTTTTCCTTAATAGGAGCCTTCCCGTGGTGCTCCTCCAAGTGGCCATAAATGGAACCGCTTCCTTTAGTGTCATCTCTCTACTTCCTATAAGATTCAGAATGTCAATATGGTCTATCAAGGCAAGTTCAGATCATGACAAGTTTTGTAAGTTTTTAATAACAGTGGTCAGTTGTGATTAACTACATACAGAACTTCTCATGTCCTAAACTCTCCTATCCTGAACCACACTAACACTAGAACCTACTATACCTATTCTATGCACGTATAGGTCACATAAATTCAGATAGGCACCACAGATAGCGTTATCATACCCTATCCTCGGTTCTAACTTAAATAACAAGGCACTACCCATTGAAATAATACTTACGACATATTTCGTTACCTCTGGGCATGGAGCTTCTTAGACTGGCATCCTTCTACTTGGTCCCATTGTCTGTTTAAGTTTAGGTTTATAAAGTAGTTTTCCCAAATCTCTTAAACATTGGCTCTGATACTAACTTGTAGGGGCCCGAATCCGGAAACTTCACAAATTGGCCATTTTACATAAAACCTTATTTTTAGTTCAAAACTGATAAAGTGTTATTCATTAAAGCAGCGGAAATATGAAAAGGTTAATTACATAAATAAAACTAACGAACCAACTTAGAGTCGAACCCGGAATTGTGCTAGAATTTCTTTATTTACAAATCATGGTCTTAACAACATTTACTCCTTTATTATTACACAAAACATAAAAGCTGGTTGAATCTTTACAGGATGCCAGTCTTCACCCTCCAAGTAGCTCCTAATCAGGCCCTGCCCTAAAACTTGATTTACCTGTCAAACAATCTAACATACATACAAAAGTCAGCTTCGCTGAGTGAATTCTAGTTTTAGTTTAAAAATATGAAATTACTTAACTCATAGCATACAATAACCTTTTTACTTCTTACACAACTCGTTACATTAACTTTCACTTATCAGGCATGCAAATCTCTAAGGGCCATCTCTTTTCTCTGCCCCCATGGTTCCAGCCCATGAGCCGACAAAGCATACTGTAACATACGGGTGCCCCTATGGCTCTCTGTCCATAGACTGACACCCTGGTTGCCCCTATGGCTCTCTGTCCATAGACCGACAACCTTGTTGCCCCTATGGCTCTCTGTCCATAGACCGACAACACCTCTTCCGGGGTCAAGTTAACCCCATGAGTGATCGTCACCACTCCTGTTCATATAGCTGTATCAACTATCCCGTGACAGGTCACAAAGACACTGCCCCGTTGTTCTTAAGGCAACTATGGCTCACTATCCATAATCTACCATAAGGCTCGTAATAGGCCTAGTTACTAGAACCAAGCACCATTTCCAAGACTTCTTAACCGTCAATTCCATCTCATGCCCCTTAGACCATGCAAGACTTAGAAAAAACATCAATCATAAACGTAGTAAGGACATTTTAACTTTAAAACTACTTATGTTAATAAACATACAATTCGGTCATTAAAACATACCTTTTCCATGCTTAAACACACATTTAAAATACTTTTAACATTTACCAATTTAAAAAGGCAATTCCTTTAGATCATTCTATCTATAGACAATAAATATACATAATTCAAAGTTGTTACTTTATCAAATCATATAACGAATTATTTAAAAATAATCTTAATTATAAATCATATGGTATGCATGTTGTCCCCAAAACGGTAAAGCATGTATAAAAGAAGGGGATCTAGAACTCACCATGGGTGTCGTTACTGAAATCCATAAAGAAACCATCCCAAGAAGTCTAGCTTTAACCCATATCGCCCAGAATAAACATTCTAAGTCATCCCGAACAAACACACAACCCGACTCCCTTCTTAGTCTTCTAGCATAACTAGCCAGTCTACGCTGCCCTCAATCGTCTACACCAACCTCATGTCATACCCAAAACAGTCAAGAAAACACCTAAAACACAATCATTGTAACGGCACGAACCGTAACCATCAAAATGACTCCCACAAACACGTTGCCCTAAGCATAACAAGACCATCGAATTATTAACATTACCATGCCACTTAAACATTATCATACTAGAATCATCACCTCATAATATTATCACCTTATAATATCATCACCATAATCATCAATCTATAACAATACCACCACTTTATGCTAACTATCCTTGTTATGTATTCATAACCAATATCATCATAGGACCATCATCCTTTTTATCATAACAACTTTATCATGTACAAGCATCATCAACATATTCTTAGCACATCATCACCATTATTACATGATGCATTACCATGTTCATCCTACTACACCTAACATGTGCACTTAATATGACAATTACCTTCATCTTGGCATTGAACTGTGACCAAGTTGAAATCTGCCTTCCACCATAGCCAACATACCATCATCATCATAATCTAATATCATCAATATCATATCATCTAACCTATAACCGTACATCATTAATCACTATCGCGGAACACCATAGCTAACCGCCACGACCACCGCACCCGACAACCCAAAACAGAACATAGCTGTGCTCGCTGTCGTACCTGTCGTAACCAGCAGCTATCGAGCAACCTGTTGTAAGCCACAACCACCACTGTGAACCCTGTTGCAGCCCTGTTGCTTGAATCCCCATTCAACCTAAAAACGTTTTCACCACCACCATTCATATCTATCATCGACCACCAACATGAGCCGACGGGGCTTACCCAGGAGGAGAGACGACCCAAGGCCCTGTCGTGAGCTTCAGATCAGAGAAAGGGGAAGAAAGGGGGTCACCATCGTCACTTCATGGTCACCATCACCAATAGGCGTCGCCGGAGAGCTGCAGTGAACGCCGCGGAGGTCGGCGAGCTTCGACCGCAGTCGCCGGAAAGGGGAAGGGGAAAATCGCTCGGTGGGGAGGGGGGAAGGAGGGTGAGCAGCCGATTAGGAAAGGGGGGTGTGAGGTTGCTTCTTCTGGTCATCGCCCTGGCCGGAGCATGCAGCCGGAGCTCCGACCGTAGCCGCGAAGGTCGCCGGAGGGTGAAGGGGAAATCGATCAATGGGGAGGGAATAAGGGAGCGGCCGATTGGGAAAACGGGGGGGGGTGGGGCTTAGGGTTATTTTATGGTTTCATAAATTGTCGATTTTGGTCCCTCAAGTTTTCACATTTTGTTTTCCTGCCTAAACTTGACAAACTAACTAATCTTTTCGAGAATAAAATTCAATAATACCATTATTAATATTATTTCGCCACTTAGGTTCATTTTGGAAATTTGGGGAGTTACATCACGCAATGTCATGAAACCCGAAGAATAACATTCTTGCGAATAAGTGTGTGTGTATATATATATATATGTATATATATAATATTAATTTAAAATAATATTTAGAATTTTAGAATTTAAAACGGATTATTATAGATCACATTTAACGTAATTATAAATATATTAAGTTCATGAAATCATTAAACACATTAGTTGTATACTAACGAGTTTCAGGTTAATTGACGGACCTGAAAGGTGACGGGTGTCACATATATTGAGAAACAAAATAAATTGATCGAAGATCTAGAATGAAAATGGAGAATGTAAGGGTCTATTTGGTTCGTATAATATTTATTAAGGGATTGGAATCCTTCAAAGAAATTGGAATGTGTGGGACTTGGAATTAATTCCAATGAAGATTGATGTTGTGTTTCATTGGTAAAATTATAAATGGAATTAGAATGTATAAAAGTTATATTGACAAGATTACCCTTCACTAATATGAACCCACTCTTCTCTTCACTCACCAGGCCAACCCTGATCTCGTTCATGAGGTTCCTCGCAACTATCAAATCGCCACCATGAATCTTCTGAAATTAGGATATGAGATTATGAAGATTCATAAACTCAAATTTTCCAGTCTATCTTTTTATTTCATGAAAACTTTGTGATTGGAGAAAGTTTTTTTAGTTCAAATTTTACGACTGGGCTTCGTTTCTTCATCACTTTCCACGTTGGTTTGGGTTTATTAATTTAGTTTTGACAATCAAGCTAATAGGTTTTGGTTTAGACTACAGACAACCTTGATTGCATCTTAAATAGTTAGTTTATCAATTCAATTGAATGATTGTGTAAAAATGGTTCTTGATCTTGATTCTGTAATAAATCACTAGGAAAAAAAAGAAAATATACTTTATAGGGTGGGTTATTTTAGTCACAACAGATGATTCTAGAGGAATTCAAACATTTCATCACTCAATGGAAGAAAGTAACTTTCCTATGAATAAAGGAATTTGAAGGAAAAACATTCCAATTCCAACTCCTTCTTGTGGTAACCAAACATGATTTTTGATAGAAAACTTTCCAATTCAAATTCCAATTCCAAGGGATTTTGTGAACCAAACGCCCCCTAAGAGAATAAATGATTGGTCATGTTGAATGTATTCAGTCTATTATCATTAAAGATCAAGAAAGATTGAAAAAGATTTAGAATGAAAGAATTGATGAAGTGGAAAAGATGGTAAAAGGGTTGACCAAAAATGTGACCCCTGTCACGTTTCAGGTCCATCAATTAACCAGAAATTCGTTAGTATACAATTAATGTGTTTAATGATTTCATGAACTTAATTTATTTATAATTACGTTAAATGTGATCTATATTAGCCGCGTTAAATTCTAAAATTCTAAATATTATTTTAAATTAATATATATATATATATATATATATATATATATATATATATATATATATATATATAACTTATAGACACACACACACACATTTATTCGCAAGAACCATATTCTTCGGGTTTTGTGACAACCCGTATTTTCAGGTTAACCTTGTTCCATTACCCTAACTATTCTTGATTATATTATGATTAATTCAAATCTACTACTATTAAATAGTAATAATTTTATCATAATTAACAACTAAACACAATTAAATTATAACAAATTTATAACTATTACCAAACTCACCTAACTTAAAATGCAAAATTTGGAGAAGTAGAAGGACCATTTGCGCAAACTCTTGCAAACTCTATAACCAACTCATTAAGAACCGTAACCCCCTCCCGTCTCCTTTATTCCGCAAACCCTAATCACATACAATTACTTACGGCAGCTATCTCATCCCGAGAGACCTCCTTTACTCGATGATCATTGCTGCTCCCTTCGGTGTGAACGTTGCTGCTCCGTCGGGTATGTTGTCACGTTCCTTTTTCATTCGTTCTAGTACCTTACACGGTGCGATTTTTGAGTCGGTTGTGTGTGCGGGTACTAATCGGGATGTATGTACTATGCTGTGGGTTGTTGTTGGTCTTGCACGGTGTACTCGAGAACACACACAGCTGCTGAAGGCTGCTGTGCGTTCGTGCAAGAGAGGGGGGGGCAGCGCATAAGCTTCTGCGTAGTGTGTATGTATATGTTTTGTGTACGTATGCATATGTTTCTGCCTATGTATGTACATGTCTGCGTATGTATGTGTATATGTGTTAGCCGTGAGTTATATGTGGTTACCATGAGTTATATGTGTGTGTTTATGGTAGGCGGGGGTGTGAAGATGTGTGTGTGTATTTTAATGTCCGCGTATATGTATGCATTGTGTGCATGTATGTGCTACATTACGCTAGTATATATGTACGTACTTTACGTATATATATACATAACTGTGTGTACGCAGCCTTGTATATATACATGTATTCTGTGTGTGTGTATATATATATAAAGGTGTATGTGTTCTACGAATCAGGATCAGTAAGTACATTAATGGTGATAATATACATATGATTGTATGTATGGTTGCGTGTATGTTCTTGTGTACGTATAGATGCATATATATGTGCTGCAGGTTGTATATATATGTATGTATAGGTATCCATGAGTGTTTTTGGAAATTATGATGGGCTTATGGTAGTCTAGAATGTGTTGTTTATATATACTGATATATATATATATATATATATATATATATATATATATATAGATTACAAGTTTATGCATGTGTGTGTGTTGCAATGGAACATGGATGCTATGCATGTGGAGTTAGCAAAGTGTAGGTATAGTTGTGTGAGGTGCAATAATGCATGCATGCATGTTTACCATGTAGCATAAACGTAGTTGGCTTGTGTGGGTATGTAAAGTTGATGGTGTGATCATGAGCACATAATTTCATTGTGTATTGAACAATAATTGAGAGAGAGTAGATGTAAATCGTGTTGATACATTATGTACCTAGGTTATGATCTTAAATGTAAGTCTTTCATTTCTTACACTGATGTAATGTGATGACTCAATGATAAATGAAATGCATTTTGATGTTTATTTGTGGTTGATTATTTTATATTATTATTGTCTTGAGTATGATTCACATGTATGAACTTTATATATAGGTTTGAAGTTGTTGTACATAGTTCTAAGTTAATAATGACTTAGAAATATGTTCAACTTAGTCGTGTGGTTATTCATGCTAATGGACCATACTTATGGCCCATACGTATGAATAAACCATACTAATGGACCAGTCGCACGACTGAACCAGGAGACTAGATCAGTCGCATGACTGAGATATAAGACTGATTCAGTCGCACGACTGAACCTTCACTCGTGCGTATGAGTTAGACGCATGAGTCAGTCGCACGACTGGACCATGCTAATGGTTCAGTCGTACGAATGGACAATGAAAACCTATAAATACCACATAATTCCTGGAAAAACATAACACTTCGAATACTTTCATACCCTTGTTGGGTTTGTTAGAACATAAAATCATAGTTTAACCTCTTAAACTTTCTGAAAACGCAGCGGAAGTATAGCTTTAAAACTCATTCTATAAGCTGAAAATTATGTTCTTCAAGTGACCATTCAAGTGTATAAAACAAACCCATAAATCAAAGGATCATTTATGTGAATTAGCAAGCTATGAACATATGTAAAACTACATAAAATCACAGCTTCATTGAGCTGTGATATACCTTACTGTAGCAGCCAAAAACGACTAAAAGAAGATGTTTGATGAAGATGGAGATGCCCAAAATGCAGCCAAGACTTCAAGGATAGAAGTCCTCAAGCTAGTATACCCCAAGCTCCTTGCAAACACACCTTCTTGTTAGGTAGAATACACCAAAATGCAGCTCAAAACTCAGCTAGAAAACCCTCTTTTCTAGCTGCTGAAAACCGTAGGGATAGAGAGAGAGCTGAGTTTGATTCTTGTTAGTTGCATGTATGAGAATCATAATCATGGAGTGCAAGAACTTCACACCAAGAACATGAAAAACCCTGCTCAAAATCAGCTCTCATCCTTCTTCAATCCTGCTACCTATCTTCGTAAAATAGAGAGAGAGAGAGAGTGAGCTGAATTTGATTCTTGCATGTCTTGTTTTTGAGAAATGAGAGTCTTTTATTAGTTTTAGTGCTAGACAAGCTTGCATGGAGTGTTCTTATCAAGACATAGTTGGTGGAAGGCATGCACGTGTGTTGTGTTATCAAGGGAATAAAACAAGCACAACACATGCACATCACATGCACATGGACGGTTTCTTGTATATAAAAGGAAGACTTTCTTTTATAAATCTCAACCATTAACACACATATAACTAGTCTTTTATAAATAATAAACACACACATATATGTTGTCTAGTATTCTAACTAGTTTATACAATTAACCAATTAATTGTATAAGTAGTATACTCTCATCATTATTTTGTGTTATACAACTAATTTAAATAACACTTCAAATAATATTATTGAACAAGATATCCTAATAAATTGTTCCATCTCATATGCAACTTATTTAGAAAACCCATTTTTTCTAAATTTGGTGTAAATATTTAATTGCATGATCATATCATCAATTAAATATTAATTGGTGTTTGCTAAGCTTGTTATTGGGTATAACCCGACTTGGATCATAACGTACTAACCACATCAATATTCTAAGTGTCTTGGGCACATAGAATCCTACAATCTCCCACTTGCCCAAGATTCATAGAAGATTGATGCAAGCAGTAAATGACGCCTAACAATGGTTTACTACCCTTAATACGCATGACTTATGGCCATTCAATAACATCTTCCCATTCAAGTACCCTACTTGAAATGATTTAGGTGAATCAATCATTTATCCTTTTGTTACAGATGTCATGTTAAAACCAAGAACACAGAATGATCATTCCTTGTTGATTTAACTTAATCAGGCCTTAGACATCTAACTCTCAACGAATAAGAGGAACAAATTCCATCTTGACTACATACGTTTCTCATAAACACCTCATGTCATACCTGAACATACCCTTATGTACTGTCCACTATTTCAGGACAGTGAAGAATTAGCTCAAGGTATAACACTTGGTGAATATCAAAACCCAATATGTATCTCAGGTCGGAGGAAACCAAATGATATTCGCCTTTACTCAAATTTACTTACGATCAATCGATAAGATTCCATGTAGTAAAATTTGAGATGCGGGTTAGTCCAATATTTGTATCCCACAAATATCTATAAACCTTGATAGCAACCCATTGCTCTATATTCATCCTTATGAATATCAACCAATCCAAGTTCATAATAATCTTACCCTCACACTTGTTCCCACAAGTATGGACGACTACGAACATTTAGAGTAAATAATTTACTCATGGATTAAACATGCTAAATTGGAACATTAATTGAAACATTATAACCAAATAATTTTACTCAAATAATAAAGAGTTCCACATATTCAAATACAAAATTTGATCAAGTCCAATCACTAGAATATCAAAGTCCTAAGGCATAGGTATGACTTTCATGCTTTGCCCTTTCGAGGAGCTTCGTGAGTGGATCCGCAATATTTTGATCAAAGTGAACTTTACGAATACATATCTTTCCCTTTTCAACTTCATCCTTTATGTAGTTGAATCTCCGCTCATTGTGCCTAATCTTTTGATGTGCACGGGGTTCCTTGATTTGAGCAATCATACCCTCGTTATCACAAAAGATTTCTAAGGGGGTCTTGAATGGTAGAGACCACCCTTAGATCGGTGATAAACCTTTTATTCATGCAGCTTCAAAAGCTGCTAATGAGGCGGCTATGTATTCTGTTTTTTTAGTGGACAATGTTACCCTATTCATAATGGAGACATAACCCGATTATGATCGAGGATCATCTCAATCAGTTTGGAAACTCGCATCCGTGTAACCCTTTACAACGAGTTCCTCTTCACCGGATCCATATATTAAGAACATATCCTTAGTGTTTCTAAGGTATTTCAAAATACTCTTAACAGCCATCCAGTGGCTATTACCTGGATTCTGCTGATATCTTCTTGTCATGCTTATTGTGCATGACACGTCCGGTCTTAGTGCATATCATCGCATATATGATGGATCCTATAGCAGACGCATATGAGATGTCCTTCATACAATCTTGCTCATCCTTTGAGCTTTGATATTGAGATGTACTCAATATTGTCCCTCTTTGAATAGGTACCATACCTTTCTTAGAGTTTTCCATCTTGAACCTTTTTAAGATTTTATCAATATATGCACTTTGGTTTAGACCTATCAACCGCCTCGATCTATCCCTATAGACCTTTATTCCTAAAATATAGGCAGTTTCACCGAGATCTTTCATGGAAAAAACAATTTCCAAGCCAGGTTTTAACACCTTCCATGGTTGGAATGTCCTTTCCATATAGTACTATGTCATCCACATACAATACTAAGAATGTGATTACGCTCCCACTAGCCTTTTTATACACACAAGCCTTGTCAGCATTCTTGATGAAACCAAATTTCTTGATCTCTTCATCAAAACATTGATTCCAACTTCTCGATGCTTGTTTCAATCCATAGATTGATTTCTTTAACTTGCATACTTTATTAGGATGTTTTGGATCGACAAAACCTTCAGGCTGAACCATATAGATATCTTCCTCAAGATATCCATTTAGGAAAGCGGTTTTGACATCTATTTACCAAATCTCATAATCTTAATGAGCAGCTATGGCAAACAATATCCTTATAGACTTTAGTATCGCAACAGGTGAGAAGGTTTTATCATAATCAACCCCTTGAGTTTGAGTGAAACCTTTTGCTATAAGTCTTTCCTTATAAGTATCCAAGTTTCCATGCATATTTGTTTTCTTCTCGAAACCCACTTGCATCCAACCGGTTTGGAGTTAAGTGGAGGGTCAACCAATACCCAAACTTGGTTGTTATACATGGATTGTATCTCTACATTCATGGCTTCCAGCCATTTGTCACAATCCGAATTGGATATAGCATCAAGGTATGTAGTTGGCTCATCGGAGTCAACCTCATAGCATCCATCCATGAAAAATCCATATATTTCAGGTGGATCTCTATCAGATCTGTGAACGTTTTGTGTGTATTGATCAACCTCTTGATCATCATCAACATCCTCTTGTTGACAGCTAGTGTCAACCAAACGTGTATCGGCTTGTGGATCTTGATCTTTATCAAATTCCATTGTTCTATGCGTCACTCCTTCCATAAGGAACTTGGCTTCCAAGAACTCTACCCTTCGAGCAATAAATTCATTTTGCTCTGTTGGATCAAAGAAGTAGTATCCTATACAGTCTTTGGGATATCCAACAAGTATACACTTAGTGGATCGACTTTCAAATTTGTTTTTGGGTGTTAAGCTTAACATAAGCTTTACTACCCATACCTTTTAAACATGATAGTGATGGAACTCTTTCCATGCCATATTTCAAAAGGCGTCGAACCAATTTTCTTGGTTTGGGCCATATTCAAAATACGAGCCGTGGAGAGTAGTGCGAAAACCCAAGATGATAAAGGTGGTAAGCTCATAGCCTTAATGAATTGAACCATATCCAAATAGGGTTCAGTTTTTCCTTTATCAGAATGAAGAACTTAGATAGTTATGTAGAGTTGATTTTCTACTTCATTATTGAAGATTTTGAACATTTCAAAAGCTTCATTCTTATGTGTCATCAAGTGCACACAATAATAGCGACTGTAATCGTCGGTAACAGTAATGAAGTATCTTTTCACCAATCTTTGTCACTGTCTTAAAAGGACCACACACATCCAAATGTATCATTCCTAATAAGTCTTTTGCTTCACACTTATCAAATGAAACATTTTCATTTGTTTCTAAAAGACCATTCTTTTGAAGTGTTAGAATCTAATTCTTGTTTATGTGACCAAGATGATAATGTCAAAGATAATAATAACTTAAACTGATTTTAAGTTTCTTGGTGCTTAATGTGTATAATGAGTTATTATAGGACGAATTATCATGAACTAATTCATGAATATCATTAAAAGGCATATCCTTAAAATGAAATACATCATCCATAAAACTTAATACCATTATATACAAACTTTAAATCATGACCATATTGTTTTAATAGGAAACTTTAATTATGTTCCTAGTCAGACTAGGTGCATACATAATAGGAAACTTTAATTATGACCATATTGTTTTAATAGGAAACTTTAATTATGTTCCTAGTCAGACTAGGTGCATACATAAAGGTTTTGAGAACAACTTCCAAACCATTTGTAAGTCTCAAAATAGAGTTTCCCTTTTGAAGTGCACATTTCTTTTGAACCCCTTTGCAACAATTGCAAGTATGAGTCTCACATCCGGTATCCAATACCCATGTGTTTGAAGAAATGACATTCAATACAATGTGAATCATGAAAATTTTATTCGAGGTTTGCCTAGCATCCCTCTTATTTTTCAACTCCTTGAGATAGGAGGGACAATTCCCTTTTATTGTCCTATCTCTCCATGCTCAAAGCATGGATCGTTCTCCTATACTTTAGGCTTCATAAGCTTAGGTTGTTGAGGTTTCGCTTTAACCTTTGCTTTGATGTATTCCTTTCTTTTGGCAATGATTGCCTTAGGATCGAGATTGGCCATTTCTTATAGTCTCCCTCATTGATCGAGAGAATAGGTAGAACCTCTCTACCCATCCCTGCCTCGGTTGCTTTTGAGCATTGCGTGAATTTCACCGATGCTCTTGTCCCACCCGTTCATATTACAGTTTATTATGAATGTCTCAAACCTTTAGTTGGGCAATCAAGGATCAAATCCTTGGCCAACTACTTTGAGACAAGACAGTTAAGCATCTTGAGGCTATCAATGTGGCTTTTCATCTTAAGAATATATAAGATGATATCGATTAGGTTTCTTCCATGTGACATGCATAAAGTGCTTGAACCATTTCGAAGCAATCTTACTAATGTTTATTGAAGGAACATTTCCTTCAACTAGATTATCATGTCATATGCCCTATGATGTTCCAAACCCTTTTGGAGTTCGGGAATCATATTCCCAACATGAGGTAGGAAACTTGTACAGAATCCTTAATGTGCTTAAGCTAATCGTCAAAAGGCCTTAACATCAACAGCGTTGGTTGGTGAGACATGGGATCGTCAAGGACATAGGCTTTTACTCATTTTGATAACGATTCTCAGTGATAGGGTATGGACGGTCGGGGTGGTAGCATTATTGTTTGCGGCCATTCTACAAAATTTACAAAGTTCTTATGAGTATTTCTTAAAATTTTATTTTAATTATTAATACCCTTTTATGTCTCATAGACAATTAATAATTAAAATCTAGAATCCAACGTTACATTCAAATAATGGTTAGGTGACCTTTATCCCATTATTTAATTTAACAAGGTAGTCAATATTTGACAATTGCAACCTTTTGCAACTTCTAGCCTTTATGGGATCGGTTAAACATCTTATGTTTAGTTGGCATGTTTAATCCCATCAACACCATTGTACGCCATGCTTTGGTGACCCTATGCACATGGTTTCCAATTCAAGTCGTCCTACTTACACACACGTGTGAGTTTTCACATACAAGCGGTTAGGTGACCTTTATCCCACAAGTATGTTAGACTCATCTCAAACACACAAGTTCCCTATAAGTGGGTAGGTGACCTTTATCCCATAAATAGTTCTCAAGTGATTCGAGTGTCGTGTAAAAGGATGGCGTTAAACTTGTTTCAAAAGGGATTTTTTGTCACACCCTCGGGCCCAGGTAGGGTGGGACGTCACAGATTAGCAACAACATATATGGCAGCGGAAACAAACCATTATAAGAGCTCAAAGGGAGAGAACATCACATGGCATTAATAGTTTTAAAAGACACCGGGTTGGAAACAGTTCCAGCCCCAAATGTTTACATGTTCAACATAAATTTAAATAGTCATGATATCAAATTGTTAAAGTCATAAATTCTGGTCACACAAACAATGCCATGGTCTCGGGGTTGAGTCTAAGTCGTCCATACGCTAAGAGTCTTCACAGGTTACCTGAAACATGCTCAAAAGAAAAGAGTGTCAACTAAAAAGTTGGTGAATTCAAGTGCTTAAAGTTTCAAAACAAAATAAAAGGAACTATAAAAGTCCACAGTAAAGGTTTTAGAATCCAGTGTGATAGTTTATAAAAATCTCATTCGATTTTAAAAGCATCGTTTTTAGTATCAGTCATTGTGGGGTATCACAATCAACCCTGCACTTGGTCCCCGGTTGGCCTCTTCTAAACTTATGTTTAACCGGATATTCCCGTAGGAAAAAGGACCAAGCCTCAGAATAGTGAACCACTCCTGCTAGGATGGTTCACCATAGTATCTTACCCATAACTTGTTACATACCACAAACGACCCCTCAGGATCTCAGTGGGGTACCTCCCTGTGGCGGGAGCCACTGTGCGTTGGGGATTCCCAAAATAGATCTATTCACATAAGAACAAGCGGTTCACAAAAGAATTAATGATTATGACTAAAGTATCAGCAGGTATCCAAAAAGTCCCACATACAAGCATCAAGTAAGCATAATCATAGTTCATAAAACAAAAGATCATGCCAAACAGTAAACAGTATCACACATAAGAGTTTCAGTTTAAAAGGAGCATGCTTCATCCCCAAAACAAAAGTAAAAAGGGGAACACGAGAACTCACCTTAGATATCAAGCAACTAGAAGTTCTTCGCGTGCCGGGAATAGCTCAAGTCTAGCACCCTAATATCAATATATTAAGTGATTAGCTACTGCTCTAAACCTATTTATGGAGCAACAATAGTGCCTAAGACTTAAATAGACGGTTTCGGTTTTGATTCGATTAGGTTTGCGTAAAAAGTTTCCTTTTAAGGAAAGTCAAGGTTTTTCATGGAATCAAAGGTTTCTACCTTACTAGACCAGAGATATATAGTAATTAGGCCATTTAAGGGGGACAATGAACTTATGGGAGTTGGTTATGAAATTTTGTAAAATTTACAGTTTTGCCCCTGAAGTTTCAAAATTGACAATTTCTACCCTTAAGTTTGGTTTCTTGCATTAAATGTCCTCTATTCTTAAAAATCAGGTTTAAGACCTTAATTCAACTTAGTTCTAAGGAATTATTACCAAAATTTCAGTTTATAGACTCGGTTTCTAAAGTACGCATTTAACGTTGCCGGTTACGGTAAAACCGAATGGTTTAAAATGGTTATTTATGAGTTTTCACCTTTTTGGAGTCTAAGACCAGCAGCTAATTCTTAAAATCACTTTTATGGGTTTCAAACCTTTTAGATTATAAAAATTTGTCTCTAAAAGTGGAAGGCTCGTTTTTACGTTTAAACCGTTAAAACGCGTTTTTAGTCGGGTTTGACCATTTTAAAGGCTTGTTTGACCAAACATTTGGCTTTTGAGGTTATTTTATCTATTAAACTACTAGAAAGTCATGATTTTTATAAGTTGTAACATTTAACCCATTTATCTTAAATTTTCCTTAAAATGTCTTTCGGTTTACACCCGGTTTCACTAAAAATCCGTTTAAAATTATCTTTTGACCACTAAAACTTTCCATTGACTCCAGAACACTTTATTTATCCATTTAGAACCTGGAAATTCTCTTTAAAACGTTTATGGTCCATGTTCCCTATTTTTAAGTCGTTTTAACCCGTTTTCGGGTCCCGAAAGTGCCCAAACTAGGCCTAAACACATTATATCCTTTGTTCCAGAGGTCATGCCATGTTATTAAACTTAATATAACCCAAAACTTACTGAAATAACAGTCCCAAACGTTGCCTAGCTGTTCTATACATCCATGGACTTTAAAACATGTATAAAGTGTCATAAATGGCCATTACACATGTGTAAATCCTTGTAACTTGAGTTTAACCATTACTTTAACTTTATCTAACTTAAAAATCAGATTATTAGGGTGTCTTAAAAGTCATTTTGAGCAGATTACAACCCTTGTCTAAGAGGTTTTTCAAGAGATATCTAAAAGAGGTTATTAGTAGTAGATTGAAGCATTGTTCAAGGTGTAATGCATACTTTCACCACATTTAGGTGGTGTACACCCTTGGAGACTCCAAAAACAGGTTGTTGATAGTCTTAAAACCCTTTAATATGCAGGTTAAACGTTTGGTTTTGAAGGGTTACAAGATTCACAAGTGCATGGTGACAAAAACACCAAAAAGAGGGTTTTCAAGGGGGTAAATCGGATTCTACCCCTTGGAATGAGCATTATAACGTGTGGTATACCTTTAAGAACGTGGGGAACTCCTCAAGAACAAAGTGAGGGTGAGATGTTTCTGCTACAACAAGAAAAAGATGGGTTTTTAGGTGAAAAATGAAGACTAGCTTAAGAAATGACCAAAACCGACACATAGAGCTTACACTTGATGTAACTCACGATTTGGAAGGTGTGGATGGTCGTGGATGACTGGAATCTTCTTGGAGGAGGCTGGGGAAGCTTGAACAAAGGCTGGAACCTCAAGTCTTGCACGTTCAAGGCTTCAAAACATCACCCAAAGTTCACCTTTGCTGCTGTTTGCTGCTGGCCGATTGTTGTGCTTGTTGTTGCTCATGGTTTTGGGGCTGAAAATGGAGAGGATGGAGAGGATTTTGAAAGATAAGGGAGTTATCAGCTGGTAGACGTGGGAAATGAGAGAGAGAGGGGGAGAATGAAGAGAGGTGAAAGTGAATTTGCATGAAAGGTGAGTGGATTGTGTTAAGGTGGTCTAGCATGTGAAGAAAGCAATAATTTCTATTGGGGGAGAGGGGAGGCACGGTTTTTTTGTCCCCTTGTGGCAATATTCTTTTAAATTTTAGTGTATATTATTATTATGTGGTATTAGTTTGTTGTGTAGTGTAGTATTTTGGATGATAAGTTTTAGTTAGTTGACTAAGTGTTATGCATGATAATGCATGCTTAAATCCGAAAATTTCAAGTGTGTGTGTGCACATATACTTTTAATTGTTTCAATTGATATTCTTAATTCTAGCTAGGGTGACTAATTAATATTCCCGGGCATGAATTTTTCTAAAATGGCAAGACTTAGTATGACTAATTTCGCGTAAATCACATAGAATCATAAAAATTTATCAAATAAAAATTAGTGATTCTAACACTCTTGATATAATTGAATTGTTTCCATTATTAGTACTTATAAGACGGGATATGATGCAATTAAATTAGGGTTTAGAATAGTGACCTTGGGACCGGTTGTCACATTCTCCCACCGTTTTGGAAATTTCGTCCTGAAATTTTAACTTCGCTTAGCATTGGTACGGGTGGGTTTAAAGAGTTGCGGGAAGTTCTTCCTCATCTCGTCTTCACATTCCCAAGTGAATTCCGGCCCTCGTCTCGAGTTCCATCTAACCTTAACCTTGGGTATGCGGCTTCGTCTGAGTTGCTTGACCAAGCGGTCCGTGATCTCTATCGGCTCCTCCACGAAGTTCAGCTTATCATTGATTCTTGTCTCCTTCAATGGTAGCTCCAATGTTTTGTCTACCAGGCATTTCTTCAAGTTTGACACGTGGAAGGTGTCATGTATATAACTCAATTTCTGAGGTAGTTTCAATTTGTAAGCCACAGGACCAATTCTTGCTAGTATTTCGAATGGTCCAATGTATCGTGGGCTTAACTTGCCTCTTTTTCCGAACCTCACGGTTCCTTTCCACGGTGCTACCTTCAGCATTACCCTATCACCTATCTGAAACTCTAACGGTTTCCGTCTTCAGTCAGCGTACTTCTTTTGATGATCCCTGGCCGCCCGTAGACGTTCCTTGATCTTGAAAATCTTATCAGTGGTCTCCAATACGATGTCGGATCCCAATACTTGACTATCACCAATTTCATTCCAACTCAAGGGTGACCGACATTTCCTACCATAGAGAGCCTCATACGGAGCAGCATTGATACTTCCATGGTAACTGTTGTTATTGGAGAACTCCACCAATGGAAGGTGATTATCCCAGTTCCCACCAAAATCAATTACGCATGCCCTCAGCATATCTTCTAGGTTTTGAATAGTCCTCTCGCTTTGACCGTCAGTTTGCGGGTGGTACGTCGTACTTAAGTCCAGACGGGTTCCTAAGGCTCGTTGAAGTGATTTCCAGAAACGCGAAGTAAAATGACTATCACGATCAGAGATTATTGATAGTGGCACACCATGCCTAGCCACTATTTCATTGATATACAGTTGAGCCAGTCTTGACATGTCATAATCTTCCCGAATTGGTAAAAAGTGAGCTGCTTTGGTTAGTCTATCCACTATCACCCAAATGGCATCATGACCCCTGGATGTTCTGGGTAACTTGGTAACAAAGTCCATTGTGACGTTATCCCATTTCCATTCCGGGATTTCTGGCTGCTGTAACATCCCTGATGGGTTTTGATTCTCGGCTTTTACCATGGTACAGGTTAGGCACTTACTGACATACATAGCGATTGATTTCTTGATTCCAGGCCACCAGAAAAGTGCCTCCAAATCCCGATACATTTTATCACTCCCAGGGTGAACGGAATACCTAGACTTGTGAGCTTCATCGAGAATCACCTCTCGAATTCCCCCATGTTTTGGCACCCAAGTTCTCCCTTCGCACTTATATGTACCATCAGTTCCCATTTCAAATCGCTTTTCCATTCCGTTAATCCTTCCCCTGCTAGATTTTCCTCCTTTAACGCTTCGCCTTGAGCTTCTTTCAGCCTTGCGACTAGGTCTGTGTACACACTTATCCTTAAAGCTCGTACACGAAGAGGTTTTTCTCTCTCCTTTCTGCTCAAAGCATCTGCCACCACATTGGCCTTTCCGGGATGATAACGGATTTCACACTCATAGTCATTTAACAGCTCAACCCATCTTCTTTGACGCATGTTTAGCATTTTCTGGTCGAGAATGTGTTGCAAACTTCGATGGTCAGTGTAAATGGTACACTTCGTGCCATAGAGGTAGTGCCTCCATATTTTGAGAGCAAACACCACGGCACCTAATTCCAGATCGTGCGTAGTATAGTTATTCTCGTGATCATTTAGCAGTCTAGATGCGTAGGCAATAACCTTGTTGCGTTGCATTAGCACGCAACCTAACCCTTGACGCGAGGCGTCACAATAGACTACGAAGTCTTCGACTCCTTCTGGAAGGGCCAAAACAGGTGCACTGCATAGTTTTTCCTTAAGCATCTCGAATGCTTCATCTTGCTCGGATTCCCATACAAAGGCTTTGTCCTTCTTAGTCAGTGAGGTCAATGGTTGCACAATTCGTGAGAAGTCCTTTATGATTCGTCGGTAGTATCCGGCCAATCCTAGGAATTGCCTAATCTCAGTGGGAGTCTCAGGAATCTTCCAATTCTTTATAGCTTCAATCTTGGAAGGGTCAACTTGAATTCCATTCTCATTCACTACATGCCCTAAAAATTGGATCTCTCGCATCCAAAATTCGCATTTAGAAAATTTGGCATATAGTTGTTCATTCTTGAGTAACTCAAGGATTAGTCTGAGATGCTTCTCGTGTTCTTCTTTATTACTGGAGTAGATCAGAATGTCGTCGATGAACACAATCACAAACTTGTCAAGATATGGGCAGCATACACGGTTCATGAGATCCATGAATGCTGCTGGTGCATTAGTCAGTCCAAAGGGCATGACTAAGTACTCATAGTGCCCATACCTAGTTCGAAAAGCCGTCTTGGGTATGTCTTCTTCTCTTATCTTCAGCTGGTGGTAACCGGATCTTAAGTCTATCTTGGAAAAGTAGCTTGCTCCTTGAAGCTGATCGAATAGGTCATCTATCCTCGGGAGTGGGTAACGGTTCTTTATGGTCAGCTTATTTAACTCCCGGTAGTCAATGCACATGCGTAAGGTGCCGTCCTTCTTCTTCACAAATAACACCGGTGCACCCCATGGAGAGACACTCGGACGTATGAATCCTTTGTCTAATAGTTCTTGAACTTGTGTCATCAATTCCTTCATCTCGGGAGGGGCGAGTCGATACGGTGCTTTGGCTACCGGTATAGCGCCAGGCAGCAAATCTATTTGGAACTCGACTTGTCGATTTGGGGGAAGTCCCGGTAGGTCTTCCGGAAACACCTCAGGGTATTCGGAAACTACTGGGATGTCCGAAATCTTCTTCTCCTCTTTGGTCTTCATCACGTAGATGATGAAAGCCGAGCATCCCTTCCTCAAGCTCTTGGTAGCTTTTAAATGGGATATCATAGGGCATAAGGTGTTACTCCTTTCTCCTTGCACCATTAACTCTTCCTTGTCGTTCAATGGTATCTTTAGTAGGCGTTCATCACAAACAATTTCGACTTTGTTCTTAGCTAACCAGTCCATGCCGACAATCACATCAAATCCTCCTAACTTAATAGGCATCAGATCTAACTTAAATGTATTTCCATTTAGGTTTATTGAATAATCCTTGATGATTTCGTTAGTTTCTAAAATATTACCATCAGCTAATTTGACGGTAAACGTATCGGCTAAGGTACACGTAGCTAAGTCATTCAAGGATCTAAAAGCACTAGAGATAAAACTGGCAGTCGCTCCAGTATCAAATAAAACAGTAGCAGGATGATCGTTTACAAGAAACGTACCATTAACCACATCGGGTTCCTTTTGGGCTCCAGCTGGATCCATCACAAAAGCTCTTCCCTTGGGCTTATTAGGTCGGTTGTCCTTGTTTCTTCCAAGTTTGGGGCATTTGTTCCTCATATGCCCGGGGTCCCCGCACTCATAGCATTGTTTTCCAGGCTCGTGGGTACAGTCTTTAATCAGGTGACCAGGTTTCTTGCATCGATAACAAGGCATGGGATTGCACCCCCCTTGGTGATGAAGCTTGCATTTATCGCAGAAGGGGCTTGTGCCCAGATACAACCTCCTTGCCATTCCACCATGGTCATTTCATCTCGCTTCTTCTCTAGGCTTCTTGTTTGAACCGCTGCTGCTGCCGACCATCTTCCTAGTATCAACCCACTTCCTCTTTTCTTCCACAACCTTCTTCTTGTCCTCCATTTTCCCATGTTCAATCCACCCCGCTCTAACTAGGTCGTCGGTCAGACTACTGGTAAGGTCGATCGCCGCCTGTATGGTTGTAGGCCTGGATGACCGAACCATGCCCCTTACCCTTGGGTGTAACCCCCAGATGAAGCGGGCCACGCCCTTGGATTCTGGCATCACCAAGTATGGTACCAGTCAGGACAATGCAAGGAACTGGTTGATGTATTCGGTGTAGTTCGGACCCCTCATCTCCAAACTCAGAAATCTAGCCTCCAGTTTCTCTAGTTGGTTGATCGGGCAGTACTTGTTGGTGATTAGCTCCCTGAACTCAGACCAGTTCATCCTACAGATGGCATCCCTGCCTCGAGGCTGAATGATGGTTTTCCACCACTCAAGTGCTGGTCCCTTGAGAGATTGAGAAGCGAACCTCACCATGTGTTCCAACTTGCATTCACTGATGTCTAACACAACTTCGATTTCGTCCAGCCATCTATAGGTTTCAATTGCACCCTCGGTGCCATGGAAGTCCTTTGGTTTGCAAGCCATGAATGTTTTGTAGGAGCACCCTTTCCTGATAGCTTCCGATTCTTCGTTGTTGGCAGCCCCAGTATCACCTCCGGCGTCATCCCGGTCAGCATTGATTTGAGCAATGATGGTTGGTATAGCGTTTGCAATCTGTTGTGCCACAAGATTTGCCATCCTCTCGTCATTTGCAGAGTTAGCATTCTCCCCGATGGGAGTCCTTGGAGGAGTAGGTGGTTGGTTTCTGGTTCGCCTTGCTCCTTCGTGACGACCTCGGTTTGCTGCTTGCCTTCCGATGCGAGTTCCTCTTCTGGTAGGTATTCTGATAGTACTACAGATAAAGTCGTTTTAGTATCTCATAAATTTGTTTCGAATAATCTATGCATCAATTCCCTACAGGGCTCCCTCTATACGAAGAGAGAATACGGTGTATAATTGCACACAACTTAACAAGTTCCACAAATTACCAATTTAAACAGTTTAAGCAGACATAAAGAATAACATGGCCCAACACCAAGAATAAGCAACACATGACAGACAATCATAAATGTTTCAACAACATTACATCATACGAATCAGTTCAAAATAAGACAAGGTTCATAGTTTCAGAGTCTAGCTCTTACAAAGTGGAAGGTTCCATCACCCCCATAAATAATAATAGTTTCTCAAATAGATAGATTGTTTCTCAGATAGTTTTGGCAGCCTACTGCCATGTATCCTTAATACCAGATACATCACCCCTACCATTTCTTCTTCAACCAGCCGAACCATCCTGAGCTTTTCTTCTTCCGCTCTTTCTCCAGGCGCTGGACATTGTGAGTTGCCATCATTGCTTGGAATTGGGCAGATTGGGAGGTCCACGTGGCGTGTTGTAAGGTCAGCTCATGACGCTGGATAGTCCTCAGTATCTCACTCAAGGTGGGGTCTGATGGGCCAAAGTCCCTAGCCCACCGGCTAGACTGAGAGTGCTGGTCTCCAACGAACACGCTACGGCCATCATGCATGCCATGCCTTGGAGGCATCCAAGGCTCCTCTTGTGGGTGGCGTCGGTGTGGCTCGTACGGCGGTGGTGCAGGTATGGGAGCCCTGACCGGTGGTGGAGGAGGAGGCAACCTAAATGAGACCGAAGTCCCAGGTCTAACAGCCTTTCGTGGACGAGTGACGGTGCGTGCTCCCCAATTCCCAATGGGAGGTATCGGTGAGTGGGATGGAGCGGCAACATGTGGCGAGTTGGAGCGCGTCCGGCTCCTGACAGGTGATGTATGTGATGACTCCTCGGACGGCTCAGTGTCGTCGGAAGTCGCGGATAGCCACCATGGGTGTCCATATCTTCGCAGGTACGCCTCGTACTCCGTTTGGGGCTTCCTCCTCAGTGTCCCAACAGGGGCAATCTTATCAACTGGATGTGCGGGTGCCTTACCTCTTTCAGCCATAGTAGTTTCCTGTAAAAAGACATCATGAGTAAGTTGGTTTCTCATAGCTCATGATAGTCTTAATAATAATATTATACTCATAGTACTAGTGATGGCATTAGTATCAGGGATCTCTTTGTATCCCTTATCAATGATGTTAGAATCAATTGTTTCTCATAATAGTGTCAGGCAAAACAGTTCATATAAAAAAAATTAATTTCAAATCCCCAGTCAAAAATAGATTTCAAGGTTAATCAGCATCAAACAGAAAGGTCCAAACTTAACTTAGAGGTCCATGATGGAAATTACGCGCCCGGTAAATTCATGATTACGTTGATCAGGCGTAATCATCAATTTACCCAACCCGATCATTCCACACTTTCCCACAAGGACAGTCCTAGGGTATCAGGGTTGTAGCCTAGGGTCTACTATGGTATTCCCGATTTCTCTACAATCTTTGGCTCTGATACCAATCTGTCACACCCCCGGGCCCAGGTAGGGTGGGACGTCACAGATTAGCAACAACATATATGGCAGCGGAAACAAACCATTATAAGAGCTTAAAGGGAGAGAACATCACATGGCATTCATAGTTTTAAAAGACACCGGGTTGGAAACAGATCCAGCCCCAAATGTTTACATGTTCAACATAAATTTAAATAGTCATGATATCAAATTGTCAAAGTCATAAATTCTGGTCACACAAACAATGTCATGGTCTCGGGGTTGAGTTTAAGTCGTCCATACGCTAAGAGTCTTCACAGGTTACCTGAAACATGCTCAAAAGAAAAGAGTGTCAACTAAAAAGTTGGTGAATTCAAGTGCTTAAAGTTTTAAAACAAAATAAAAGGAACTATAAAAGTCCACAGTAAAGGTTTTAGAATCCAGTGTGATAGTTTATAAAAATCTCATTCGATTTTAAAAGCATCGTTTTTAGTATCAGTCATTGTGGGGTATCACAATCAACCCTGCACTTGGTCCCCGTTTGGCCTCTTCTAAACTTGTGTTTAACCGGATATTCCCGTAGGAAAAAGGACCAAGCCTCAGAATAGTGAACCACTCCTGCTAGGATGGTTCACCATAGTATCTTACCCATAACCTGTTACATGCCACAAACGACCCCTCAGGATCTCAGTGGGGTACCTCCCTGTGGCGGGAGCCACTGTGCGTGGGGGATTCCCAAAATAGATCTATTCACGTAAGAACAAGCGGTTCACAAAAGAATTAATGATTATGACTAAAGTATCAGCAGGTATCCAAAAAGTCCCACATACAAGCATCAAGTAAGCATAATCATAGTTCATAAAACAAAAGATCATGCCAAACAGTAAACAGTATCACACATAAGAGTTTCAGTTTAAAAGGAGCATGCTTCATCCCCAAAACAAAAGTAAAAAGGGGAACACGAGAACTCACCTTAGATATCAAGCAACTAGAAGTTCTTCGCGTGCCGGGAATAGCTCAAGTCTAGCACCCTAATATGAATATATTAAGTGATTAGCTACTGCTCTAAACCTATTTAAGGAGCAACAATAGTGCCTAAGACTTAAATAGACGGTTTCGGTTTTGATTCGATTAGGTTTGCGTAAAAAGTTTTCTTTTAAGGAAAGTAAAGGTTTTTCATGGAATCAAAGGTTTCTACCTTACTAGACCAGAGATATATAGTAATTATGCCATTTAAGGGGGACAATTAACTTATGGGAGTTGGTTATGAAATTTTGTAAAATTTACAGTTTTGCCCCTGAAGTTTCAAAATTGACAATTTCTACCCTTAAGTTTGGTTTCTTGCATTAAATGTCCTCTATTCTTAAAAATCAGGTTTAAGACCTTAAATCAACTTAGTTCTAAGGACTTATTACCAAAATTTCAGTTTATAGACTCGGTTTCTAAAGTACGCGTTTAACGTTGCCGGTTACGGTAAAACCGAACGGTTTAAAATGGTTATTTATGAGTTTTCACCTTTTTGGAGTCTAAGTCCAGTAGCTAATTCTTAAAATCATTTTTATAGGTTTCAAACCTTTTAGATTATAAAAATTTGTCTCTAAAAGTGGAAGGCTCGTTTTTACGTTTAAACCGTTAAAACGCGTTTTTAGTCGGGTTTGACCATTTTAAAGGCTTGTTTGACCAACCATTTGACTTTTGAGGTTATTTTATCTATTAACCTACTGGAAAGTCATGATTTTTATAAGTTGTAACATTTAACCCATTTATCTTAAATTTTCCTTAAAAACGTCTTTCGGTTTACACCCTGTTTCACTAAAAATCCATTTAAAATTATCTTTTGACCACTAAAACTTTCCATTGACTCCAAAACACTTTATTTATCAATTTAGAACCTGGAAATTCTCTTTAAAACGTTTATGGTCCATGTTCCCTATTTTTAAGTCGTTTTAACCCGTTTTCGGGTCCCGAAAGTGCCCAAACTAGGCCTAAACACATTATGTCCTTTGTTCCAGAGGTCATGCCATGTTATTAAACTTAATATACCCCAAAACTTACTGAAATAACAGTTCCAAACGTTGCCTAGCTGTTCTATACATCCATGGACTTTAAAACATGTAGAAAGTGTCATAAATGGCCATTACACATGTGTAGTAGATTGAAGCATTGTTCAAGGTGTAATGCATACTTTCACCACATGTAGGTGGTGTACACCCTTGGAGACTCCAAAAACAGGTTGTTGATAGTCTTAAAACCCTTTAATATGCAGGTTAAACGTTTGGTTTTGAAGGGTTACAAGATTCACAAGTGCATGGTGACAAAAACACCAAAAAGAGGGTTTTCAAGGGGGTAAATCGGATTCTACCCCTTGGAATGAGCATTATAACGTGTGGTATACCTTCAGGAATGTGGGGAACTCCTCAAGAACAAAGTGAGGGTGAGATGTTTCTGCTACAACAAGAAAAAGATGGGTTTATAGGTGAAAAATGAAGACTAGCTTAAGAAATGACCAAAACCGACACATAGAGCTTACACTTGATGTAACTCACGATTTGGAAGGTGTGGATGGTCGTTGATGACTGGAATCTTCTTGGAGGAGGCTGGGGAAGCTTGAACAAAGGCTGGAACCTCAAGTCTTGCACGTTCAAGGCTTCAAAACATCACCCAAAGTTCACCTTTGCTGCTGTTTGCTGCTGGCCGATTGTTGTGCTTGTTGTTGCTCACGGTTTTGGGGCTGAAAATGGAGAGGATGGAGAGGATTTTGAAAGAGAAGGGAGTTATCAGCTGGTAGAAGTGGGAAATGAGAGAGAGAGGGGGAGAATGAGGAGAGGTGAAAGTGAATTTGCATGAAAGGTGAGTGGATTGTGTTAAGGTGGTCTAGCATGTGAAGAAAGCAATAATTTCTATTGAGGGAGAGGGGAGGCACGGTTTTTTTGTCCCCTTGTGGCAATATTCTTTCAAATTTTAGTGTATATTATTATTATGTGGTATTATTTTGTTGTGTAGTGTAGTATTTTGGATGATAAGTTTTAGTTAGTTGACTAAGTGTTATGCATGATAATGCATGCTTAAATCCGAAAATTTCAAGTGTGTGTGTGCACATATACTTTTAATTGTTTCAATTGATATTCTTAATTCTAGCTAGGGTGACTAATTAATATTCCCGGACACGAATTTTTCTAAAATGGCAAGACTTAGTATGACTAATTTCGCGTAAATCACATAGAATCATAAAAATTTATCAAATAAAAATTAGTGATTCTAACACTCTTGATATAATTGAATTGTTTCCATTATTAGTACTTATAAGACGGGATATGATGCAATTAAATTAGGGTTTAGAATAGTGACCTTGGGACCGGTTGTCACATTTTTTATTTTCATTAATTCTAGTTTTGAAAACTCTATGTACTTGTATTTGCATGCTTTCAAATACAAGATACCCTATGGTTCCTTTAATAAAACTTATTTTATTATAAAACCATTAATCCTTTTAATAACCATTTATTAACACTTAATGATTAAAAACCATTTTATATTAGCTTGTTAAGATTATTTTTATTAAGATTGTTTCTCATATCCAAATATCACACAATCATTCATAAAATCACAATCAAACAAGCATAATATTAACAACCACAATGTGCATAACCATAACTACTATTGTGACCACACTTGTTTGCCATCACAAGTGTGGTCATTTGGTCTTTCCTAAGGGTTGAATACAACACAAAATTGAGGTCTTCATTTACTCCCACTTGAACTTGCATCCATATGCTTCAAGTCCTTCTTTTGTGTCTTCTTCTTGTGCTTCCTTCCCGAGCATCTTCTTTTACAAAATATATACCCTAATACATATTTTCTAGTAAAAGAAAAACACTCCTAATCTATTATTACATCCCAATGAATAAATAGACAAATTACATTTTTAAACAAAGCACAAAAGAATAATATTACAACCCAATTGAAAACAACCAAAACAAACATTGCAAGCATCCAAACAACACAAGGCCAATGGCTAGGTTATGCACACTAACATCCAATGATCATATCATCCAAACATATAATGAAACCCCACTTAAAACCACCAAATTTCAGCCAACATAAACTGAAATTTTGGGTTTTAAACATTGTCCAAACAATCAACATTTCATAATATATATCTTTCAAGGTCTAATCACTAGCATGTGTGATATGACCTTGAAAGTTTGGGGAATCATTCAAACAAAACATAGCAGCCCAAAATCAGCCTATACTAAGTTTATAATCATCCTTTATAACTAATTTTTAAAGGACAAGAACAAGCAAGCTATTCACATAACCGGCTCTTGATGCCATTGTTGGGTTTGTTTGAACATAAAATCATAGTTTAACCTCTTAAACTTTCTGAAAACGCAGCGGAAGTATAGCTTTAAAACTCATTTTATAAGCTGAAAATTATGTTCTTCAAGTGACCATTCAAGTGTATAAAACAAACCCATAAATCAAAGGATCATTTATGTAAATTAGCAAGCTATGAACATATGTAAAACTACATAAAATCACAGCTTCATTGAGTTGTGATATACCTTACTGTAGCAGCCAAAAACGACTAAAAGAAGATGTTTGATGAAGATGGAGATGCCCAAAATGCAGCCAAGACTTCAAGGATAGAAGTCCTCAAGCTAGTATACCCCAAGCTCCTTGCAAACACACCTTCTTGTTAGGTAGAATACACCAAAATGCAGCTCAAAACTCAGCTAGAAAACCCTCTTTTCTAGCTACTGAAAACCGTAGGGATAGAGAGAGAGAGAGCTGAGTTTGATTCTTGTTAGTTGCATGTATGAGAATCATAATCATGGAGTGCAAGAACTTCACACCAAGAACATGAAAAACCCTGCTCAAAATCAGCTCTCATCCTTCTTCAATCCTGCTGCCTATCTTCATAAAATATAGAGAGAGAGAGAGTGTGAGCTGAATTTGATTCTTGCATGTCTTGTTTTTGAGAAATGAGAGTCTTTTATTAGTTGTAGTGCTAGACAAGCTTGCATGGAGTGTTCTTATCAAGACATAGTTGGTGGAAGGCATGCATGTGTGTTGTGTTATCAAGGGAATAAAACAAGCACAACGCATGCACATCACATGCACATGGATGGTTTCTTGTATATAAAAGGAAGACTTTCTTTTATAAATCTCAACCATTAACACACATATAACTAGTCTTTTATAAATAATAAACACACACATATATATTGTCTAGTATTCTAACTAGTTTATACAATTAACCAATTAATTGTATAAGTAGTATACTCTCATTATTATTTGGTGTTATACAACTAATTTAAATAACACTTCAAATAATATTATTGAACAAGATATCCTAATAAATTGTTCCATCTCATATGCAACTTATTTAGAAAACCTATTTTTTCTAAATTTTGTGTAAATATTTAATTGCATGATCATATCATCAATTAAATATTAATTGGTGTTTGCTAAGCTTGTTATTGGGTATAACCCGACTTGGATCATAACGTACTAACCACATCAATATTCTAAGTGTCTTGGGCACATAGAATCCTACAACCCTAGCCGTCCAGAGCGTCCTAAGTCGCCCATCCAAGTTCATAGTTCGTTCCTGATCTATTCAACTCGTTCTTAACGTTTGTTTCATCGTTAGATCGATCAGGTTGTTCGTTCTCACTGATTGGATCGCCAATCAAATAGAATTCCACGATATTTGATCTGGTCTCATGCAGAATCCGTTAGTACTCCGTACGAGAACGGTCCTAACAAGTGGTATCAGAGCTTAGGCTCTTGATTTTGCATGGATTCAATTGGTTTTGGTGTTACGTTTTCAATCAAAAGATCTACTTTTTGCTTCAAAAACGAGTTTTTGACGAGTCTTTGTGTTAAAGTATCGACTTTTTACCATACGGCAGATTAGGGTTCATGAAAATTTGTCTTTTTGTGTCAAAGTGTTCAAAAATTCGACTTTTCCCCGCAACAGCAGCTTCAGTCGCACGATTAGCTCAATCGCACGACTGAATCCCATTCGTATAGTTCAATCGCACGATTGAATTCATTCGCACAGTTCATTTGCACGGTTAAACTATTCCAGTCGGTTGACCTCAAACGTCCTGTTCATTCACACAACTGAATCCATTCGCACGATTGAAGTCATTCGCATCCTTCAATCGCACGATTAACCCAGTCGTCTTGTTCAATCGCATAAGTCAATCTGTCCTGTTCTAAGTTCATCAAGTTCAAAGCAATAGAAGATCAGTTTGCTGCATTCACTGCTGGAAAGGACTCATGTATCCAGAATCTTCTACTTCTAGAAAATGAGATAGGGAACCACAACAAACCACCAAAGCGGTTAACGTTGGATGAATACCCACAGTGGAAACAGCGGTTTGAAATCTACTTGAATGGAGTTGACCCAAACCTTTGGACGTCTATAGAGACTGGTTATACTGTACCAGTCAGTGCTAATGGGGTAAAATTGACTTTGGGAGGAATGAGTGAATCCTAGAAGACTGCATAATGCTGAAAAGAAAGCATATGCCTTGTTGACTCCGTCTATACCTAAGGACATATTCCATCAGTTCTCTGAGAACAAGCAGTCAAATAAGTTATGGAAGGCCTTGGAAAAACGATACGAAGGTAATGCAACTCTGAACACACTAAAGGCAAAAGCTCTCAGAAAGGAATTTGATAACTTCTCTCTGATTGGGAATGAGAGCTTGGATGATATCATTAATCGGTTCTATCATCTGATGAGTGAGTTGCATACTCATGGTGTGGCAACATCTATGGAAGACAAAGTTTCAAGTTTTGTTGATGGTTTGCCGGACAAATGGGATCCATTTGTGTCTAATCTGAGACAAAATGACACTCTTGCAACATTAGACATAAATGATTTCATTCTGAAGTTAAAGGGAGGAAGAACTGCGTCAGAATTACAAGTCAAAGAAAGGATCCTACGCTCAGAATCCTGCATTGTACAATTCTGTTCCAACTCCGGCCTCATCAGGTGCATCACTACAAACGGCGTTTGTGTCCTCTTCTGCTCCTTCCCAAAGTAGTTCCTCAGGAAACAAAATGTCAGGGTCATCTGGAACCCAATACATTGTTCCTGAGGCAAATACAACCAAGCTGAAGACCGAGAATCTCAGAAATGTCGATATGGAAGTTGCTAAAGAGCACACGGATCTTCTAGCTGATGTTGTTCAATCTTATGATGGATTAGTTGCTGGGAAGATTGGAAACCGTCATCTTGCTGACGAGGACTATGAGCAAGTTGATGAAACTGAGTTGGAACACATGGATATCATGTGGGCCTTAGCAAGTGCTGTTAGACGGGCTAAGAAGTTCGTAAAGAAGACGGGGCAGAACTTGGTTGCTACTAAGATACTACTTTTGGGTTTGATAAAACCAAGGTCACGTGCTTTAACTGTAGAGAAAAGGGGCACTTCAAACGTGAGTGCATAAAGCCAAAGAAGATTGGGAATGGAAATCCTTTTCCTACATTCAACCGTCAAGATAAAGAAAAGGCTAAAGCATCGTCAATTAAAGAATCTAAGGCTTTGGTTGCTCAGGGAGATGAAGGACAAGACCGGTCCTTCCGATTTGTATCTGAGGGAGAATCAAATTTTACATTAGTTGATACCTTAGATGATGGATCTGCAAGTGAAGGAGACATCATAGCTGAGCATGCACGTTCAGATATCAAAGAAGCTATGGATGTCATTGATCATCTTGTTGAAGAGGAACTAAGTGCTGCAAACTCAGAATCCTCAGATACTGAAGAGTCTAACACTGCATTGATGGCTGATTCGTCTAGTTCTACACAGGTATACTCTAAAGACGAATTATTTGAGAAACATGCTTGTGCTGAATGTAATAAAATTAAAGAAAGCATTAATTTAAAATTTGCTAGGTTATTAGAACACAATGATAATCTAGTAACTGATTAACAACTCTACACTGAAGCAAATCGTGTTTTAAAACAAAATGAGTGCAGCTCAAAGAAAAGATAGAACTTTTAGGGAAACAACTAAGGGAAACCGAGGTTGTTGCCTTAAATCAATCAAATGACATTAAGTTCTACTTAACCACTTTGGAAGAAACTAAAAAGGAAAAAGCAGTTTTGCAAGTTGAAGTTGAATTACTAAAACAAAAACTGCACAGTTTAGCAAGTTGCTCTCACATAGTTCAAAACTTAGTGAAAGAACGAAATGGCGGGGAAGGACTGGGATATAAGGTAGTACCGCCACCACATGCAATCCTTTTAAATACTAAATGCAGACCATTCAATAATAATCTAGTAATGGATCATGTGGTGTCTACTCCTCTGGTCAGTGATCCAGATTCTACAGGTAAAACTGTGCAGTCTGTCACTGAACAAAAGGCTACTACTTCGATATCTAAAGATAAGATGCCTGTTGAGGATTTGGATTATAAAATTAAAAAGGTTAACTTAGGGTTTACAAACGTCTATTTTAGAACCTAAAAGGACTAAATCAATGAACCTTAAACGTGTAAATCATCAAAATCCTAATAAAATGAAAGCAAAAGATGTTCAAATCAAAACAATTAAGTTTGTTAAAGAAGGTGAAACATCTAAAAAGGAAGAGAAACTACCCAGCCTCTGACCAAACTCAACCCCACATCAAAACTTTCCTCATACTGTCGAAGGGAGATCATGCTACAGTTGTGGAAAACGAGGACATATTTCTCCAAATTGTCCTTACTATCAGACACCTAAAAAGAAAATTAAACTTTTTGATGATAAAATACCAAGATTTTCTAAAATTAGATCTAATACTCCTCTAAAACACCAAAGTCAACACAGACAAGCTCAAAGCAAAGCTGTGCCACCTAAGGTTAAACCTAGGATTATTAGTGAACCGAAAGTTCAAACCATAAGCCAGTCATCTGTTTACCATAAACAGGCCTTACACAAAATTGGTTTATGAAAGGAAAAATCAAGTAACGTGTCTGATAGTGATGACAAGAAGAAGAAAGATGTGCCTCATCCTCTGAAGGTCGGTGGGTTGAGTTCATGATATGTGATACCTCTGGGACACCCAAGCTAGTTAAGGCTTGGGTCCCAAACCTGAACTAATCATTTCCTTTGTATGTGCAGGGTGTCTGCTACAGCGCTATCACTAATACCTAGATTATTGATAGTGGGGCTTCCAGGCACATGACCGAGAATTCGTCCCTCCTTTTCAACGTCAAGAAAATTAAAGGGGGACACATATCATTCGCTGGGAATAAAGGAGGTTACATCACCGCACAAGGTGAAGTGGGAAATGAGAAAGTGAAGTTTGACAAGGTCAACTGCATTCATACGACGGGACAGAATTCAAGAATCAGTGGTTGAAGGCATTATGTCATGAGAAAGGGATTGTTCATCAATTCACTTCTGCCTACACTTCACAGATGAATGGAGTTACTGAACAGAAGAATAGGAGCTTGATCGAAACAACAAGGACAATGCTAGCTGACTCAAAACTACCAGTTTAATTCTGGAACAAGGCAGTGGCTAATGCATGCTATACTCTAAATCGGGTCTTAGTGGTCAAACGTCACGGAAAAACTTGTTACGAGTTGCTCCAGCAATGTAAACCCAACTTAGAGTATCTGGAACCATTTGGCGCACCCTGCATGCTGCTAAAGAAAAACCAGACTGGGAAATTCTACGAGAAGGAAGAAGAAGGTATCTTCCTTGGATATAGTATACCAGACAAAAGGGTTCACAATAACTCAACTGGTCAGGTACAAGTGTGGTGCAATGTTGATGTACAAAGATACACCACCCCCCTTACGTGAAAAGGACCTTCCTTTTTCTTCGACTATGATGGATTTTTTAAATCTTTCAATCTACGTCCTTCCCATTCTGATGATGAGTTAGCTGCTCAAATGATGTATGATGTTCTAAACACTCCTACATGAGACTTGACATCATCTGTTTCATTAGAAGATACTTCTAGCCCTTCAGGAGGAGAGCTTGAGGTAAGTGATTTTTCCTCCGATGATGAGGAGGTTGAAACTGAGAGTGCAAACCAGGAGGAGCAGGTTCCCACTACTAAAAGTACACCAGCATCTGATCATGATGCAACTGGAACTTCTGAACCCCATACTCCAACAGCCACAGAAACTGAACCTGGGATTCAGAATCTGGATAATGAAGTAGCAGTACCCACCACTCCCGGAACTCAAGTTAATGTGCATCATCCCCTGGACAACATCATCAGGGATATTCTATCGGGAGTTCAGACAAGAAATCAGCTATACTCAGCTGATTATGCGGCAGTCATGGAAAAGGGATATCTACACGATGGTGCTTATCGATGTCTCGTGTCTCAAGTTGAGCCAAAGTATGTAAGTGAGGCTTTAAAAGATGAGGCATGGGTAAGTCCTATGCAAGAAGAACTCATTCAGTTCAAGAAGTTTGGAGTCTGGACTCTTATGGACAGACCAAAAGGTGCAAAGGTGATTGGCACTAAGTGGGTTCTTTGATGTAAGAAGGATGACCAAGGGGTCATAATCAGAAACAAGGCTAGGCTTGTAGTTCAAGGGTTCAGGCAAGTCGAAGGAGTTGACTACAATGAAGTGTTTGCACCTATGGCAAGGATGGAAGCAATTAGAATCTTCCTAGCCTATGCATCCTTTATGCAGATTGAAGTTTATCAACTGGATGTGAAAAGTGCATTCCTTCATGGTGAGATCTGTGAAATAGTGCATGTCAGTCAACCCGAAGGATTCGAGGATCCTTATTATCGGGATAGAGTTTATAAACTAGACAAGGCCTTGTACAGGCTCCATCAAGCCCCTCGAGCCTGGTATGAGAAAATCTCCACTCATCTGCTGAAACATGGCTTTCGCAGAGGTGTAATTGACTGCACGTTATTCATTAAGGAAAAGGATGGTGATTTACTACTGGTGCAGATATATGTGGATGGCATAATCTTCAGTTCCAAGAACGAAGCATTATGTAAAGAATTCGAATCTGTAATAAAAGTTGAGTTTAAAATGAGTGCCATGGGAGAGATGAAGTTCTTTCTCGGTTTATAAGTAGATCAGACACTAGATGGTATCTTCCTGCATCAGACCAAATATGTTAGAGATATCCTAAGTCGGTTTGACATGGAGAATGTAACGGTTACAGGTACTCCACTTGCCACGAACCATGATGTGGCACCTGACGAAAATGGTGATCTGGTTGATTCCACTATGTATTGAGGAATGATCGGATCTCTCATGTACCTCATAGCTTCTCATCCTGATATTATGTATGCCACGTGTCTCTGTTCCAGATATCAGGCAAAACCAAAAGTAAATCATCTGATTGGGGTAAAAAGGATATTTTATTATCTGAAGGGTACTCCAACACTTGGGTTGTGGTATCCTCATAATGATGACTTTGAGCTTACAGCGTATAGTGACTCGGATTATGGAGGTTGCAAGATGAATTACAAGTCAACATCTGCGGGATGTCAGTTCTTTGGAAGACGATTAGTCACCTGGCAGTGTAAGAAGCAGACGTTGGTTTCTCTATCAACATGTGAAGCTGAATACGTTGCCGCTGCAAGTTGTTGTTCACAAATCATCTGGATTCAACAGCAAATGCGAGACTACGGTTTGCAATTTTCTAACACCCCTATTTTTGTTGATAATTCTGCTGCTATTGCTGTCACTAAAAATCCGGTCCAACACCCTAAAACTAAACACATCGGTATTAAATATCACTTCTGTTGGACCCTAAAAGGATCATACATGCCGATTCAAGTAGTGGATGATGGTTGTTCTGCTGAAGTCTCCCTAAGTCCAAGAACCAATGTGGATGAAGAATCTGCATCAACAAAAGAAGACAAGTGTCGCCTATCCGCATTTGTACATGTGGATGACCAAAAAACAAATGCTGACAAGTATTTGTTCTTCCGCATTAGCAAATGCGGACAGCCAAACAAATTGCCAAAGGATTTACTGTTCCGCATTAACTAATGCGGATACTCAGCAACAAATGCGCTAAGTGTTTGTTCATCCGCATTTGTCAATGCTGATGAATAAACACTAATGCAATTAAAGAAAAACAAATGCTGATCGAGTTCAACACATCCGCATTAGTCAATGCTGATGAACAAAACAAATGCTGATGAAGACCTTTTGTACTTAGACTACATTATGTATAGGGATATTTTAGTCTTTTTGTAAAGGCTTCCTGATAGCCTATAAATAGAATAGACAACCTCGTATGTGAGGTGACTCAGACCTAGACTTTTGACTTTAACCTTAGACAATCAGAATATCTGTCTTTTGTCCCCAAGGTGTCCGGTTACTGTATAGTGCTCAAACCCTAGCATTTATCGTAACTGTTCATCTTAATCAATACAAAAAGGAATTTATGAGTATTTCTTGCATTCAATATTCTGTGTTTGTATGATTCTGCCATATAATCACTGACTCAATCATCATATTCGGTCCTTGTTGTTTCATAACAATAGAGAACATCATTCTCATACCCAGTCAATTGGTATCAGAGCTTTAGCTCACGGTTCTTCTTCAGATCTGCACAAATCTAAGTTGAACTTGATTGATCTGGTGATTGAGTTGCTGATAGAGTGTTCAACTACCTCTATTCAGCATACAAGTTGAATATCTGCTGAAATACTTCAACGGTCACTGTTCATTCATCATCAACCTCTAAAAACAGATCTGTGAACAGTAACTTCAACATAAAATCATACTAGAAACTAAATCAGAAACTTAACAAAAGAAGTTCTAACAAATTTTTGCTATTCACTAAGCAGATCTAGTAGTATAAGACTGCTTTTGGACTTACTGGACTAGGAGGACTTAATAATCAACCTAATAAGTACTTAAACAAGTTAAAAAAAAGCTTATTAACATGGATTCACATAATTTCTCTGAACTTGGTCATACTCCTAAACCTCCTATGCTTAAACACAAATCTGAGTTTAGGCAATGGAAGATTAGGTTTATGAATTACGTTACAAGTGTAGATCCGGACTATTGAATTTCCATACGCAAAATGGCCACACATTCCAGTGACACTTTCTGCTGATCAGGCTGCTCTATACAAAACCTCAAGAATACCTATAGAGGATCTTACTCTTGATGATGATGATTACAAAAAGATAAAAATTGATCTCAAAGCTTATTCCATTCTAACTCAAGCACTGAAAATGGATGTGCTGAAAAGGCTTGAGAAGTATGGAACAGCTAAAGCTGTTTGGGATGCACTGCTGATTATGTGTGAAGGAAGCAGTGAAGTGGCTGAAATTAACAAGGACAAACTTGTGAATCAATATGAAACTTTTCATCACTACAAGGGGGAGTCAATCTCTAAACAATTGCATAGATTTGTGCAGCTGGTGAATGATTTAGAGATTACGGGGGTTACATATAAAGTCAAAGAGTTAAACAAGAAAATGCTTCACTGTTGGATCTTATATGCCCAAGACACATACAAGATTGATGTGGTTAGTATGTTATGATCCAAACAAACACCAATAAATATTTATTCGTTGATGAGATCATACAAATAAATATTGACACCAATTTAGAAAATGGGTTTTCTAAAACATTACTTTTGTAAATAAACAACATTATATGGATAATTTGTTCATGAGAAATTATTTGTTTCATTATTTAAGTTGGTTAAATAATAACAAATAAAAGTGTGTTAATGTTATAAAATTGAAATAGGTTTTAATTTTATAAATCAAGGGTTGAAAGAGTAACATTTTGATAAAAGTTCAAAATGGGGGGAACCCATTTTGAAAGCAATTTTTGGCCGCCCTTAAGGGCATTGGGATTCTATTTTGTGTCTTGGCTTTTGCAAGACATTAGTTACTCTTGCACTCTTCCATCACTTCACACTCTCTCCTATACATGCAAAGCAAAAGACTCTCTCTAAGAACCTTTGATTTTCGGATTCAAAGAAGAAAAGAAGCTAAAAAATTCGGATTTCTTGGCTGCTTTTCAACAACTTCTTGGTTGATTCGGATTGTTCAAGAGGAAGCTGGTCTTGGTGCTCTACTACCTAACAGGTAGGTGTTTGCTATAGTGCTTGGGGTATACAAGCTTAAGAGGGCCTCCTTTTGGTGCCTTGGTCATTCTTCTTGGCCTATATCATCCTCCATTTCGTCCCTTTTGCTGCTGAAAGGTAGTTTATGGCAGCCTTCTTTATGGCTGTCCATAATGTATGTTTTGTGTTTCTATAGCTAGTCTTATTCACATATAAAAGGTCCTTTGTTCTTGGGTTTGTTTGTAACTTTATAATATCAATTTGAACTCGAATTTTTCAGTTTACAAACTATGTTATAAAGTCCTATCCGCTTTGTTTTTCATAATGTTTAAATGGTTAAACTATGTTCATGTTCTAACAAACCCTACATTGGCATCTAGAGCCGGTTATGTGGATAGCTAGCTTGTTTTGTGCTTAAAAATTCATTTTATGGGACTTTACAACCCCTTTAGGGGCTGCTATGTTCATGCATTATGAATCCCTAAACTTTCAAAGTTATATCACACATGCTTGTGATTAAACTTTGAAAGACATGTATGTTGTATTGTTTGTTTGTTTGGACAAGATAAAACCCGAAATTTCAGTTTGTGTGGGCTGAAATTTCGTGGTTTTAGTGGGGATTCATTGTTGTTTTGGATGATATGATCATTGTCATTATGGTGCATAACCTAGCCCTTGACCTTGTGTTATTTGGATGATTGTAATGGTTGTATTTATTCATTCAATTGGGTTGTATAATCATTTATTTGTGCTTTGTTTAAAGTGTAATTTATTTATTATGGGGATGTAATAAACAGATTAGGTACTTTTCATTTTACTAGAAATCTTGTATTAGGATATAATATCTTGTAATATGAAGATGTACGCGTTAGAAGCACAAAGGGAAGACACAAGAAACATGGAGCATTTGGATTCGGTTTCAAGTGGGAGGTTCATGGAAGCCCTTTTGTGTTGTGTTTTGTCCCTTAGGAATGTCCTATAGACCACACTTGTGATGGCAAACAAGTGTGGCCACTTTAGATGCTATGGTTATGCACTAATATTTGGTTGATTCATGGTTGTTTGGTTATGGTATTGTGGTTGATTGCTTATATATGATGTTTGCTTAACAATCCTTTCAATGATCATAACAAACTATCTAAATGGTCCTTAATCATTAAAAGGTAATAAAAGGGTTATTAATATTGTTTAATGATTTTAAAGATTAAAAGGGTTTTAATCAATATACCATAGGGTATCTTGTATTTGAAAGCATGCAAATATGAATACATAGAGTTTTCTAAACTAGAATTATGAAATCTCTAAATATTTTAAAAAGGAGATCAACACCGTCTATTTACACAACACTTGAGTCACTCGGGAACTATTAGTGGGATAAAGGTCACCTAACCATTTTGAGGGAACTTGTGACTTGAGGTGAGAATGCCATATTCATGGGATAAAGGTCACCTAACCGCTTATTTTGGCAAACTCACACATGTGTGTAAGTAGGGCATCTTGATTTGCAAACCATGTCAAATGGATCACCTACGATGTGGTTTCCAAATGGTGTTGATGGGATTAACATGCCTACTTTACATATGATGTTTCAAGTCGACCCCATACCTCTAGAAGTTGCAAATGGTTGCAACCGTCAATCGTTGACCACCTTATTAATTTAAATCGTGGGATAAAGGTCACCTAACCACTATTTAAATGTAATGTTGGGTTCTAGATTTTAATATGAAAATGACCTTAAAAGGTATTAATTATTAAAATAAAAATATCGAAAATACTAAAATTGATCTTTGTTAAATTTTATAGATGGCCACCAATAATAATGATAATCATGATAATTCATCCACGTCCGCCCAATCTTTACGAGCGATTCTCCAAAAGGAACGTCTAAATCATAACAATTTTATTGATTGGTATCGAAACTTGAGAATCGTTCTCAAGCAAGAGAAACGATCATATGTTTTAGACGACCCTATCCCCGATCAACCTAGTGAGGATGATGAGGAGGCCTATAACGATTGGATGAAGTACACTGAGGACTCCATCCAAGTGTCTTGCCTTATGTTAGCAAGCATGACTCTGGATCTCCAGAAGGAGTATGAACATCACGGAGCTTATGACATGATAACCCAACTGAAGGAAACGTTCCAATAGCAAGCGAGGGTTGAGGACTATAGTCAATGACTAGGTACCATACATTCGGATGTATGTGGTCCTTTTAAGCCAATGACTAGGTACCATGAAAGATACTTCATTACCTTTACCGATGACTATAGTCGATATGGTTATGTGTACTTACTAAGACACAAAGATGAAGCTTTTGAAATGTTCAAAATCTTCCAAAATGAAGTAGAAAATCAACTCAACAAGAAAATAAAAATTCTCCGCACCGATAGAGGAGGTGAATACCTAAGTGATGCTTTTAGGGATCATCTTAGAAGTTGTGGTATTGTCTTACAACTATCTCCACCTGGAACAGCACAATATAATGGTGTGTCCGAGCGGAGAAATCAAACTCTATTGGATATGGTTCGATCTATGATGACTAGAAGCTCACTGCCTCTATCATTTTGGGGTTTCGCTTTGCTCTCAGTGGCCCGTATTTTGAATATGGCCCCAACCAAGAAAGTGGAAACGACGCCTTTTGAAATATGGCATGGAAGGGTTCCATCACTTTCATATTTAAAGGTATGGGGTTGTGAGGCTTATGTTAAGACTCCCACCTCAAACAAGCTAGAAAGTCGTTCCACCAAGTGTATCTTCATTGGATATCCTAGAGATTCTATGGGATTTTATTTCTATGATCCATTAGAACAAAAGGAGTTTGTTGCCAAGAAAGCTGAGTTCTTAGAAGCTAAGTTCCTTACGGAAGGAACTAGCAGTAGAATTGTGGATCTTGAGGAGGATCAAGAACCACAAACCGATACACGTTTGGTTGACACTAGCACTCAACATGACGATGTTGAGAATGATCAAATGTTTGATCAATGTACACAAAACCTTCGTAGATCTGGTAGAATTAGTAATCCACCTGAAAGATATGGATTTTTCGTAGATGGATGCTATGTGGTAGATTCCGATGAACCAACCACCTATCGTCCAATTTGGATTGTGACAAATGGCTTGAAGCCATGAATGTTGAGATGCAATCCATGTATGACAACCAAGTATGGGACTTGGTTGAACCACCTGTTAACTCCAAGATAGTTGGAAGTAAGTGGGTTTTTAAGAAGAAACCCGATATGCATGGGAACTTAGATACTTATAAAGCTAGACTTGTAGCAAAAGGTTTCACTCAAACTCAAGGGGTTGATTATGATGAGACCTTCTCACCAGTAGCAATGCTAAAGTCTATTAGGATATTATTTGCCATAGCTGCTCATTATGATTATGAGATTTGGCAAATGGATGTCAAAACCGCCTTTCTAAACGGATATCTTGAGGAAGATGTCTATATGGTTCAGCCTGAAGGTTTTGTCGATCAAAAACATCCTAACAAAGTATGCAATTTAAAGAAATCAATCTATGGATTGAAACAAGCATCGAGAAGTTGGAATCACCGTTTTAATGAAGAAGTAATTAAATATGGATTCATCAAGAAAGCTGATGAAGCTTGTGTATATAAGAAAGCTAGTGGGAGCATCATCACTTTCCTAGTATTGTATGTTGATGACATACTTCTATTTGGAAATGACATTCCAACCTTGGAAGGTGTAAAAACCTGGCTTGGAAGTTGTTTTTCCATCAAGGATCTTGGTGAAGCCGCCTATATTCTAGGAATAAAGATCTATAGGGATAGATCAAGGCGGTTGATTGGTTTAAATCAAAGTGCATACATTGATAAAATCTTGAAAAGGTTCAAGATGGAGAACTCTAAGAAAGGTACGGTACCTATCCAAAGAGGAACGATATTGAGTACGACTCAATGTCCAAGCTCAAAGGATGAGCAAGATAAAATGAAGGCAATCCCATACGCATCTGCTATTGGATCCATCATGTATGCAATGATATGCACTCGGCCGGACATTTCATGCGCCTTAAGCATGACAAGCTGATACCAGGAAAATCCTAGAAACAGTCATTGGATGGCTGTCAAGAACATACTTAAGTACCTAAGGAGGACTAAAGATATGTTCCTAATCTATGGATCTGGTGATGAGGAACTCGTTGTAAAAGGTTACACGGATGCGAGTTTCCAAACTGATCGTGATGATTCACGATCACAATCGGGATACATTTTCATTCTGAATGGAGGAGCAGTCTCTTGGAAGAGCTCTAAACAGGATCTGGTGGCTTTATCAACTACAGAATCTGAATACGTCGCCGCCTCATTGGCAGCTCAAGAAGCTGCATGGTTGAAGAAATTCATTGCCGATCTAGGGGTTGTCCCTTCCATTCAGGACCCCTTAGAGATCTTTTGTGATAACGAGGGTGCGATTGCTCAAAACAAGGAACCTCGTGCTCATCAAAAGACTAGGCACATTGAGTGGATATTCAACTACATACGAGATGAAGTTGAGAAAGGAATATTCGCAAAGTTCACACAGATCAAAATATTGCGGATCCTCTTACGAAGCTCCTAGAAAAGGCAAAGCGTGAAGGTCATACCTGTGCCATGGGACTTCGATATTCTAGTGATTGGATTTGATCTGTAATTTCGTATTTGGATATTTGGAACTCCCTTATTACTTGAATAAAATTATTTGGTTATAATATTTCAATAATGTTCCAATTTAGCATGTTTAAATCCATGAGTAAATTATTTACTCATAATGTCTGTAGTTGTTCATACTTGTGGGAACAAGTATGAGGGTAAAACTATTATGAACTTGGATGGTAGATATTCATATGGATGTTGCTGCAAAAGTTCATAGATATTTGTGGGATGCAAATACTGGACTGACCTGCATCTCAAATATTACTACATGGAATCTTCCTGATTGATCATAAGTAATTTTGAGTAAAGGCGAACATCATTTGGTATCCTCTGGTCTGAGATGCATATTGGGTCTTGATATTTACCAAATATCATACTTTGGCTCAGTTCTTCATTGTTCTGAAATATGGCAGTACATAAGTCTGAGTTCAGGTATGATATAAGGTAATTGTGAGAGACGTATGTAGTCAAGATGGGATTTATCCCTCTTATTCGTTGAGAGTAAGATGTCTAAGGCCTGATAATGTTAAATCAATGGAGAATGATCACTCTGTGTCTCTGTGATTTAACATGACATATGTGACAAAAGGATAGATGATTGATTCACCTAAAACATTTCAAGTATGGTACTTGAAGAGGATGATGTTATTGAATGGCACTTATTCATACGTATTAAGGGTAGTAAACCGTTGTTAGGAGGTATTTACTACTTGCATCAATCTTCTATGAATCTTGTGTAAGTGGGAGATTCTGGGATCTTATATGCCCAAGACACATACAAGATTGATGTGGTTAGTACGTTATGATCCAAGTCGGGTCATACCCAATAACAAGCCAAACAAACACCAATAAATATTTATTCGTTGATGAGATCATACAAATAAATATTGACACCAATTTAGAAAATGGGTTTTCTAAAACATTGCTTTTGTAAATGAACAACATTATGTGAATAATTTGTTCATGAGAAATTTTTTGTTTCATTATTTAAGTTGGTTAAATAATAACAAATAAAAGTGTGTTAATGTTATAAAATTGAAATAGGTTTTAATTTTATAAATCAAGGGTTGAAAGAGTAACATTTTGATAAAAGTTCAAAATGGGGGGAACCCATTTTGAAAGCAATTTTCGGCCGCCCTTAAGGGCATTGGGATTCTATTTTTTGTCTTGGCTTTTGCAAGACATTAGTTACTCTTGCACTCTTCCATCACTTCACACTCTCTCCTATACATGCAAAGCAAAAGACTCTCTCTAAGAACCTTTGATTTTCGGATTCAAAGAAGAAAAGAAGCTGAAAAATTTGGATTTCTTGGCTGCTTTTCAACAACTTCTTGGTTGATTCGGATTGTTCAAGAGGGAGCTGGTCTTGGTGCTCTACTACCTAACAAGTAGGTGTTTTCTATAGTGCTTGGGGTATACAAGCTTGAGAGGGCCTCCTTTTGGTTCCTTGGTCGTTTTTCTTGGTCTATATCATCCTCCATTTTGTCCCTTTTGCTGCTGAAAGGTAGTTTATCGCAGCCTTCTTTATGGTTGTCCATAATGTATGTTTTGTGTTTTTATAGCTAGTCTTATTCACATATAAAAGGTCCTTTGTTCTTGGGTTTGTTTGTTACTTTATAATATCAAATTGAACTCGAATTTTTCAGTTTATAAACTATGTTATAAAGTTCCTATCCGCTGCGTTTTTCACAATGTTTAAATGGTTAAACTATGTTCATGTTCTAACAAACCCTACACTTCACATCCTTCCTAAAAGCTGGAAACAAAATGTTACCATGCTTAAGAACACTCTTGATCTAGAAAGTACCACCTTGGACATCATGATAGCTAAAATTGAAGCTCTTGAACTTGATGAAAGGAGCAGAAACCTTGGTGGACCTAGAGTTGTTAAAGCATATAAATTTCCATCAGACACTTACTCAGTGGAAAATGTCTTCATTACTGAAGATGATGATTTTCTCTCCTCAAGAGATCAAGTGAAGACAATTGGTTTCATTACTGCTCCATCTACAAACAAGTCATCTACATCAGCCCAACCAATAGGGTTTACTGCCACTCCCACTGGCATGTCTGAAGACCAAAGATCTGAAGAGCAAAAGGCTACTTACAATGCCTTTGTTACAAGCTTTGAAGCGTACTTGGGAGGTAGACTCACTTCTGCCCACCTGATCCAAGAGGACTTGGAAGAAATGGATCCAGATGATGTGGAAGAAATGGCTCTGCAATGACAAATGGCTATGATAGCAATGAGAGCCAAGAAGTTTTTCAGAAAAGAGAGAAAGCTGAGTTTGAATGAAAATACAAAGCTTGGATATGACAAATCCAAGGTCAAATGCTTCAATTGTGGTATGACTGGCCATTTTTCAAGAGAATGTAATGCTCCTACAAGAAACAACAATAGCTTTCAAAGGAACTCTCCAGGACAATCAACATCACAACCAAACCCTAGCTATCAGTCAAGAAATCATCAACAGCAGCAGTATCATCACCAACAACAACATCAACATCCATACCAGAGTCAGCCACAACTAACAAATCAATCTCATGGAACCAACCAATCTACTTCCAATGCACTTGTCATCAGATAAGATGGAGTATGTGACTGGAACTTATATGCTAAGGAAGTGAAGCCTCAATTTCAAAATCATGCTCTCATGGCTCACATCAATGATGGCCCAACTCCAATGCCTTCTGAGGTAAAATCTAATCTGTGTAGTGATAAATGCATTGCTGAACTACAGGGTTATCGTGAGCACAATCACAAATTGGTTGCTAAAATCAAAGAAGAAGAAGTAAAATCTAAGATGTATAAAAGAGAAATCAAATGCTTTGAAATAAAAATCAAACCTCTCATCTCAGATATAGAAAAATTGCATGGAGAAAAGTACACTCTTACAGCTGAAAATGACAAACTAACTGAAATGCTAGCCCAATCCAAGGCTGAGCAATCAGTTACTGAAGTGAAACTTGAAAAGTTTCAACTGTCTTCAGCTAAGCTGCAAGAGATGCTTGATTCACAGATGGAGCATAACGATACGACTAGGATTGGATACAATTCATGTCCCCCACACATATAATGATAACTACACTGTCATGCCTGAGTCTGTCACTCTTTTTGATAAAAATTAACCTAAAACTATTGAACCTAAGTCAATAGTAACTCAAATCACTAATCCTCAAAATAAACCAAGTGTATACATTGAAACAAATAAGGAGAAAATTAAGTTAGGTCATCCTATCAAAATCAAAGAGTAATCAGATAAGACAGTGAATGTCATTAAACCAACAAGTCCTGTCAAATCCATAGTGCCTTTTGTGAAATTTGTTCCTGCAATTTCTAAAGAAAAGAAGATATGTGATGATTCTGTGAAACCATCTGCTGAAAGTGGATCTGATTGTGAGATCAAATCTCCTAAGAATTCAATCAAATCAGACAAAGTTTCAGCAAAAATCAAAAGTAAAATCTCAGTGGTTTCAAAATCAAAGATCAGATCAGATCCTCAATCATCAAAACCAAAGCAAGGAGTTGGTTTTGATATTTTTAATAAAGATCATGTAAACCAACTAGAAAAAGAGGATAGGAAAAGTTTATGAAAGCAAAATCAGTCAAGGAAAATCAAGACTAGTAGTGTTGTGAAACAAGCTACTAAAAGGACTGATCATGATTCCTCACCAAAATCAAAAACTGAGGCTCAGTCCAAAACTGGTAAAGTCACTAAGACATCAACACCAGGATCAGTGTCTAGAAATAAACACATGTATTGTGACGTGTGTGAAATGTCAAATCACAGAACAGATAAGTGCTTTTTCAATCAATATTGCTTAATCTATGACATGAACAATCATTCCACCAAAATTTGTTATTTTAACAAATATTGTTCTGTCTGTGATATGACCAACCACAACACATCTGATTGTTTCTTCAAACAAAAGGGACTGAGAATTCCTCAAAATAAGCCCATTTCACCAAGCACATCTGCAAGACCCAAAATCAACTGTCACTTTCACAATAAAATATTCAAGACTTCCATATCTAATGATGATTTGTGTAATCTAAAAGAGTTAAAAAGAGGTTAAAGAAATATAAAACATAACTTCAGACAAACTCATCATTTTCATAATCGAAAAACAAAGTTTGATACCCAAAAACGGGTTCAATTTTTGAAGAGAAATAGGGAACAAAGGTTTGAATACTCTTCTGACTCTTCAGTTGATGCAGATGTGATGAAACACCCAAGGCATAAACAGAAATTAACCACACCCAAGTCATAAATTAGAGGAAAGTACCAAAAAGTTACTATCATGGATAGGAACGGGAAACCCAAGACCATCATCGCTTGGGTTCCACACTCTAATTAGTTCTTTTTATGCTTGCAGGGTCACTCATACAGGTCCAACAATTTATGGTATGTGGACAGTGGGTGCTCCCGACACATGACTGGAGATCGTTCCCTCCTTCATGACTTCAAGCATATTCAAGGAACAAATGTGGCGTTTGATGGAGATTCACAAGGTGGCAGAATTACTTGTGAAGGATCTGTGACAAATGGGATGTTGAGCTTTGATAGAGTGAATTACTATGAAAAACTGAATTTCAATCTACTCAGCATTTCTCAAATCCGTGACAAGAAATATTCCACTCACTTCACTGATACTCATTGCTACATTCTGAAATCGTGATTTCAAATTCCTGAAGAATGGGTTGACTTGAAGACCCCGAGGAAGAATAACACCTGTGTCTTAAACCTTAATTCTGCTTTACCAAAAGAAGAAACATGTCTACTGTCAAAAGCATCTTTTGATGAGTCACAGCTTTGGCACAGACATTTGGGACACACAAAATTCAAAAACATGAATAGATTAGTCAAGGGAAATCATGTCATTGGTTTGCCCCAGAAAGAATTTCACTTTATTGACCATTGTTCAGCATGTCTCAAAGGAAAACAACATAAATCTTCCCACAAGCCAAAGCTAGTGAACTCAAATGATTCTCCATTAAAGTTACTTCATATGGATCTTTTCGGACTAACTTATGTTATGAGTATTGGAAAGAAATAGTATTGTTTGGTGATCGTAGATGACTTTTCCAGATTTACATGGGTCTTCTTCCTACTTCATAAAAACAAAGCGTCCCAACTAATAAAAGATTTTATCATAAAAATTGAAAACCAACTTGATCATAAAGTTAAAACAATTAGAAGTGATAATGGGACAGAATTTAAGAATGAAGACATGAGTTCATTTTGTACAACCAAAGGCATCGCTCATCAATTTAGTGCAGCTAGAACTCCTCAACAAAATGGGGTAGCTGAAAGGTGAAACAGAACACTAATTGAAGCAGCAAGAACCATGCTAGCCGATGTTAAACTGCTAATTACCTTTTGGGCAGAAGCAACTAACACATCATGCTTTGTACAAAATAGAACTTTGATTGTAAAAGAAAGCAACAAGACTCCTTATGAACTAATCTTTCAAAGAAAACCATTTATTGGATTTTTTAAGTCATTTGGTTGTCCTGTCTTAATATTAAACACCCGAGACCATTTGGGAAAGTTTTCATCCAAGTCTGATGAAGGATTCTTTGTAGGTTATTCTTCTGTCTCAAAGGCTTATAGAGTGTTTAATCCTATATTAAACATAATTGATGAATCAACAAATGTTCAATTCAAGGAACATTCTTTTCCCAAATCTACAAATGGTCCTGACTGGTTGTTTGATACTGACTCCTTTACAAAATCGTTTGATCAATGTCACTTGTCTAATGCAGGAAACCTACAATCAACTGAATCTTCATCATTTGTAGAAAGAAGGAATGACTTTCCAATGATTCCTCTAACATCTACTGAGCAACTTAATGAAGATTTGCCACTGCAAGCTGATCCTGTCAGACGATCAGTTCAAAATCAAAGTGTTGCAACTGAAGATGGTACAAGCATATAACCATCTCCTTCAGAAGAACCATCCAATGAAGTCAGAAATCAAGATCATGTTGCACCACCAGTTGAAATTGAAAGAACTTCAAATGATGGAAGTAATCAAAGTGCTACTGATGCTGAAGCAAGAACTGAAACAGTCTTTGATTATTTTCACAACTCCCCTACAGTACAAGATGAAGTTGCCTCGCACCAAGATGATTTGAATGTCTCCAATATTGATGTAACCATTGTTGGTGACTCAATTCTAACCACCAGAATACACAAGAATCATCCAGTAGATAACATCATTAGTGAACTTATTGAGCTGGTGACAAGAAGCAAATCAAGCATAGCAAACATTTGTTTGTTCTCCTACTTTCTTTGTCAAACAGTACCCAAAAATATCAAAGAGGCTCTTCAAGACAATAGTTGGATTGAGGCAATGCAGGAAGAGTTGCTATAATTCAAGAAACAAGAAGTATGGCAACTGGTAGATCTTCCCGAAGGACAATACCCTATCAGTACCAGATGGCTATACAGGAACAAAACTGATGACAGGGGAATCGACAAATGGCTCAGGGGTATACTCAAGAAGAAGGAATTGATTATGATGAGGTGTTTGCTCCTGTAGCCAGACTAGAATCAATAACACTCTTTCTAGTATATTCAGCATTCATTAAATTCACTGTTTATCAAATGGATGTGAAATGTGCTTTTCTGTATGGAAAGATTGCTGAAGAAGTATATGTGAGTCAACCTCCTAGATTTGAAAACCCAGATTTTCACACAGGGTGTACAAGCTTGACAAAGCCCTGTATGGTCTTCATCAAGCTCCAAGGAAGTGGTACGAGATTCTATCATCCTTTCTTCTTGAAAATGGGTATGAAAGAGGAAAGATTGACCTAACTATCTTCAGAAAAAGGAAAGGAAAAGACATGTTGCTGGTTCAGATATATGTGGATGATATTATTTTTGGCTCAACAAACGAGGTACTTCACAAAGAATTTAAAGAACTCATGCATTCAAAATTTCAAATGAGTGCTATGGGGGAACTCACATTCTTTCTAAGAGTTCAAGTCCAACAAACAGCAGATGGAATCTTCATTAATCAATCAAAATATATGGTAACAATGTTGAAGAAGTTCAAGTTTGCTGATTGTCAGTCCATCAGAACTCCTGTTGACACTAAAGTGAAGATTGGTCCAGATCCTGAAGGCAAATCAGCGGATCAGACTCACTATCATTCTATGATAGGCTCACTTATGTATCTAACAGCCAATAGGCCTGACATTATGTTTGGTGTTTGTGTGTGTGCCAGATATCAAGCAGATCCCAAGAAATCCCATGTGAATACAGTCAAGAGGATATTCAGATATCTTAAGGGCAAGCCTGCTCTTGGATTATGGTATCCAAAGGAAGGAGACTTCAATCTTTATGCATACACTGATAGTGATTATGGGGGATGCATTTTCAACAGAAAATCCACTTCTGGCGGTTGTCAATTTCTTGGTCCCAGACTGGTCTCCTGGTAGTGCAAGAAGCAGACAAACGTATCTGTTTCAATAGCTGAAGCTGAGTATATAGCAGCATCAGCATGCTGTTCTCAAGTTCTCTGGATTAAAAACCAGATGCTTGATTATGGTTTTAACTTCTTGCACACTCCAATTCATATTGACAACCCAGCAGCTATGTTAATAACAAATAATCCAGTTCAACACTCAAAAACTAAACACATTGAACTTAGATATCACTTTGAGATTGTACTGAAAAAGGGTTAATCAAATTGATACAGGTTCACACTGATAATCAATTAGCTGATTTATTCACTAAGGCATTTGATCCAACCAGATTTGAATTCTTAGTTCAATCAATTGGCATGATTAACCTTGATTAAAATTTAAAATCAACAAAAACATTCAAATATTCCAAAAATACAAAAAGAAATTAAAAAGAAGAAGTGTATGGCTTATACAAAGGGAAATGATATAATTACAGTCGTGATATCATTCACTGTGCTTACTTATAAATCTTGAATGACTGACATGACTTATCTAATATGCGGGTAGGCTCAACTTGGAAAAGAAGATACATGCAGTGATAAACTAAAGTTTATATTCAACTGTGAAGCTCTCATCTCATAGTGTGTGTAAGTATTGGCTTATCCAAATGTGTGTGTGTATTAACCTAAACACACCAGGTAATGATATCATATGAATCTCTTTTACTAACATCAGTTTCTCTTCTGTTTTACTGAGCAAAGACCTAGAGAAACAAGCACATATTGCTGATGTCATGATCCATCAAGATTCCTAAAGAGAAACACATCCAACTTGGATGAAACAAAAGAATAAAAGTCATTCTAAATGAATGAAACAAAAGAATCCTATGAGATCACCTTACAAAGTGAAGTGAAAAGAATCCCAATGTGGATCAAACTGATAAAAGGATCAAAAATAAAAGAATCCTAATAAGGGTCAAGCAAAATGAGATTTCATATTTTAAGTAACCTGGTCAAGTAAGATGTTAAAAGTTCTATCGTACATTGCATGCAGATGGTTCACCTTGACATGCTTTTGAGTGTGAGGTACATGTTGAATACCCAATTAATTCAATACATGATAAGATCATTTGCATCAAAATATTAACCAAGTATGAGTTTAAGAGGATAAACATACCTTCAATCAATATGCTCATGAACATGTCTGTTTTACTAACAATTGCTTGCACTTGTGAAAGGTAAGATTGATATGATCCTAAAAAAAAGTATATCTCAACTTCTTGTACAAAAAATCACAAAAAGGATTTTCTTTTCAAAATTTTCAGTTCTTTAAAGTTTTTATCTCATATAGATATAAACTTTAGGGGGAGTAATTAAAATTTTAATCATCAATGTACAGATGTTTCCAAAAAAATAAAATCAAAAAACAGTTTCAAATCTAACTGAATTGGTGCGGAAGTTATATCATATTATCTCTGTTTCTTGCAAACATTTTGATGCACAAAAGTCCAAGATCAGTCAACACTGGGAAACTTGTATCATCTCTGATAAACAAGTCAATCCAAGCAAGAATTGACAACTCAAGAAACAGACAAATTTCATAATAAACAAGCATCTTTATAAAGTTCAAGCATCAAAGCAAGATCAACCAAAAACATCCACAATAGAAACACTAAGTGTTGACTATTTCAAAACTTAATACAGGTAAGAGCATTGGTTAATGCGGATAAAGGTAACCCAAGCAAAACCAATGCAGGTAATAGTTTGGAGATGAAAAACACAGGTGAAAGTAATGCGGATAAGTTAACTCTACCGCATTAGTCTCACAACAAATATTAACAGTTTTCATGTGAAAACCAATGCGGACAGAAATTTGTTCATCCGCATTTGTTTTTCTTAGCCACATTTCTCCAATATGGCTGAAATTCTATACTTGAACTTTGTTATATATTTGCACTTTAGAAGTGTGCTCACACTCTTCTGTCATTATGTATGAAGTTCAAGAAATGAGGACAACTCGGTTGTTCATCCGCATTTGTTGAAGTAAATTCAGGAAGACAAGTGTTCTTCAGCATTAACTACAGTGTACAAATGCTGACTAAGTTAAACATCCGCATTTGCTACGGTGCAAAGACGTATGCAAACCTAAGGCATCCGTATTTGCTACAGTGTTAGAAAGTCTGAACTTAAACCTTCCGCTTTTGCTACAGTAAACAAATGCTGATTGTTTTAGTCCGCCACATTTACTACAGTAGTCGACCGCATTTGTTTTTAACACTTGTAAGATTTAAAAAGTCATTAAAAGGACTATATAAACAGATCACTGTAGTTCATTTAATACTTTTCAAATTTGAGAGACTCTATAGTACGACGAGCAAAAAACACAACTCCTACTGTTCTTCGTCCATCATTAAGATTCATCACCATCATAATAAATTCAGTGCTCATCAAATCTAACAGTGCCTACATTTTGATTCTATACCATCGTAGTATCGAAAACAAGGTGATTCTCAGATATGGTTGATGAACTCATTTTAAAATCCAGAACCCTAGAACTGAAAGAATCTCAAAACATCCACAAACTAAGGATTGATAAGCATTTCCGAGCTAAAGGACACATATGATCTTGAAAATCGACGCAAACAATTGATTTTCGAAACCCTAATTATTCTTCGAATGAACAGGGGATCTTCAAAACTGAAAATGTTAACCTCAAAACTTATATTTGGAATGAAAAATGGAGTTGAACCAGAAAACAAACATCAAAATAATGTATAAAGCATAATAACAAAATCATACATTGCAAAATCAAGATTAGGTCAAATTCATATGTAACAGTACCTTTGATTGCTTAATTTTGACCATTAAAAAGTCAAAATGAAATAATCAACTTGATTTTATCAATGTAATTGATAAGCAATGATTCACATCTAACACATATGCATCTTGTGTAGAATCTGATGGCAAACCTTACATGGAGCAAGCTCCATAATGTCAGTGGTTATCTTGACCCTGATTCTCCTGAGGCTGAAGGCTTAAAAGACATGATTAGATCCATCCTAACTACTGGAGTGGCACATGCCATTACTGTCAGACCAATTATCTATAAGAACTTCATCAGATCCTTCTGGGGAACTGCTAAAGTGATAGACATAGATGGGGTGAGAACTCTGTCAGGAAGAATCACTAAGGATCACACTCTAGTGATTACTGAGCAAACTGTGAGATAGTGTTTACAGTTTGGGGATGATGCTGATACTCCTTTAGAGCTGGATGATGAAGAGATTATGACTTTCTTTTCCAACATTGGCTATGAAGGAGGATATGAGGGGAAACAAATAGTTAAAGGGCTGATGGATCTACAATGGAGATTCCTTATTCACATCTTCCAACATTGTTTGTCTAAAAGGAAGACTGGTTGGAATGACATTCCTGTATCCACATTTTCAGCTATATGTGCTCTGTGCACAAACCAACCATTTAACATTTCACCCTATGTGTTCAATGGTTTGGTATCCAAAATCCAAGAGGGTAGAAGACACATGTTCCTAATGTATCCTAGATTTCTTCAATGCTTTATCAATGAAGCATTTCCAAACTTATTACCTATAGGACCAGTGATGGATATTCCTCACTACACTACTAAGTCCTACAATTACTTGAAGAAAAGAGATCCAAGGAATTTTTACAGTGGGACTTTCTTTCCTCTACTACCATGGATGCTTCAACAAATCAACCCAGATGATGATATTGAGGAAAAAGGATAGGTAGCTGTTGTGAATGAGCCTGTTCCAGAAGAAGAGCAAGCTGCTCCAAGTCAGCACAATGTTGAGGAGCAAGCTAGCATGTCTGAAGAAGGACAAAGGCTAGTGTCACCACAAGTTGATGTAGGTGGTGATCTTCACACTGGACCTTCTGTTCATGCAGCAGATATAGCCTCACCTTTTGTACCTACACCAACCCCATCTCCTCAAAGATCACCAATCCCATTTCCTCAATCATAACCAATCATCTCACCACATATATCACCCATACACTCACCTCATGTTTCACCCATTCATTCACCCCATATTTTACCAATTCATCACTTACCCATATCTCCCATTCCTTCATCTCCCTCTGCTGCTCATGCTGAGTTTGGTGATTCTACCAGCTCCTCAGATGAATCCAAATCATCATCTGATGATAAGGATGATCAGATGCCTATGTGTATGAGGCAAGTGACTTCAGAAACTGCTCCTTCTGAGAGCTTTGCTGAATCAGAGATTAACAAACCAGTTGAAAAAAATGAAATGATCTTTTAGCTTTTGAAGAAAGTAGCAAAGATGGAAAATCTCTTGAAAAGAAGATCTGGTATCATTCAAGATAGATTTCTGGAGATGGATGAAAAAGAAAAAGAGCTGAAAAAAATAAAGAGTAAGTATGAGGAGGAGAAGAAAGAAAAGGAAGATGAGATTGAGAAATTAAAAGAAGCTCTTCAGCACTCCAAGGATGAAGTAAGTGGTCACTAAGACACCTTGACCATCCAAACAATTGCAATGGAAGAACAAGAAGTGTTGATTGAAGAACAAGCTGTCACAATCATTGACCTGCAAGCTCATGTAGCATCTCTAAACAAGAGAGTTTTTGAGTTGGAGACGTTGGTCAGAATTAAACAAGAAGCTAAAAAAGTCCAAGATGATCTAGGTGATGATAAATATAAGAAGAGAAAGAGGGAAAGTGAAAAAGATGATAATGATCAAGATTCATTAGGGGAAAGTGATAATGACTCCCCCACAGGCTAAAAAGATGAAGTTCATTGAGTCTGAAAAGGAGGCTGAGACTAGTGGAACTAAACCAGATGAATCAAGCATGGAAATAGTGGTGTATTCAAGTGAACAAACAGAAACTCATACTGAAGAAGCTGAATTCAGTGACATAATCATAGCTCTTGACTCCTTCACTATAGAAGAATTTATCATTGATGATGACTTTTAAGACTTCATAGTCAATCAGAGGGAAGGTACTGAATCAATAGTGATTATCCCTTAATCTCCTGTCCCAATTGAGAAGGAATTGAGTCTACAAATAGTACCTGCTGTGTCCTTATCTGATGAACAAAAAGAGCTGATCAGAAAGCTATATGAAGAACAACATCAAAGAGAATCAGCTGCGGCTGCTGTAGATGAACAAGAAAAAGAAGAATTTGAACCACTGCCCAAAGAAGCAGAACAAGCTGAATTCTCTTCTGATACTACAGTGCAAACTTACACCAGAAGGAGGAAATACTTGGATGAAAAGGCCAAGGGAAAAAGACCTGTTGAATAAGAAGAACCGGTCAAGAAAAAGTAAAAGATAATCCTCGTAGCCTTGCAGCAATTGCTGAATTTTTGGAAGAACATGAAAAGGCTGAAGCTCAACTGAAAAAGAAGGCTGAGGTCATTGATTTAGAAGAAGGAGAAATAGAGGGTGGCTATGTGGTTGATGAACCAATAGCTAAAGAAAGCCCTAAACAGGAGAAGCCATCAGTACATGAGGTGGTGGAGAAAGCCAAGTCAGATGATCTAATGGCAATAGCCATATCCTTGATTGACCACGAATATGATCCTGATGAGGTTTTTGGGTTGACCTATGAGGGGATGATAGCATAAGAAGAAAAGCTAAACAAACTGCTGGACCCTACATTTGAGACTGAGTATGAAAAGTCTCATTCACCCAAGGCTCCTGTGCTAAAATTATCTTCTACAGCCAAGCAGACATCTTCTTCTCAATCACTGTATCCTGATCCTTACAGTATGACTGATAGGGAAATGAAGGACTATTTGTCTGAACAGGTATTTACTAAAAGAAAATTGCGGAATATGAAGACGAATTCTCTAAGGGCTGCTATCCTTTGAATGATTAAAGAGAAGAAAGATAGGCTGAAGAAGATGGAAGAAGAAATAACAAGAAAGCAGCCCAGATCAAGAGTTTCAGCTCAAGACATGCAGCTCACCCATAGAGATCATGACTCTTTGGCACCTATACTCCATAGATATCCTGAGTGGTTTACGGAGCCTTCATAGATAGAGCTTCATGAAGGACTCACCACTATAGAGATGATTAGAGGTGTGTCTACTCCCCAGGCTAAGACTGATTTGAAGATAATTGCCTGGAAGTATGACAGTGACTGGAACTTGTTCATGGTCAAGAGGATCTCAGGGTTAGTCCAATTTTTCACGGATTACTCTGCTCTGGTGAACTCCCTGCAGATCCATGATCTAAAAGAACTAGCCAATCTGAGATTGATCAATCATAAGGCTATGTTCAGGGGTTATGAGTTTGAAGACATTCTGAGGATGTTCAAAAGGACAGACAACTTCAAATCTCTTAACTCTATCTGTATGAGGAAAGATAGATCCTTTGTTAACCCACTTGAGAAGAAAAAGACCAAGTCAGCTGAAGAAGTAGTTTTCCCTGAGCTCAAGGTAAGCCTACTGAATCCTTGAAAAGAAAGATGGTAGCTGGAACTCATTCCTCCATCCCAATCTCAAATGTCTACTACAATGAGAAGACATATGAGTTGGTGATTAAAAGAAAATGGGGAGGAAAGGAAGGGCCTGAAATTAGACTGTTTAGCGGATATGAGGTAAGACTGCTTGATGAATCCTATATCCACTACATTTATACAAGGCACTTCAGAGATATCAGCAACAAGCTTGGAGAAGCTGATATGCAATTCTTTCTCAAATGCATAAAACTCCTGAAGATGGCCTATGACTGAATACTTCATAAGAGAGAGCAGAGGAGGAAGAAGAAGACTCCTTTGCAATTTAGGAACATTGTGAAGCTAGAGGTAGATGCAGATGGATCTTTACTGATTCACAGAGATGGGATGTCAACTGCGTCATTCTAGGAGCCTATCTCTTTGAAGAAGCTGCCTATTGAAGCCATTCATACTATGAACCAAATGAAGATCCATATACTAAGCAGAGAGAAGTTAGCTGATGCAAGACAGTTCTCCAACATGATCAAAGCAATACTGGATCCTTCATACACAGACCCAGCTCCTGTTTCATCTCCTCCTGTTGATCAAGACCCAACAGAATCTTCACAACCTCATCCTGCAAAATCTCGAAGCTCATAGGCTGTATAATCCTTAGGGGGAGTATTGTTGGACCCGGAAAGGATCATACATGCCAATTCAAGTAGTGGATGATGGTTGTTCTGCTGAAATCTCCCTAAGTCCAAGAACCAATGCGGATGAAAAATCTGCATCAACAAAAGAAGACAAGTGTCGGTTATCCGCATTTGTACATGCGGATGAACAAAGAACATATGCTGACAAGTATTTGTTCTTCCGCATTAACAAATGTGGACAGTCGGACAAATGTTGCCAAAGGATTTACTCTTCCGCATTAACTAATGCAGATGCTCAGCAACAAATGCGCTAAGTGTTTGTTCATCCGCATTTATCAATGCTGATGAGCAAACACTTATGCGGTTGAAGAAAAACAAACGCTGATGGAGTTCAACACATCCGTATTAGTCAATGCTGATGAACAAAACAAATGCTGATGAAGAACTTTTGTACTTAGACAAGATTATGTATAGGGATATTTTAGTCTTTTTGTAAAGGCTTCCTGTTAGCCTATAAATAGAATAGACAACCTCGTATGTGAGGTGACTCAGGCCTAGACTTTTGACTTTAACCTTAGACAATCAGAATATTTGTCTTTTGTCCCCAAGGTGTCCGATTACTGTATAGTGCTCAAACCCTAGCATTTATTGTAACTGTTCATCTTAATCAATACAAAGAAGCATTTATGAGTATTTCTTGCATTCAATGTTTTGTGTTTGTATGATTCCGCCATATAATCACTGACTCAATCATCATATTCGGTCCTTGTTGTTTTACAACAACAGAGAACATCATTCTTACACCCAGTCAACTTCATACGTGACTGCTTTGAAAATCAATTAATCGATGTCATTAAAATAAACACGGATTTCTAACGCGCCGAACTCTACACAAAAGCTTTTGATAAACCTCGATTTCAGTATCTGTTAGAGGTCAATGGTATTAAAAAGAAAGATGATATGATTCCAGATGAATCAAGCTCATAGTCTGACTCTATGTTTTATTTTTTATTTTTCTTTATTTTCTTTTATTTTTTCTGTCTTTAAAATTTAAAAACCAAAAAAATTTTTCGGTTTTAGAATTTTAGGGGGAGAATAGTTTTAGTTTCAGTAGTTAGTATTTAAATTACTCAAAATAAAAAAAACAAGGGCAGGCAGATAAGCTGAAAAGCAAAGACATCACATCTGTGAAATAGATTCAACTTAAAGGAAAATGATAGTACACATGCATCGAATCGTTTTGGACACCAAAAGATTTAAAATGTTCTAAAATGCTATATTCAAAGTTATAGAAATTTATAAGTCTAAGAAGTCACAACCTAATGAGTGGAAATATGATAGTAAGCTAGTCTGCTACTGTGGTTATATAGAGAAAGTAGATCAAGGGGTTGCTAGTCCATTATATGATGTGTCGGTAGATTCAACACAATAGGCAAGTAGACTTCATTGGTGAACAACTTTAAAACTAAACCGTTATTTCCATCTTATCTCTGGTTAACACAATCAACGTATTTCCAATAAGGGGTGAAGAGCAAAATGAACGTCACAAATATGTGCGGACGACCATAAAAATGAGCACAATGAAAAAAATGTGAAACACAATCAAGCTAATGACAATTGTCGTTGGTGCGTTATATGTATAATAAAATTGCTCTAAAAAGAAGATAGATCGTGTGTCTCTCTGCTGTGCGATGACACTGACCTGAGGATAAACATAATCTAAATATTCTAGAATTCATTGTTGTGTGCGCCTCTCTGCTATGCGATGGCACTGACCCGAGGCTTGGCATCTCTTTGAAAGCTCTTAGAATAGTTTCTTCTTGTCAAAACCCGTAGACCGCTCAAAAATCTCCTGAGGAAAGTTGATTACCGTATAAGTGTGGGATCCACAAATGCTTGTTGAAGTAATAAACCTAAATAATCACCAATGTATGTCAAAAATCTATGTATGGATTTAGGATAAATATACTGACAATCATCGTGGCGGCATTCCCCAATGGTCAAAATCAATGTGTACTACATAACAGCTCCAGCATGATTTTCTGTTAGTGCTCTTGCCTCTTAGATGAATAAGATTCTGTGACTGGTAAATATAACTTTCTTTGTATTTACATAAATATAAAAGGTCCCAAATAATTATGTTTATGCCTGTTCTGCTCAGGGGGAGAACTCGTTTAAGGAAAGTCAAAATGTTTTCAACCCACCTCACATGAAAAATACAAAAAGATTGTCTTAATTCAGTTTGTTTGAAGTTTTTCTTAGTTTTAGTTATGTCCGTATCGAGTCGTCATCGGACTATGTAAGAAGAGGAAATCTGTGAATGTCACAAATTGAAGCTAACGTTAATCTGATAAAAGCCTGTTTCTGGAATGTTAAAAGGATCACGTCTGAGGTGATCACAAGGTCTTAAAGTTAAAAGGATCACGTCTGAGGTAATCAAATGATTTTCAAGTAAAAGGACCGCGTCTGAGGTGATCAAACAGTTTTGATTAAAAGGATCACGTCTGAGGTGACCAAAAGTTTTCAGTTAAAAGGATCATGTCTGAGATGATCAATGGTCGTAATGTCATACATAAAATTCAAGTTTTGGAAAGGTTGGGAAAAGTGAAGTCAAACTCACGAGAATAAGCCAATCGCACGATTGAATCATAAGTATGGACCAATCACACGATTGGACCATAAGTATGAACTAATCGCACGAATGGACCATGAATATGAGCCAATCACACGATTGGATCATGAGTATGGGGGAAAGTATACGATTGGATCATAAGTATGAACCAATCGTACGACTGGCTGAAGAAGTTTAAGTCAGTCGTACGACCGAACCTCAGTCGCACGAATGAATCATGCATATAGGTCCAGTCGCACGACTAAAACACAGATTAGTATAAAAAGGGGCTCAGTCAGTCGTAAACCCTACTTGACTTCAAAAACTCACAAAACCGCCAAACTACCCAGCCACTCTGTTCAAATTTTCTTATTGTGATTACCACTCCGATTGAGTTACGACCGATTATTGCTCATATACAGGTACTATGAGACTGAAATCGTGACTAATGAGGAGATTAATCGAACCAAACAGTCAGAAATTATCAAAACAAGAACCGTAACTGAAACCCTAAAATAGAACACTTTAATGGACATAAACGTGTCTTTATAAGACATTAAGTGTTATATCAAGTCCCTGTGAACCAAATGAATCCAAACTCGAAGTATAATTGAATGTTCTGACAAAGGTTCAAAATTTTGGACTCGAACAGTGCTCATGCGAAAGGACATGCTGATGAACTTCAGTCGCATGATTGAGCCAGACGCATATTTCAATTGAACGATTGAATCAATCGGTGACTCAGTCGCACGACTGACTCAACCGCCTGGTATAGCATACGACTAAGTTCAGTCATAGGCTCAATTATACAACTGAGCTCAGTCGTATGGTTCAATCGTACGATTGAATCAGTTAGACACATTCTGTTCAAATTAAATTGTTCTTTCTTATGAACGGATCTAACATATCTATTTCTTGTGTTGCAGCAACATGGCTGAAAGATGGACGATGAGCACAAAGCACAATATATGTGCTCATCTAGACCCTACATCCCGGAACGCTTCAGAGTTCGCCGGGATCATTGCCTTTCTCTGTCGATCAAGGATCTACCGCACCATTTTGACTCCCTGCACACCGTATAGGTCCATACAGCAGACATTCTGGGAGAATGTCGTAGTCGATTGATCTGCTGAGCCATACCGTATCCGAAGTTCTATCTTCGATCAAGACATAGACATCGAGGAAGATGACTTACAGAGAGTCTTGGACTTGGGTGAGGACGGAGCCTACCCAACCAAGCTACATCCCTTGACTGTTCGGGGATGCTTTTTAAGAATCAAGTACGTCGGCGACATCAATGCCGGCGTGCTAAACAAGAGCAACATGTGCCCACAGTTTCAGTGCCTGGCACATGTGATCCTTAAGTGCATTGCCGCCTGGCGTGGAGAATTTGATGAGATGTCCGACCAAATCCAGAATGCATACGTTGCACTGGTACTGAACCACCCGTTCAGTTTCTCTCGGATGTTCTTCACGTATCTGACGGAAAACATCGAGGAGAAGGGTAAGGAAGGCTTCTCTATGTACCCTAAGTTTTTACAGATGATCTTTGATGCGAAGCTTCCTCACTTACCTAAGGAGAAAGATGATGCGGTGTCCCTGGAGGTTATGGACGAAACCATATTGGGACGGATGAAGGTGTATTGGGGAAGTAGGTGAAGCCCCCGGTTAGGAGATTATTTGGCCAGTTGGCCAACGTGGACTACGTGGCGCCAGCTCGAAAGAAGTGGCGCCACGATGACAGTGATTCGGATGTTGAGCCGATTGTGGTTCAGGATAACGAAGATGATGATGATGATGACCAAGATGATGGTCAGGGTGGTGGAGATGCTGGCTCAAGTCAATCATGAGCCACCGATACTTCTACTATCTCTCCACCACCTCCACATAGTAGTTTCTCAGCTCCCGGTGGATCTAAGCAGGCTGCCATCCACCGGGACTTCCTGGTAGATGAAGATGAGGAAGAGTTGGATGATGAGCCCCTAGCGAGGAGAGTCGGTAGCTAAGTTATGGCTACCGAGTAGGGGAAAGAGGCGGTTGGGGGACGCCAAGCTGGTTCTGAGGGTGGTGATGCTGATGTCACAGATCCCACGTACACACCTGACCAGCCGATCAGCCCAGGGGGAGCCGCAATCGCCGAGGGCTCCAGGAGGAAGAGGATGGCCCAGCCTTACGGGAAGAAGGGCAAGAGGCAAAGGATTATGCTGATTACTTCTTCCACCACCACCACCACTACTACCACCACTCCTACCACCACTACTGCCACCATCACTGCCACCACTACAACCACTACTACTCCCACCACCACTCAAACATCCACATCCACCTCAACCACCCATACATCAATTCCACTACAACCCACTCACATTCCCACTCCTATCTATACCACATCCACCACCACACCTACTATACCCCAAGCTGGCACTTCCACCTCATTCCCACATCCACAGGGATCTTTTCTACCCACTGTTATGTTAGAGAAGCAGTTAGCTAGCCTTAACAGGCTGGTGCTCAAGCTTCTAGCGACAGATGATATGAGAGCTCACCAGATAACTCAGTTGATGGCGGTTAGCACCGCTCAGGGCAAGCAGATAGCCCAGCTAACAGAGAAGATCACAACTCATGAGAGAGCGTTAGCTCGAGCTCACCAGGCCTTGACTACCCAAAATGAGCTATTGATGGCATCTGTTAAGAGGATCGAGGAAGTGGAGAAGAAGAACAAGAAACTGATGTTGAGGTTGAAAGGAACCAAAAATGAGACCTTGAAGATTAAGGGTGATGGTGATGATGGTGGAGATAATGATGATGATTCTTCTGATGATGAATCAGATGAAGATGATGAGGAGGATGAAGCATGTGGTAGTTGAAAGGGCAAAGACGGTGATGCTGACGACAAGAATGATCAGGAAGGTGATGCATCTGCATCAGCCTCAAATCCATCTGCTCAGGAGAGGCGCACAAAGAGAAATCAAGATCAGAGACCCTCTTCCTCAGCTCCTCAAGCTGAAGAGACGCCCGATCAAGGCAAAAGTAATGATTAGATGTTTATATATTTAAAACTTTTATACTTGAATTATGTATTACATTAATGAAATTAATGATTATTTATGTTTAAATGTCTTGATTAATGAATTATGTTTTATGTGTTGAATGTTTGATCAAACAGATGAAGCTCAACAGACAGATGATTATGACGTCGTCCCCCTTCAGCAAATCAAGACTCAGCTCACTATGATTCTTGATTTGAAATGGATCGTAAGACGATCTGTGAGCTACACTCCTAAGGAAGGAGAGATCATCCATGACCTCACAGATGAGAAGCTCGCTAAGATAAACAAACAAACAAACATACATACCCTGTATATCCCACTGAAGAGCAGGGTCTAGGGGGTATGTGGTGGCGAGTCTTTCCTCTATCTTAAAAGATAGAGAGACCGCTTCCGAAGAGACCCCTGACTCGCTAACAAAGGCAATAACAATTGCAATCATAATATATAGCATACAACACATAGGTAGATATCATATGAAGATTTAGATAGTGTGCACATCATAAAAAAAGCGGCATGTAACACCCAAAAAGGGCAGATGTGGAAAACCTACACCTCACATGAGGGGTCCCGCCTCATGTCACCATTTATCATTCCTACCCACAAAACCCACTAAAAGTCCTTAATTTTAATTTTACGCATCCACTCACTCCTATCCTCGATCATGTGCTCAGAGAGGTGCAAGTCTATCATATCTCGCCTAATTTTCTCGTCCCAAGTCAACCTAGGTCTACCTCTACTCCTCCTACCCTCTAAGCTGATGCTCTCTACTGCTCTAACAGGTGCTGCCATCGTTCCCCTCTTCACATGCCCAAACCATCTTAATCATCCCTCTCTTATTTTGTCTGTGATACAAGCCACCTCTAGGATCTTGCGAAAGACGTCGTTTCTTATCCGATCCAATCTTGTGTATCCACACATCCACCTCAGCATTCGCATTTCTGCGATCTCTATTTGTCTTTTTCAGACTTAATCTAGATGAGATCGTCAAGGACGCTCCGGAGGTTGATGTTATTAGTGATGAAGAGCTTCAAGGCATGGATGAGATCGAAATTAAGGATATTACATTAGAGTATTATACAGAGTACACTGACCATGAGGGTAATGTTATCCTCGATCTGGGTGAAACATTTGGCAGTGATACTTTTGGAACTCTTGATGAAAAAGAGAAAGAGAAAGAAAAGGAGGAAGGTAAAGCCCAAGCCACAGACACTGATGTTGAGTTAAAGAAGGCTGAATAGGCAGCTTGTTTGAAGGAGATGAGAGCCCAACGAGAACCTCCAAAGCCAAACGCCTACACCAAACTGTACAAGGTAAAGAGACATCTGAAGGTGTCAGGAAAAATCATCAGTTGGGCCTATTTTGAAGACTTGTAGGTATATGTGGTAAAGAGAGAGAAGGGGATTGAGTAGTTCAGATTTCCAAATGATCTGAAGACTCTTTCCAGTTTTGAGCTGAACAGGTTAGCCTGTTTAGACCTTTTGTACGCCAACCCAAGAAAAATGTCGGGTTGGTTTGAGATGGTGTTTAAGAGAGAATACCACACCAGATGGGTGAACTTCAGACCTCAAAAACCTAAAAGGTTTGTTCATAGGACTGAAGTTGACCGTAATACTAGGAAGCCGAATGTAGTGCTGAAGTGGAGTCCCCCAGGCACAATGTCTAAGATCCCACTACGGGAGATGCCTCAGGACTTCACTCCACACTTCAAATGGTGGTATTATGACTGGAGGACGGGAGAAGCAGTCATCGTTTTGCATAAAGAGGGTAAAATAGAGACTATCCGGGTATTTGACCCGATGTGCTACCCAACTTGTCTGTAGAAGATGTTTACACACTCTACAAGTAGCCACTGTTCTATGACTCGTAGGATATTGTACAAGCTCTACAATTCCAACACGTTATACGGCTCTATTTTGCGTTTGAGATTCACACGGGAGTCACAAGAGAAGAGAAGTACAAGAAATTCAAAGAGCATGTGAAGGATGTATGACAATAGGCTAAACTAGGTCCAAGGGGGAGTTTGTTGATACATTATGTACCTAGTGTATGATCTTAAATGTAATAGTCTTTCATTTCTTACACTGATATAATGTGATGACTCGATGATAAATGAAATGCATTTTGATGTTTATTTGTGGTTGATTATTTCATATTATTATTGTATTGAGTATGATTCACATGTATGAACTTTATATATAGGTTTGAAGTTGTTGTACATAGTTCTAAGTCAATAATGACTTAGAAATGCGTTCAACTTAGTCGTGTGGTTATTCATGCTAATGGACCATACTTATGGCCCATACGCATGAATGAACCATACTTATGGACCAGTCGCATGACTGAACTTGGAGACTGGATTAGTTGCATAACTGAGATATAAGTATGATTCAGTCGCATGACTGAACCTTCAGTCGTGCGTATGAGTCAGACGCATGAGTCAAGCGCACGACTGAACCATGCTAATGGTTCAGTCGTACGAATGGACACTGAAAACCTATAAATACCACATAATTCGTAGAAAAACATAACACTTCGAATACTTTCATACTCTAGCTGTCCAGAGAGTCCTAAGTTGCCCATCCAAGTTCATAGTTCGTTCCCGATGGATTCCAACTCGTTCTTAACGTTTGTTTCATCGTTAGATCGATCAGGTTGTTCGTTCTCACTGATTGGATCGCCAATCAAATAGAATTCCATGCTATTTGATCTGGTCTCACTGCATAATCCATTAGTACTCCGTACGAACGGTCCTAACAAATCGTGTGTGTGATATTATTGTGCAATGTGGGTTCGTCTCGTGTGCGATCTATTATAAGCGTTTGATATGTAATATTTATGTTATATGTGTGATATATAATTGTTGGGTTTGTTAGAACATAAAATCATAGTTTAACCATTTAAACTTTCTGAAAACGCAGCGGAAGTATAGCATTATAACCATGTTTATAAGCTGAAAATTATGTTCTTCAAGTGACCATTCAAGTGTATAAAACAAACCCATAAATCAAAGGATCATTTATGTGAATTAGCAAGCTATGAACATATGTAAAACTACATAAAATCACAGCTTCAGTGAGCTGTGAAATACCTTACTGCAGCAGCAAAATTCAATCAAAATAAGATGTTTGATGAAGATGGAGATGTCCAAAATGCAGCCAAGACTTCAAGGATAGAAGTCCTCAAGCTAGTATACCCCAAGCTCCTTGCAAACACACCTTCTTGTTAGGTAGAAAACACCAAAATGCAGCTCAAAACTCAGCTAGAAAACCCTCTTTTCTTGCTGAAATTTCGCAACTTCTTAGAGAGAAGAGGAGAGCTTTGTTGTGTTGCATGCAAATGAGAATCATGATCATGGAATGCAAGAACCTTTCTTGTTATTAGAACACTCCAAGAAGAACACAAGAACACTTCAAGAACAACATAAAATCAGCTCCATATCCTGCATATGCTGCTGCCCATTTCGTAAAATAGAGAGAGAGCTGAAAATGTTTGTGTCTTGCATACTTTGTTTGATGATAAGAAGAGTACTATATGCTAGTTAGTGCTAGACAATGGTGCATGTGCTTGTTCTTCCAAAGACAAGTTAGTGGAGACAAGAATGCTTTGTGTGTTCTTCTCAAGACACAAAGCAAAGCACTAACATGCACATGCATGTTCTTACCAAGAGAATCTCATATACCCTTGATGGTGGACGGTTTTTTTGGTTAAAAGAAGGATGCTTTTCTTTTAACAAAACACATTCTCATACATGCATGTATGTGTGTTGTGGTGGATGGCCACAAGAAGAAAAATAGATGTTTTTCTCACAAAACAAATATTTACACACACATAAATATTGTCTAGTCTTTTAACTAGTTTATACAATTAACCAATTAATTGTAGAAGTAGTATACTCTCATTATTATTTGGTGTTATACAACTAATTTAAATAATACTTCAAATAATATTATTGAACAAAATATCCTAATAAATTGTTCCATCTCATATGCAACTTATTTAGAAAACCCATTTTCTAAATTGGTGTAATATTTAATTGCATGATCATATCATCAATTAAATATTTAATTGGTGTTTGCTAAGCTTGTTATTGGGTATAACCCGACTTGGATCATGACATACTAACCACATCAATGTTCTATGTGTCTTGGGCATATAGAATCCAACAATCTCCCACTTGCCCAAGATTCATAGAAGATTGATGCAAGCAGTAAATAACGCCTAACAACGGTTTACTACCCTTAATACGCATGACTTATGGCCATTCAATAACATCATCCCATTCAAGTACCCTACTTGAAATGATTTAGGTGAATCAATCATTTATCCTTTTGTTACAGATGTCATGTTAAATCCAAGGACACAGAATGATCATTCCTTGTTGATTTAACTTAATCAGGCCTTAGACATCTTACTCTCAACGAATAAGAGGAACAAATCCCATCTTGACTACATATGTTTCTCACAATCACCTTATGTCATACCTAAACATAGCCTTATGTACTGACAATTATTTCATATCAGTGAAGAACTAGCTCGAGGTATAACACTTGGTGAATATCAAAACCAATATGTATCTCAGGTCGGAGGATACCAAATGATATTCGCCTTTACTCAAATTTACTTATGATCAATCGATAAGATTCCATGTAGTAAAATTTGAGATGCGGGTTAGTCCAATATTTGTATCCCACAAATATCTATGAACCTTGGTAGCAACCCATTGCTCTATATTCATGCCTTATGAATATCCACCAATCCAAATTCATAATAGTCTTACGTTCATACTTGTTCCCACAAATATGACCGACTACGGACATTTAGAGTAAATAATTTACTCATGGATTAAACATGCTAAATTGGAACATTAATTGAGACATTATAACCAAATAATTTTACTCAAATAATAAAGAGTTCCACATATTCAAATACAAAATTTGATCAAGTCCAATCACTAGAATATCGAAGTCCTAAGGCATAGGTATGACTTTCATGCTTTGCCCTTTCAAGGAGCTTCGTGAGTGGATCCGCAATGTTTTGATCAAAGTGAACTTTGCGAATACATATCTTTCCCTTTTCAACTTCATCCCTTATGTAGTTGAATCTCCGCTCATTGTGCCTAATCTTTTGATGTGTACGGGGTTCCTTGATTTGAACAATTGCACCCTCGTCATCACAAAGATTTCTAAGCAGTCTTGAATGGTAGAGACCATCCTTAGATTGGTGATAAACCTTTTTATCCATGCAGCTTCCCAAGTTGCTAATGAGGCGGCTATGTATTCGAATTCTGTAGTGGACAACGCTATCCTATTCATAATGGAGACATACCCCAATTATGATCGAGGATCATCTCGATCAGTTTGAAACTAGCATTCGTGTAACCCTTTACAACTAGTTCCTCTTCATCAGATCCATATATTAGAAACATATCCTTAGTCCTCCTAAGGTATTCTAATATACTTTCAACAGCCATCCAATGGGTGTTACATGGATTCTGCTGATATCTACTTGTCATGCTTAACGCGCATGACATGTCCAGTCTAGTGCATATCATCGCATTCATGATGGATCCTATAGCAGACGCATATGGGATGTCCTTCATGCGATCTTGCTCATCCTTTGAGCTTGGACATTGAGATGCACTCAATATTGTCCCTCTTTGAATAGGTACTATACCTTTCTTAGAGTTTACTATCTTGAACCTTTTTCAAGATTTTATCTATATATGCACTTTGGTTTAACCCTATCAACCGCCTCGATCTATCCCTATAGATCTTTATTTCCAAAATATAGACGGCTTCACGGAGATCCCTTTTGGAAAACCAATTTCCAAGCAAGGTTTTAACACCTTCCATGGTTGGAATATCATTTCCATATAGTAATATGTCATCAACATACAATACTAAGATTGTGATTACACTCCCACTAGCCTTTTTATACACATGAGCCTTGTCAGTATCCAACTTTCCATGCATATTTGTTTTCTTCTCTAAAACCCACTTGCATCCAACCGGTTTGGAGTTAAGTGGAAGGTCAACCAATTCCTAAACTTGGTTATCATACATGGATTGCATCTCTACATTCATGGCTTCCAGCCATTTGTCACAATCCGAATTGGACATTGCATCATGGTATGTAGTTGGCTCATCGGAGTCAACCTCATAGCATCCATCCATGAAAAATCCATATATTTCAGGTGAAATGCTAACTCTACCAGATCTATGAATGTTTTGTGTGTATTGATCAACCTCTTGATCATCATCAACAACCTCTTGTTGATTTCTAGTGTCAACCAAACGTGTATCGGCTTGTGGATCTTGATCCTCATCAAATTCCACTGTTCTATGCGTCATTCCTTCCATAAGGAACTTGGCTTCCAAGAACTCTGTCTTTTGAGCAATAAATACCTTTTGCTCTGTTGGATCAAAGAAGTAGAATCCTATACAGTCCTTTTGGATATCCAACAAATATACACTTAGTGAATCGACTTTCAGTTGGTTTGGGTGTTAAGCTTAACATAAGCTTCATGACCCGTAATTTTAAATATGATAGCGATGAACTATTCCATTCCATATTTCAAAAGGCGTCGAATCCACTTTCTTGGTTTGGGCCATATTCAAAATACGAGCCCCGGGGAGTAGTGCGAAACCCCAAAATTGTAGAGGTAGTGAGCTTATAGGCATCATAGGTCGAACCATATCCAATAGGGTCCGATCTCCTTTCAGACACACCATTATGTTATGGTGTTCGGTGAGGAGTAAGTTGTGAGACAATCTTACAACTTTCTAGATGATCCCTAAAAGTCTCACTTAGGTATTCACCTTCTCTATCTAAACGGAGAACTTTGGTAGTTCTATCGAGTTGATTTTCTACTTCATTCTTGAAGTTTTGAACATTTCAAATTCTTCATGTTTATGTGCCATCAAGTACACATGACCATAGCGACTATAATCGTCGGTAAAGGTAATGAAGTAAGTTTCATCATACCTTGTCATTGTTTTAAAAGGACCTCATACATCCAAATGTATGACTCCCAATAAATCTTTTGCCCTCTCATTATTACCACTAAAGGACGTGTTGGTCATCTTACCTTGTAAACAAGATTCACACTTATCAAATGAACAATTTTCATTTGTTTTCAAAAGACTATTCTATTAAAGTGTTCAAATCCGATTCTTGTTTATGTAACTAAGATGACAATGACAAGAATAAGAGTCACTTAAACCATTTTAAGTCTCTTGGTGTATGATAGGTATAATGTGTTATTATGGGTCGAATCATCATGAACCAATTCATAAACATCATTAGAAGGCATAGCCTTGAAATAATATACATCATCCATATAAATATAAATACCATCATTTACTAACTTTAAATCATAACCATATTGTTTTAAAAGGGAAACATAAATCATGTTCCTAGTCACACTAGGAGCATATAACATGTTTTGAAGAACAACTTCCAAACCTTTTGAAAGTTTCAAAACATAGTCTCCTTTCTTAAAGTGCTTATTTCTTTTGAACCCTTGCAACAGATTGCAATAGTGAGTTCCACATGTGGTATCCAATTACCCATGTGCTTTGAGGAAATAACATTTAAGTCAATATGGATTATGAAAGTCATGCTTGAGGTTTGCCTAGCATCCCTCTTATTTCTCAACTCATTGAGATAGGTTGGACAATTCCCTTTCAAATGACCTATCTCACCATACTCAAAGCATGGATCGTTTTCGGTTACCTTAGGCTTCATAAGCTTAGGTTTTGGAGGTTCCGCTTTGATCTTCCCTTCCCCTTTGCCTTTGATGTGCCCTCCTCCTTTGGCAACATTTGCCTTAGGATCGGGAATGGCCTCAACATCGTCGGGGTCGGGTTGGTTAGGAATAGGATCGTCAAGGACATTTGCCTTTGCTCTTGCTTGAGAACAATTCTTAAGTTTCAAGACTAGTCCATAAGGTTATTATGGTTCAGATGATCCCTCTCTAAAATAGTTCTCAGTGATAGGGTATGGACGGTCGGGTGGTAGCATTATTGTTTGCGACCATTCTACAAATTTTACAAAGTTCTTTTTAGTATTTCTTAAAATTTCATTTTAATTATTAATACCCTTTATGTCTCATAGACAATTAATAATTAAAATCTAGAATCCAACGTTACATTCAAATAATGGTTAGGTGACCTTTATCCCATTATTCAAATTAACAAGGTAGTCAACTTTTGACAATTGCAACCTTTTGCAACTTCTAGCGGTATGGGATCGACTTTAAACATCACATGTAAAGTCGGCATGTTAATCCCATCAACACCATTTGGAAACCATATTTTAGGTGATCCATTCAACATGGTTTGCAAATCAAGTCACCCTACTTGCACACACATGTGAGTTTACCAACACAAGTGGTTAGGTGACCTTTATCCCACCAATGTGGTATTCCCACCTTAAGTCATAAGTTCCCTCAAAATGGTTAGGTGACCTTTATCCCATTAAGAGTTTCCAAATGACTTAAGTGTTGTGCAAAAAGGATGGTGTTAAACTTGTTTGAAAAGGGATTTTTAGTTTTTATTAATTCTAGTTTTGAAAACTCTATGTACCTTGTATTTGCATGCTTTCAAATACAAGGTATCCTATGGTTCATTTTTAATAAAACCTCTTTTATTAAATCATCAATCCTTTTAATAACCTCTTATTAATTACTTAATGATTAAGAACCATAGATGCAAGGTATCTTATGGTTTATTTTTAATAAAACCTCTTTTATTAAATCATTAATCCTTTTAATAACCTTTATTAACCACTTAATGATTAGAAACCATAAATTTTCAGCTTGTTAAGTTTGCTAATGAGTTTGTTATGCATATCCAAATATCAAACAACAATCATACAACAAACAACCAAACAAGCATAATGTAAACAACCACAATGTGCATAACCATAGCTACTATTGTGACCACACTTGTTTGCCATCACAAGTGTGGTCATTTGGTCTTTCCTAAGGGTTGAATACAACACAAAATAGAGGTCTTCTTAGACTCCCACTTGAACTTGAATCCATATGCTTCAAGTCCCTTTTTTTTGTGTCTTTGATGTCCATCTTTGGGTCTTCATTTTTGTGCATCTTCCTTTTACAAAAATTATATCCTAATACATTTTTCTAATAAAAGAAATGCACCTAATCTATTTATTACATAACCAAATGAATAAATAATTACAACCCAAATAATAAACACAAATATTACAACCCAATTGAATGAATTAAAACAACCATTAAAACCATCCAAATCACACAAGGCCTTAAGCTAGGTTATGCACTTTAACAACCAATGATCATATCATTTATTCATATAATGAAACCCCACTTAAAACCACCAAATTTCAGCCAACATAAACTGAAATTTTTGGTTTTAAATATTGTCCAAACAATCAACATTTTATCAACATGTATTTCTTTCAAGATTTCATCACAAGCATGTATGATATAGTCTTGAAAGTTGGGGATTCATCAAAACAGAAATGTAGCAGCCCATAATCAGCCTATTATGAGTTTAAAATCATCCTCTAAAACTAATTTTTAAAGGACAAGAACAAGCAAGCTATCCACATAACCGGCTCTTGATGCCATTGTTGGGTTTGTTAGAACATAAAATCATAGTTTAACCATTTAAACTTTCTGAAAACGCAGCGGAAGTATAGCATTATAACCATGTTTATAAGCTGAAAATTATGTTCTTCAAGTGACCATTCAAGTGTATAAAACAAACCCATAAATCAAAGGATCATTTATGTGAATTAGCAAGCTATGAACATATGTAAAACTATATAAAATCACAGCTTCAGTGAGCTGTGAAATACCTTACTGCAGCAGCAAAATTCAATCAAAATAAGATGTTTGATGAAGATGGAGATGTCCAAAATGCAGCCAAGACTTCAAGGATAGAAGTCCTCAAGCTAGTATACCCCAAGCTCCTTGCAAACACACCTTCTTGTTAGGTAGAAAACACCAAAATGCAGCTCAAAACTCAGCTAGAAAACCCTCTTTTCTTGCTGAAATTTCGCAACTTCTTAGAGAGAAGAGGAGAGCTTTGTTGTGTTGCATGCAAATGAGAATCATGATCATGGAATGCAAGAACCTTTCTTGTTATTAGAACACTCCAAGAAGAACACAAGAACACTTCAAGAACAACATAAAATCAGCTCCATATCCTGCATATGCTGCTGCCCATTTCGTAAAATAGAGAGAGAGAGCTGAAAATGTTTGTGTCTTGCATACTTTGTTTGATGATAAGAAGAGTACTATATGCTAGTTAGTGCTAGACAATGGTGCATGTGCTTGTTCTTCCCAAAGACAAGTTAGTGGAGACAAGAATGCTTTGTGTGTTCTTCTCAAGACACAAAAGCAAAGCACTAACATGCACATGCATGTTCTTACCAGAGAATCTCATATACCCTTGATGGTGGACGGTTTTTTTGGTTAAAAGAAGGATGCTTTTCTTTTAACAAAACACATTCTCATACATGCATGTATGTGTGTTGTGGTGGATGGCCACAAGAAGAAAAATAGATGTTTTTCTCACAAAACAAATATTTACACACACATAAATATTGTCTAGTCTTTTAACTAGTTTATACAATTAACCAATTAATTGTAGAAGTAGTATACTCTCATTATTATTTGGTGTTATACAACTAATTTAAATAACACTTCAAATAATATTATTGAACAAAATATCCTAATAAATTGTTCCATCTCATATGCAACTTATTTAGAAAACCCATTTTCTAAATTGGTGTAAATATTTAATTGCATGATCATATCATCAATTAAATATTTAATTGGTGTTTGCTAAGCTTGTTATTGGGTATAACCCGACTTGGATCATGACATACTAACCACATCAATGTTCTATGTGTCTTGGGCATATAGAATCCAACAATAATATGTATATTATGTATACATGTCATATGTCAAGTGTGATGTACATATACACTTGCTATATATGTGTGTGTTGTCGGAAAAATATAATGTGGGTTTATTTTAGATAAAGTTATAATTAAAAATGTATAAAAAATAAATACTTTCATGTATGATCTGAACTAGGCGTCAATAGTTGGGCTTTATGCTTGCGTGAGTTGAGTATGATTGTGCTTACGTGTACTTGGGGAAAACATCTATGACTTGAATCGTAATCGAGTCATGAAACGCGAAACCATACGACCCATTATTAATATTTAATTTTAAATATTAATTATGAAATAAACATGCATCCAGGTTGTTCGGAAAATTAATCGTTCGACTTGCACTTATTATTTTTGTCGTGCATTCAAGGTGTGTTTTCACGGCCCCGTTTTACATTCTTTCCCTTTCGGGGGAGAAAACATACAAACACTATTTTTGTTATGGTTGCCAGTATTATTGATATCGCCTGTTATGTTAGTGTAGACACATTTGAAAGTCCTTACAGTATCAAACCATTAGTAATGGGATTAGTGAGGTAATTCTGAGTAGTACTACTGGGTTTAACAAACCCCGCCCGGGCTAGTTGCGCTAGCTTGATTGGAGGTCAAACGGGTGCATATTAACCTAACAATTGCCACGGTTTGTGATAGACATGGTAGAAGGCATAAAACACACACAGTCAGCTTCGGTTTGAACACTAAGTAACTTGTTTATAGGCTAGCTACCTATCGATATGCTTTATATACTAAACCATATGAAACACTTTATGATACATTACTCGTTGTTTAAACCTGTGGACTCACCAACTTTATGTTGACACATTTTAGCATGTTTTCTCAGGTCACAGGAACACACAAGGTTAGGAATTCAGCTAGGGATGTATTCATGGCATACATTACAATTCAATTAATTATTTTGGCAAACATTGTTAACTTTTATGGTTTAAACGCATGTTGACATGGTTTATCGTTGACTCACTGTTTTCAAATCGCTTCCACAAGTATGAAACATTTATGGTTGATTTAAAAGTCTGAGTTCTTAATAAGATGTTTTATAATTATTGATTCATGTATAACTGGTGCTATCTGAGATCCTGGTGTGTCACACGCCTGATGGTAAAACCCCGTTAGCGGATTTTGAGGGTGTGACAAATTGGTATTAGAGCCCCAGTTATAGCGAACTAAAATGAGTATTCATATGCATTGTATTTTAGACTATAGCTAGATTGTATTAGTTACACACACGTAGATTATTAAATTTTGCTTGATTGCTTTGCTTGCTTGAGAACTATTTGCTTTGGCGTATTACTGTGAGTGTTTGATTATAGGGATGGTGTTTTCATCTTTTTATGCTAAGTCTAAGGGAAAATGCCAGTTCGTCCTGATTCCCCATTGTTACCACTTGTTCCTTAGTGAAGGTGACTTTGAGTTTCTGTGAGTCACGAGAAGGTTACATACGATTGATGGGTTACTGTACCTTTTACATCATACATTTTGAAATTGGATACAATACCACTGGTACCTGACTTGGATGGTTTATCGGGAGCATGTTACACCTTCTGTTGAATGCTCTTTCGAACGAGGACTATTTCTGTCATACGTTCTTTACCTACCTTGTTGCTTCTCTTCCTTGCCTTGTGGAGTAGGAAATAGCTGCACTGGCAGTTATCATCGACATTAGGAGATAAATTATCAAGGTTTACTTACGATAATACTATCTTACCCATCTAACCTGAGTATATCGACGGTTTCTTGCCCAAGTGAATGTTTTCCTTACTGATTCTTCATAAAACCTTGGTTAATTGACCACTGGTTTAATGATAATATCTTTGATGCTTCTATCATTGATAACACTCTGTACTTGACAAGGTATGTTAGCTCGGATAGGAGGAACCAGGGGTGACCATGCAAAGCAAATTACCATTACAGGTGCACACAAAATTGTAATTTGTCATGCATAAGAAGTCTGGCGAACTCTGTCGGGTGATAACGGTCATAATTAGTACAAATTTTCATTTCTATACTTTGAGACATGAGGTCTCGGTTCTCATAAAACCTCACTATTAATATGTAAACAATCCTTTATTTCTACTCGTATGAAAGTTCTCATCTACCTCAAGCATTAATAAGATTCATATTATGGCATTAATCCTAGTCTCTATGAGATGTTGCTCATTCTAGTATTTTAGTGATCGTGCAATAATATTCGTCTACAATGTAATAGATCTTTAAAAGTTGCAATAGAGTGATGATACTCTCTAAGCATGTAGTTCTTGTTCATTGATTGATCTTAAGACTTAGAGGCTTGGTAATTTGAGCATTCTAACATTCATTTCATTTTATATTTATCATCTTTAGGCATATTTTACATTTGTTTATTTCCCCGTGGTGGGATCCAATCAGATTTTCCTTGCTGACTACGTTTAGCGTATCACTGAATAGCAAGATATTATGACGACCCCGTCCACTACATCTCCACCTTTCCATTACAGACAACAAGTGCAACTATAATCGCCATGGGCCGTGCAATAAGAACATTTGAGAGCACTGTGGGGAAATTTGGCCAAAACCTTCAAGAACCGTCGTTTGAACATCCCGGACAAGTCACCTCAGCCACAAGAAGAACAAGGAAATGCTATGAGTGTTGATGATCTGTGTATTTAAAGAGAAACTGTTCAAGGCTCAAGAAGATAGGAAACCAACAAAATGGTAGTTTTGCTTTAGCATTATCTCATTCGAGTGCCGATGGAAGTTTCATACCCAGTAACTTGAATGGACTACTAGAGGTAGTTCTTACCAGCTTAAGTTCCAGAATCTACCATAGAAGTAAACGATAGTAGAACTATAACCGCCACCCATGTGCTTGGCATATGTAATCTAGGTTTGTCTAGACATTCGTTCGATATAAATCTGATCCCTATTACCCATGGTAGTTTTGATGTCGTGGTTAAAATGGATTGGTTGTCCAAAAACCAAACAGAGATCATTTATGGAAACAAACTGATAAAGTTACCTCATAGTTGGTGTTGTGGTGGGCATCATCTCATACGTGAAGGTGCATAAATGTCTTAAGAAAAGACATTTCGCTCTACTGATACTAGTTACAGAGAAGAAGATGGATGAGAAGTATGTTGAAGATATTCCAGTTATCAGAGACTTCCCGGAAGTATTTCCAGAAGACTTAACTAGCCTTCCTCCATGCAGGCAGGTGGAGTTTTAGATAGAGTTCGCATCGAGAGCTGCTCTGATCGCTCGAACAACATCTGTTTGGCACCAAACAAACTACAAGAGTTGTCTAAGCAATTGCAGGAATTACCGGACAAGGGATTCATATGTCCCAGCTCTTCACCTGAGGGGAGCTCCAGTGCTTTTTGCGAAAAGGAAAGATGGAACCTTCAGAATGTGTATTGACTACTAAGAGCTGAACAAGGTGATGTTCAAGAACATATATCCACTTCCGTGCATCGATGACCTCTTTGACCAGTTGCAAGGATCAAGCTACTATTTCAAAATTGATCAGAGTTCAGTTTATCATTAGTTACGGGTTTGGGAGGAAGATATCTTGAAGACGGCATTTCGGACTTGCTAGGGGCACTACGAGTTCGTGATAATGCCTTTTGGACTAACTAATGCCCCAGTAATTTTCATGGACCTCATGAACCGTGTATGCAAGCCTTATTTGAATAAGTTCGTCACTGTCTTCATTGATGAAATACTAATCTACTCTTAGAATAAGGAAGATCATGAGAAATACTTGAGAATCATTCTAGATTTGTTGAAGAATGAACAACTGCATGCAAAGTTCTCAAAATGCGACTTTTGGATGCGGGAAGTGCAATTTCTTGGGCATGTGGTGAACGAAAAGGGGTATGCATGTGGATCCTTCAAAGGTTGAAGCAATCAAGTACTGGCCGACACAGAAAACGCCTATTGAGGTGCGAAAATTCCTTGGTTTGGCGGGCTATTACAGACGATCTATCAAAGTAGTCTTAAAATTGGTACAACCTTTGACTGCCCTAACTCATAAAGGAACCGTCTACCAATAGGGTAGTAAAGAGGAAACAACTTTTCAGATGCTTAAAGACAAACTTTGCGGCGCGCTGATCCTAGCTTTACAAGAAGGAACTAATGATTTTGTTGTTTATTATGATGGATCCATCCAGGGTTTGGGATGTGTACTGATGCAACGTAATATCCATCCAGGGTTTGGGATGTGTACTGATGCAACGTAATAAAGTCATAGCTTATGCATATAGACAGCTCAAGTTCACGAGACACCACACATGACTTAGAGTTAGGAGCCACTGTGTTTGCACTCAAGATATGGAGACATTACTTGTACGGTACCAAGTGCACCATTAATACCGATCACAAGAGTTTTCAGCACATCTTTGAATAGAAGGAGTTAACCATGAGACAATGTCGTTAGGTCAAACTGTTAAACGACTACGACTGTACGATAAAATGTCATCCAGGTAAGGCTAACATGGTAGCCGACGCCCTAATTCGAAAGGAGGCCTCTAAGCCAAAACGAGTTCAAGCATTACAGCTTACTATCCACACCAAATTGCCTGATCAGATCAGTAATGCTCAACTTGAAGTTTTGAAGGAAGAGAATCTGAAAGCAGAATCGATACGAGGCATGGAAAAGCAATTAGAGATTAAATCTGATGGAGTTTAGTATTTTATGGAATGAATCTGGGTACCACAATATGGGAATTTACGAGAGCTAGTAATGGTCGAAGCTCGCAAATCAAGATATTCTATCCACCCGGGTTCGGATAAGATGTATCAAGATTTGAACGTCATGTACTGGTGGCCAAACATGAAAGCTGATATTGCCACCTATGTAAGTCGATGCTTAACCTGCTCTAAGGTTAAGGTGGAGTATCAAAGGCCATCCGGTTTGCTTTAATGACCAGAAATCCTAGTATAGAAGTGGGAACAAATATCAATGGATTTCATCATGAAATTGCCTCGAACACCCAGCGGATGCGATACCATTTGGGTGATTGTAGATCGCTTGACAAAATCCGCGTATTTCCTGGCAATTCGAGAGACTGATCGAATGGAAAAGTTGACTCGTATTTACCTAAGGGAAATAGTCTCGCGGCACGGTGTGCCAATTTCCATTATCTCTGATCGTGACGCTCGATTCACTTCACATTTCTGGAAATCTTTACAACGATCATTGGGAACGCGGCTAGACATAAGGATGACGTATCATCCTCAAACTGATGGTCAGAGTGAGCGTACGATCCAGACTCTGTAAGACATGTTGCGTGCCTGTGTGATTGATTTTGGCAGCAGTTGGGAAACTCATTTACCATTAGTTGAGTTTTCTTACAAGAACAGTTACCACACCTCAATCAAGGCCGCTCCGTTTGAGGCGCTGTATGGACACAGTGCCGATCACCTATCTATTGGGAAGAAGTTGGAGAAAGCCAACTTAGGGGTCCTGAGCTTGTGCACGAAACGACTAAGAAAATTGTGCAAATTTGTAACCGTATGGCAGCAGCACGTGATCGACAGAAGAGTTACGCTGATAAACGTCGTAAACCATTGGAGTTTCAGGTTGGTGACAAGGTACTTTTAAAAGTCTCACCTTGGAAAGGTGTAATACGCTTTGAAAGATTGGAAAACTGAACCCTAGATACGTTGGCCATGTGAGATTACCAAACGAGTTTGTCCAGTAGCTTATCAACTGAACTTACCTGAAGAGCTCAGTGGAATACACAATGTATTTCACGTCTCAAATCTAAGGAAATGCCTAGCAGATGAATCACTTGTTGTTTTATTAGAAGAACTAGAAATCGATGAACAGCTTCGTTTCATTGAAGAACCGGTCGAGATTATAGATCGTGAAGTCAAAACCCTAAAACGTGGCAAGATTCCCATTGTACGCGTTAGATGGAACTCAAAACGTGGAACAGAATTCACCTGGGAACGCAAGGACCAAATGAAGAAGAAATATCCACAGCTATTCCAAGATCAGACATCCACTTGTTAAGGTATCATATTTAAGATATCTTTTCTTTCAATTTCGAGACAAAATTCCCTTCAATAAGGGGATGATGTCACAACTCTCGTGAAACCTTACAAACCTTACATCTATTTGTTTTGGGTTTATTTCAGAAACTTCAGAAACCCCATCATGAGCAAACTTATGAACACTCTTCTGTTGTCGCCATTAAATCTGTTGTTTTGTGTTAACCTGATGTTCTAATTCTAGGGACGAAAATTTCTTCAACAAGGGGAAGATGTGACAACCCATATTTTCAGGTTAACCTTGTTCTATTAACCTGACTCTTCTTGATTATGTTGCCATTAATTCAAATCTACTACTATTAAATAATAATAATTTTATCATAATTAACAACTAAATACAATTAAATTATAACAAATTTATAACTATTACTAAACTCACCTAACTCAAAATGTAAAATTTGGAGATGTAGAAGGACCATTTGTGCAAATTCTTGCAAACTCTTGTAATCAACCCATTAAGAACCGTAACGCCCTCTCGTATCCTTAATTCCGAAAACCCTAATCACATATAATTACTTTCGACAGCTATCTCATCCCGAGTAGACCTCCGTTACTCGATGATCATTGCTGCTCCCTTCGGTGTGAACATTGCTACGTCCGTCGGGTACGTTCACTTCCTTTTCATTAGTTCTAGTACCTTACGCGGTGCGGTTTTTGAGTCGGTTGTGTGTGTGGGTACCAATTGGGATGTGTGTACTGTGGTGTGGGTTGTTGTTGGTCTTGCGCGGTGTACACCCAAGAACACACAGAGCCACTGAAGCCTGCTGTGCGTAAGTGCAAGGGGGGTGGGTTGCGCATAAGCTTCTGCGTAGTGTGTATGTATATGTTTTGTGTACGTATGCATATGTTTCTGCCTATGTATGTACATGTTCTGCGTATTTATATGTATGTGGGTTAGCCGTGAGTTATATGTGGTTATCCATGAGTTATATGTGTGTGTTTATGGTGGGCGGGGGTGTGAAGATGTGTGTGTATTTTAATATCTGCGTATATGTATGCATTGTGTGTATGTATGTGCTACATTACGCAAGTATATATGTACGTACTTTACGTATATATATACATAATTGTGTGTACTCAGCCTTGTATATATATGCATGAATTCTGTGTGTGTATATATATATAAAGGTGTGTGATCAGTAAGAACATTAATGGTGATATATATACATATGATTGTATGTATGGTTGCGTGTATGTTCTTGTGTATGTATAGATGCATATATATGTGCCGTAGGTTGTATATATATATATATATGTATGTATATGTATCCGCGAGTGTTTCTACAAATTATGATGGGTTCATGGTAGTCTAGAATGTGTTGTTTATATATACTAATATATATATATATATATGTATGTATATATATGTGTGTGTGTGTCTATATATATATGTATATGTATATGTATATAGATATAACTTACAAGTTTATGCATGTGTGTGTTGCAATGGAATATGGATGCTATGCATGTGACGTTAGCAAAGTGTAGGTATAGTTGTGTGAGGTGCAACAATGCATGCATGCATGTTTACCATGTAGCATAAACGTAGTTGGCTTGTGTGGGTATGTAAAGTTGATGGTGTGATCATGAGCACATAATTTCATTATGTGTATTGAACAATAATTGAGAGAGAATAGATGTAAATCGTGTGTGTGTCATTATTGTGCAATGTGGGTTCGTCTCGTGTGTGATCTATTATAAGTGTTTGATATATAATATATATGTTATATGTGTGATATATAATATGTATATTATGTATACGTGTTGTACGTTAAGTGTGATATACATATACACTTGCTATATATGTGTGTGTTGTCGGAAAAATATAATGTGGGTTTATTTTAGATAAAGTTATAATTAACAATGTATCAAAAATAAATACTTTCATGTATTATTTGAGCTAGGGGTCAATAGTTGGGCTTTATGCTTGCGTTAGTTGAGTATGATTATGCTTACGTATACTTGGGGAAAACATCTATGACTTGCACCGTAATCGAGTCGTGAAATGCGAAACCATACGCCCATTTTAATATATAATATTTAATATTAATTATGTAATAAACGTTCATCTAGGTTGTTCGGAAACTTAATCGTTCGTGCTTGCACTTATTGATTTTTATCGTGCATTCGAGGTGAGTTTTCACAGGCCAGTTTTACATTCTTTCCTTTTCGGGGGAGAAAACATGCAAACACTATTTTTGTTATGGTTGTCAGTATTATTGATATCGCCTGTTACGTTAGTGTACACAAATTTTAAAATCCTTACATTATCAAACCGTTAGTAATGAGATTAGCAAGGTAATTCTGAGTAGTACTACTGGGTTTGACAAACCCCGCCCGGGCTAGCCGCACTAGCTTGATTGGAGGTCAAACGGGTGCATAATTGACCTAACAATTGCCACGGTCTGTGATTGTCACACCCCAACCTTGACGGCGGAATCATCGAGATATGAGGGTTAAGATTGTTCACAGACACATAATGCTATATTTATATGTAAATATTAAAATTATAAGTTTCAAAAGGCATTACAAACATAAGTCTCAAATATGAAAAAAGTTCAAACATAACATAACGAAACATAATTCTTTTATTCCATTAACTAGGTCCAAATCCTAGATTATTGCAAGCTTCAAAAGATCACTTTAAACTGGGGCATGACCTGAAACATGATAAAAATAAAAGGTCAACTAAAATAGTTGGTGAGTTTCCAAGGTTTTCATACATAATATGATAAGATTACAAGTAGCAATTTATGTCATAGGTTATAAGTTAGTAAGCTTATAGAACACATATCGTTACAACCAAACCTCGACTTGATTACAAGTATATATGATTGGCTAAGTGTATTTGGTTCCCATGATGAACAAGCATACATCATCAGGAGCCGGCAATACCTCGGCTTTAGCACCAAATAGGCTTGTCAGGCTCAAAGATCTAAGACGTCGTCAGGCTAGCAATAGTTAATGATTGTGAACAAAATATGTATCTCATATAAGATTTACAATAACACAAATAACCATGACAAATAAAAGTATGAATTGCAAGTGCTTTACAAGATTTAAACGTTTACAAGTGTATGTTGATAAGATTAACATGTTTCACCCCAAAACGGTGTGAAATAATGTAAAAAAAGGGGCAAGGAAACTCACATGATGATTAAGTATATATAAGATGATTAATAAGGATAATAATCGATGTTCCAACGAAATCCTTCACAAGGTACCTAAACATGTATATATTTACAAGATTTAAGTCTAACAATAAGTTTAACGATAACGAGTACTAGGGTTTCAAATGGAATTTGGGGGTTTTATTAACTAATTCAATAAAATGATATAATTGATTATGTTTTGATTCAATAAAAATAAAATATACAAATTAACCATTTTAATACAAAGGAATCCAAAGTAAAATCGTTTGTAATAAAGTTTAAATATAAGTTTGACTGTGTAACTAGTGAACCAGGGTCGTGGCCGTGGTATCACTCTGTTTTAAATTCTTAAAAACGTGATATCAGTGAAACCCCCAAATTGCATAAACCCTAGATCCTTCAATCCCAAAATTGAACCTCAATCCGATGTTGTTACCCAGATTAATCATAGGGGTTTTGTTCCCTATGTGATTTCGAGTAAAATGAAACTCACTTGATTACGACCGATTGGTAGTGTTTAATCTTCGGGTTTGACTCGGCTCGCTCGAGAGGATAAAGCAGCTTGGAATGGATGATCGAGTGAATTATTAGAGCAACTGAAAGTTCAGAAAGTTGAAAGGGGTCATATAGAAGCTTTCCCCTCTATTAAATAGTCCCAATTTGTACGTTAAGGTGCCGAACGAGTTTCAGTTCTTATTCGATCAATTCGGTTACAATTAGGTGTTTAATTGATTGTTAAACTCAAATTAAACTATGCATTAGTTTCGTAGTGATTAGATGTACGTTTCTGATCTTTTAATTTGATTACTCATCACAATCTATACGTTGAACGGTTATGAATCGATTGAGTTATTTGATTTCGGTTTCATCTCTTTAATTCCGAATGAAATGATTCAATTAATCATGGGTTCGAGTTCGCGGTTCTACTACGGTTCGATTGATACTTTTAAAAATGTGTAATAATGGGTGTTTGGTGGTCACCGGAGCTCGGCCGGAGGGTGGCCGGCCGGTGACCGGAAAATCGGGGAGAGAGAGGGTGGGGGTTGGGTTTTGGAAGTTTACACAACTAGCCCCTGTGGTTTTAAGGTTTACAATTTAAATGCAAAATTAAACTTTTAACTTTAAAGCAAATTACAGTTTAGCCCCTGAGGTTTCAATCTTTATTATTTTATGTAAAAACTTATTAATTACAAGTTTTAAAGTAATAAAACTTATATTTTCTTTATTTACTTCAAGACTTACACTTGTTAATAATATTATTATTATTGTTATTATTATTACCATTATTATTATTATTATTGTTGTTATTGTTGTTGTTGTTGTTGTTGTTATTGTTATATAAATAAATTAACTTATTAACTTCTAATTTAACTAAACAAACATAACAAGCCCTCAAAGTTTCATAAATGGCATAAAAGGTCCTTATAAGAATTTAACGAAGTTAACTTATATTTAACGAAAATACGAGATATTACAGTCTCCCCAACTTAAAAGAATTTCGTCCCGAAATTAATAATGAAACTATTCAAATAAAAACGGGTATTTCTTCTTCATGTGCTCCTCACGTTCCCAAGTAAATTCAGCGCCACGCTTATTCTCCCAGCGTACCTTGACGATTGGGGTAATGGTGGTTCTAGTCTTCTTCATAATGCGATCCATGATCTCAACGGGTTTCTCAACTAAGTGTAATGACTCGTCGATCTGGATGTCATCCAATGGAACGTGCAGACGCTCGTCAGCCAAACACTTCCTCAAATTCGAGACATGGAACACAGGATGAACTCCACTAAGGTCGGAAGGTAAATCCAGTTTGTAAGCCACTTTCCCAATCCTTTTCAGAATCCTGAAAGGTCCTATAAATCTTCGAGCTAGTTTACCCTTCTTCCCAAAGCGAACAACGCCCTTCCATAGCGAGACCTTAAGAAGAACCATCTCCCCAACTTGGAACTCCAATTGCTTGCGTCGCTTATCGACATAGCTCTTTTGCGACTTCTTGCCACTTCAAGGTTGTTACGAATTATAGAGACTTTATCAGTCGTTTCTTGTATGAGTTCAGGACCAGTGATGAAGTTTTCACCAATGTCGGTCCAGCAGATCGGCGAACGACATTTACGACCATAAAGCGCTTCGAACGGTGCCATCTTGATACTCGAGTGGTAACTATTGTTATACAAAAATTCCGCAAGCGGTAAATGCGTATCCCAATCACCACCAAAGTCAAGGACACACAGGCGTAGCAAATCCTCCAAGGTTTGGATCGTTCGCTCGGTTTGACCATCAGTTTGAGGATGGTAAGCCGTGCTTAGATCTAGTTATGTACCCAAGAGTTCTTGCATAGACGACAAAAATGTGAAGTGAAACGAGCATCTCGGTCGGATATGATGTGCAGAGATACTCCATGACGACTTACAATTTCATCAACGTAAATACGAGCCAACCTTAATGTCTTGTAAGTGTCACGTATGGGTATGAAATGTGCCGATTAGGTCAATCAGTCAACGATCACCCATATGCTATCATGTCCTCGAGAGGTTCGGGGTAGCTTAGTTATAAAGTCCATGGATATGTGTTCCCACTTCCACATAGGAATCTCGGGTTGCTCAAGTAATCCACTTGGACGTTGATGTTCGGCTTTAACCTTCGTACACGTGAGGCACTTAGCTACATAAGTCGCTATATCTTTCTTCATTCCAGGCCACCAATATTGACCACGCAGGTCCATGTACATCTTATCAGAGCCAGGATGAATAGAATAACGACTTTGATGAGCTTCGTTCATGATAAAGGTACAAAGATTATCGTGATTTGGAACCCAAATTCAATTTGCAAAGTACATCAACCCATTGGGTTTCATTTCCAATTGGGTTAGAAGATTATGCTTCAGTTCATCCTTCATTCCTCTTTCTTGTTGAACCGCTTGTTGTGCCTAAAGGGTACTAGACTCGATGTCACTACCTATTCTCAAGTTTTGTAGCAGTACGGTAGTCTCGTTGACATCCAGTCGTATCTCGGTATCGAATTCTCGCAAAGTATCAAACCATTGTCGTCAATCGTGAATTTCTTGAAACGAGGTCATCTTGTTATGGACTTTATGACTTAGTGCATCGGCTATGACATTTGCCTTCCCAGGGTGGTAACGAATGTCACAGTCATAATCACTAATCAACTTAACCCAACGACGTTATCTCATATTGAGATCTTTTTGATTAAAAACATGTTGAAGGCTTTTGTGATTGGTGTAGACTATACATTGCGTACCATAAAGGTAATGCCTCCAAATCTTTAAGGCAAAAACCACAGCACCAAGTTCAAGATCGTGTGTCGTGTAATTTACCTCATGGACCTTCAATTGTCTTGATGCATACGCTATTACCTTTCCTCATTGCATAAGAACACAACCAAGGCCTTGTTTGGACGCATCACAATACACAGTGAAATCGTCGTTTCCATCGGGTAGAGCCAAGATAGGAGCATTGCACAACTTGTTTTTTAACGCTCCAAAAGCTTCTTCTTGCTCGGGCCCCCACTCGAATGGTTTATTCTTTTGTGTCAAGGAAGTGAGCGGCTTCGCGATCCTTGAAAAGTTGGCGATGAATCGCCGGTAATAACCAGCAAGACCAAGGAAAGAACGAATTTCGGTCGGAGTCATGGGAACACACCAATTCTTCATAGCTTCCACCTTTGCAGGGTCAACGTGAATTCCTTGGCAATTCACCACGTGTCCCAGAAATTGAACTTCCTCGAGCCAAATTTCATATTTTGAGAACTTCGCGTACAGTTGTTCTTTCTTCAAAAGTTCAAGAACTTGTCGCAAGTGAAGTTCATGATCGGTATTGGACTTGGAATAGATGAGTACGTCATCAATGAAGACGATCACAAACTTATCCAAAAAAGGCTTGCATACTCGATTCATGAGATCCATGAAAATAGCAGGAGCATTTGTTAAACCAAAAGGCATAACCATTAACTCATAATGCCCATATCGAGTACGGAATGCAGTCTTCGGGATATCATCGTCATGGACTCGCAATTGATAATAACAGAATGTAAATCGATCTTCGAGAATATAGCAGCTGCTTGAAGTTGGTCAAAAAAGTCATCGATACGAGGAAGAGGATAGCGGTTCTTGATGGTAAGCTTGTTAAGCTCACGATAGTCGATGCACATACGAAACGACCCATCTTTCTTCTTTACGAATAGAACAGGTGCAACCCAAGGCGAAGAACTGGGATGAATGTAGCCCTTCTCGGATAGCTCTTGAAGTTGACTAGAGAGTTCTTACATTTCCGATGATGCAAGCCGATATGGTGACTTAGCCATGGGTTTGCTCCCGGTATCAAGTCAATTTTAAACTCGACTTCACTCACGGGAGGTAAACCACTAAGGCCATCGGGAAATACTTTAGGAAAGTCTCGTACGATAGGGACATCCTTAAGTTCTTTCCCTTTGACTTTCGTGTTGACCACGTAAGCCAAGAAGGCCATTTACTTCTTGCTTAAGCACTTTCGGGCTTGAGTGCAAGACATGAGTTTAAGTCCTTTGGAAGATTTTTCACCGAACACTTTCAAAGTATCTCCAGAGGGTAACGGAATACGAATGCACTTCTGAAGACAAACGATCTTGGCATGGTGTTTGGCTAACCAATCCATACCAATGATGACGTCAAAGCTACCAAGTTTCATAGGTATAAGATCGATAAGAAAATCATGCGCGTCAAGACTTAAGATGCAATCACGGATAATGACATCACGGTGATTGGTTCTCCATCAGCAACTTCAACGGTGAAAGGTCTTTCTAGTTTCATATGTGGCTTAGCAAGTATGGGTTCAAACTCTAACGAAACAAAACTCTTATCGGCTCCAGAGTCGAATAGGATATATGTATAAGTTTTGTTAATAAATAACATACCTGTTCAATTTTAAAGGTATTTAATGATACAAGTAACGCATGAAAAGAATTAGGTCATAAAAGTTAAAAGTAAGTTAACATACCATTCACCATATCGTTGTTTGCTTGTGCTTGATTTGCGTTGATGTTGAAAGCACGTCCTCGGGCTTGTGGAACATTACCCACAAGACGAGGGCATTATGGGTGAAAATGTCCAGGTTCCCCACAGTTGTAGCAAACACGGTTCGTGACCATTGCGGCGTTGTTAGGTGCACGGTTACAAGTCGCCTATTTACTGCATAAGGTACAGATACAGCATGGTTGATTCCCCGGATGATGATACCTACACGTGTTGCATATAGGTTGAGGACCAGCATAGGCCCTAGCCCCAGGCACTTGTGCCACAGGTGCAGCCGCCGGTACAAGTTGTCTTTGGGCTTGTTTGGGTGCAGCCACGGCATAGTTGCGCGCCAGTGTGAACTTGCGCTTCTTGTCATTGTTGTTGAGAGATGGCTCAGCTTTAGTCTCCTTAACGGCCTCGGTAGCCATCTTTTCCACTTTCTTTGCACCCTTCACAGACATGGTGCCCGCTTGTATATGATTCTTGGTGAGTTGAGCGGTGATAGTAATGGCTTCTTCCAAGGTTGTAGGTCGACTACCCACCACAACATCTTGAATTTAGGGTGGTACTCCCTTAATGAACTTCTCGATGTTGCGGGGGACAGTGTCGACCATATGTGGTAGTAGTATACTCAACTCATCATGCCTAGTAGAGTAGGCCAAATGATCACCACCATCTTCAGATTCCAGAATTCCTCCTCCAACTTTTGCAATTCACTTCTCAGGCAGAACTTCGCGATGGCGATGTTCTTGAACTCATCCCAAGAGAGTGCCAAAATAGCATCAGCTCCTCGATTTCTCTTCTCGCTATTCCACCAGGTAAGTGCCCTTTGTTGGAGCATACTAGTGGCATAATGAACCTTGAGTGCCTCGGGACACTCATAATTACAAAAGTGTTCTCCATGCTCTCGAACCACTCAAGAAGACCAATGGCTCCTTCCTTGCCACTATAACTAGTGGGCTTGCAAGAGCTAAAATGCTTGAAAGTGCAAGTTTGGTTGTTGCACCCTTGGTTAGCACTATTCTCCCCTTGACCATTCCCATTGTTGCTAGAGTTGTTCATCAAAGTGCTATTGAGTTCAGCAACCATGGTCAGGATGACGACAGCCATTTACCGGGCAATCATGGCAGCTAGCTTACGATTGGAACTTCTACGCTTTCTATGATGACGAGACATGCTGGAATATATAAAATGAGTTAGACACGGGAGAGGAAGAATAACAAGGTTTATAATTTAAACAAGGATAAGTCAAGAGTTATACGGCATATGGAATGGTTCCATTTGGTAACGCATTACCATTTGGAAACATTGACACGTCAAGGTAAATTGACCCATTCGCCTTAGAAATTTGTGTATGTTGACCATAGTTTATCACTCATCCCAGAAATCCCAGGGAAGCAAAACTAGTCCCGTAGGATTTATGCGAAATGCTTGCCTTAGCCCGAAGGCCTTTTGCCAGGAAATCCAGGATACAGGTGTCTATGAGTCATACAAATTTCTTAGGTTCATGAAATCAAAACCCTGATGAGATTTTCATAGATTAGACATAAGTCTAAAGATTCAAGTCATAAGCATAAGTATACGATTCCACGTGTCGTCGAGAATAGATTAAGAAGTTTCATTTGTTGGGGAGAGTCAAAGAGTCAAGGATAAGTTTAGGGAGACAAGTAACAAAGTTTTAACAATTACAAGGCAAACCTATGCTAAGGTATCAAGTTGCATATAAGTATGGCATAGCATTATGTAGCATGCAAAACAATATATTTTACAAGAATAATAATATTATTATATAAGATTCATGCATAAACTATAGTCTAGGTCACCATTTCTAATAACCTAAATCCCTATAGTTATGGGCTCTGATACCAATCTGTCACACCCCAACCTTGACGGCGGAATCTTCGAGATGTGAGGGTTAAGATTGTTCACAGCCACATAACGCTATATTTAAATGTAAATATTAAAATTATAAGTTTCAAAAGGCATTACAAACATAAGTCTCAAATATGAAATAAGTTCAAACATAACATAATGAAACATAATTCTTTTATTCCATTAACTAGGTCCAAATCCTAGATTATTGCAAGCTTCAAAACATCACTTTAAACTTGGGCATGACCTGAAACATGATAAAAATAAAAGGTCAACTAAAAATAGTTGGTGAGTTTTCAAGGTTTTCATACATAATATGATAAGATTACAAGTAGCAATTCATGTCATAGGTTATAAGTTAGTAAGGTTATAGAACACATATTGTTACAACCAAACCTCGACTTGATTACAAGTATATATGATTAGCTAAGTGTATTTGGTTCCCATGATGAACAAGCATACGTCATCAGGAGCCTGTAATACGGGTGCTTTATCACCAAATAGGCTTGTCAGGCCCAAAGATCTAAGACGTCGCCAAACTAGCAATAGTTAATGATTGTAAACAAAATATATATCTCATATAAAGACTTACAATAACACAAATAACCATGACAAATAAAAGTATGAAATGCAAGTGCTTTACAAGATTTAAACGTTTACAAGTGTATGTTGATAAGATTAACATATTTCACCCCAAAACGGAAACTCACATGATGACTAAGTGTATATAAGATGATTAATAAGGATAATAATCGATGTTCTAATGAAATCCTTCACAAGGTACCTAAACATGTATATATTTATAATATTTAAGTCTAACAATAAGTTTAACGCTTTAACGAGTACTAGGGTTTCAAATGGAATTTGGGGGTTTTATTAACTAAATTCAATAAAATGATATAATTGATTATGTTTTGATTCAATAAAAATAAAATATACTAATTAACCATTTTAATACAAAGGAATGCAAAGGAAAATCGTTTGTAATAAAGTTTAAATATAAGTTTGATTAAACTTTTATAATTTCTAAAATATGCATGATTTAAACAATAATATATAGGTAATGTTTGAATCAATAATGAGTTGGTGATTTAAACCATTTTTTTAAGTCTATTTTTATAAAAAGATAAACTAAATATATCATTTTTTAAAATATTTAATAAAAATATTAAGATAATTCATAAAATAAATTTTTAGAAAGTAGTTAGGTGGCGTTAAAATTAATCAAAGTTTATAAACTGATTTTTATAATTTTTATAAATTATCTGCATTTTTTAAAAGGCCAAAAATGCATTTTTAAAAAGAATGGAGGTAGCCGGGTTCGAACCCGGGACCTCGTGTGTAGGGTGTGACTGTGTAACCAGTGAACCAGGGCCATGGTCATGGTATCACTCTGTTTTAAATTCTTAAAAACATGATATCAGTGAAACCCCCAAATTGCATAAACCCTAGATCCTTCAATCCTAAAATGGAACCTCAATCCGATGTTGTTACCCGATTAATCATAGGGCTTTTGTTCCCTATGTAATTTTGAGTAAAATGGTGTGTTAAACTCACTTGATTACGACCGATTGGTAGTGTTTAATCTTCGGGTTTGACTCGGCTCGCTCGCGAGGATAAAGCAGCTTGGAATCGATGATCGAGCGAATTATTAGAGCAATTGAAAGTTCAGAAAGTTGAAAGGGGTCATATGGAAGCTTTCCCCTCTATTAAATAGTCCCAATTTGTATGTTAAGGTGCCGAACGAGTTTCAGTTCTTATTCGATCAATTCGGTTACAATTAGGTGTTTAATTGATGGTTAAACTCGAATTAAACTATGCATTAGTTTCGTAGTGATTAGATGTACGTTTCTGATCTTTTAATTTGATTACTCATCACAATTTATACGATGAACGGTTATGAATCGATTGAGTTATTTGATTTCGGTTTCATCTCTTTAATTCCGAATGAAGTGATTCAATTAATCATGGGTTCGAGTTCGCGGTTCTACTACGGTTCGATTTGTACTTTTAAAAACGTGTAATAATGGGTGTTTGGTGGTCACCGGAGCTCGACCGGAGGGTGGCCGGCCGATGACCAGAAAATCGGGGAGACCAGAAAATCGGGGAGAGAGAGAGGGTGGGGGCTGGGTTTTGGAAGTTTACACAACTGGCCCTTGTGGTTTTAAAGTTTACAATTTAAATCCAAAATTAAACTTTTAACTTTAAAGCAAATTACAGTTTAGCCCTACGGTTTCAATCTTTATTGTTTTATATAAAAACTTATTAATTACAAGTTTTAAAGTAATAAAACTTATATTTTCTTTATTTACTTCAAGACTTACACTTATTAATAATATTGTTATTATTGTTATTATTATTACCATTATTATTATTATTATTATTATTATTATTATTATTATTATTATTATTGTTATTATTGTTATATAAATAAATTAACTTATTAACTTCTAATTTAACTAAACAAACATAACAAGCCCTCAAAGTTTCATAAATGGCATAAAAGGTCCTTACAATAATTTAACGAAGTTAAATCATATTTAATGAAAATACGAGATGTTACAGTGATAGACGTGGTGGAAGGCATAAAACACACACAGTGAGCTTCGGTTTGAAACACTAAGTAACTTATTTATAGGCTAGTTACCTATCGATATGCTTTATATACTAAACCATATGAAACGCTTTATGAAACATTACTCGTTGTTTAAACCTATGGACTCACTAACTTTATATTGACATATTTTAACATGTTTTCTCAGGTCGCAGGAACACACAAGGTTAGGAATTTAGCTAGGGATGCATTCATGGCATACATTACAATTCAATCAATTATTTTGGCAAACATTGTTAACTTTTATGGTTTAAACGCATGATGACATGGTTTATCGTTGACTCATTGTTTTCAAATCGCTTTCGCAAGTATGGAACATTTATAGTTGATTTAAAAGTCTGATTTCTTAACGAGATGTTTTATAATTATTTATTCAAGTGTAACTTGTGCTATCTGAGATCCTGGTGTGTTACAAGCCTGGCGGTAAAACCCTGTTAGCGGATTTTGAGGGTATGACAGGTTTCATGACATTGCGTGAATTGAGATGTGTTGTACCATACTTTCGACTAACAGTAATTATAATTTAGATCCGTATCATATTTTATTTCGTTTATTTGAGAGGGACGTTCAAATGTTTCAGGTTAAACAAAAGTAAAAGCTAAAGTATAGGGGCATATTGTGACATTTAGTTAATCCATAAGGAATTAATTCATTCTAATTAGATGGGCCTTAGTGCAATTATGATATCATTTAAACCACAAACTTCTATTCACGGTTTCATGCTCGACCGCTCCCCCTCTCGTCGTGAATCCCCGCCGCGATGGAGAGCCACCACCATTCAACCATCATTCAGCCGTCATGTGTCGCCGCAGATCATTTCTGATCACCGCCATCCTTGCGTAACCCCAATTGTAGGTAAGCAATCCATAACCATTACGTTTTGTTTGATCGCGGTTATTGTTCGTTTGGGTTTGGGCCGTCGTGCCATTATGGAGTCACTAACAACATGTGAGTGTGTGCGTTTGTCGGGATGGTGCTACGGTAATGTTTCGGCTGGTATGTGCGCATGCAAATGGTGTTAGTTTTGTGTGTATGCACTGCGTATGTATATGTATAAACAGATTGTGTGTATGGTGTATATGGATTGTTATATAATGTTATATATATATAGTGTGTCTGTGGAATTTATGTGTATGCCATGTATGTGAAGTGTATATATTCGTGTGTGTGCTGTATATGTATAATATATATATATGTATGTATATATATATGTATATATATGTATATATATGTGTATATATTGTTATATATATAGTGTGTCTGTGGAATTTATGTGTATGCCATGTATGTGAAGTGTATATATTCGTGTGTGTTCCGTATATGTATAATATATATATATATATATATGTGTGTGTGTGTATATATAAATATATCTAAGATTTGGTAGTCATGACAGGTCCATGACTTACCATTTTGTCAACCACTAAAGGTGGCAACTGCACCTACTAAGGAATGGTGAACAGTGGACAAAGGTAAGGTCAAACACACGAGCGTGGAAAGCATCTTTGCAGAAGATCAGAGTAGGCAGCAAGTGTCAGTCGGACCATGCTTTGTCCAGTGGTTCATACTTGTTCTTCCGAACCATTTTATACTTCGGAAGACACAGCTTCTTCCGAGGCTTTAGTCTTCGGAAGACTTTGTCTTCATTCTTCTAAGTGTCCTGTTCGGAAGGAGAACTTCTTAGTCTTGAAAGACTGAGTTCATCCTTCGGAAGCTCTTCGGAAGATTATCTCAGAAGCTTCGGAAGTTGCAGCATTGCCTTCGGAAGACATTCCTTAGTTGTGCAGATTTATTCTAAGTGTTGTTTTGGTTGCACCAGCCTTAATAGATCCAACAATATGTTTTATCTTCTTGATGATATGGTTCACTTTCTTATCATCATTGGTAGGGGTATGTTCGGTTCGGTTCGGTTCGATTTTTACCATTCACTGAAACCGAAACCGACTTTATCGGTTATTAAATTTTTTCCACCGATTGGTTTTCGGTTTTTTCGGTTTTTATGGCGGTTTCGGTTCGGTTTTTCTTTTTTTTTTCGACCGAACATTAATCGAAAGAGCTAAAACAATAAGTATAGTGATTAAAATATAAAAGAAACACATTCGCTACAAAAGTAAATAGTTTACGACTAAAAAATAAAAATAAGTTTGTTTTTCAAGATTTTGTTCGAAAATAATGGCCGCAAACAGTAGCTAGAGAACTTAAGTTTACAAAACATTATTTTATGTTTATTGTTATTATATTAGGTTTTTATTTATCTGATTCTTGTTTAGAAACTTATGTTTAGTTTGTCATTTTTTGTTTCTTTATTTTGTTCAAAACATATAACTAACTAAACTAAATATTATCATATATAATAATTAAAATTTCATACAATTAAAAGAAAATCGGTTCGGTTCGGTTATTTTCGGTGATAGGAAATTGAAAAACTGAAACCGAACAGAAAAAGCCGGTTTCGGTTATTTTCGGTTCGGTTATCCTCGGTTATGTGTTCGGTTTGGTTATTTTGGTTCGGTTTTTTCGATTAGTTCGGTTCCGTTTCGGTTAGTTCGGTTTTTTGCTCAGAAAAATGGTTACAAAAACCGCTAGTGTTGATGTAAACTTGTCGTCTTTTTTAAACCGCTAGGTTGATTTGGGACGAGGTTATTAGGAGGGATATGATAGATTTGCATCTTTCTGAGAACATGATCGATGATAGAAGTGAGTGGAGGCGTATAATTAAAATTAAGGACTTTTAGTCGGTTTTGTGGGTGGGAAGGGTATACGGTGACATATGGACGGACCCCACACGTTAGGTGTAGTTTTCCTCATCTACCCTTTTTGGGTGTTATATGCCGTTTTTTTATGAGCGCATTATCTAATTCTTCATGTGATATCTATCTTTGTGTTGTATGCCTTGTATTATGATTGTTATTGTTATTGTCTTTGTTAACGAGTCGGGGGTCTCTTCGGAAGCGGTCTCTCTATCTTTCAAGATAGAGGAAAGACTTGCCACCGATCCTTGGTGGAGTCCCACTAATTTGGGAAAGTCTACGATCTAGAAGGGTACCAGAGAGGCATATCAAAATAATCAAGGATATGTATGATGAAGCAAAAACGTGTGTGCGAGCACCGATCGGAGACACAGACTCCTTCACAGTGGAAGTGGGACTCCACCAAGAATCGGCACTGAGCCCATTCCTCTTCACAGTAGTGTTGGATGAGATGACCAAGTCTATACAACAGCCAGTTCCGTGGTGCATGCTCTTTGCGGATGATATTGTCTTAATATCGGAATCTAAAATGGGGCTTAACGACAGGCTAGAACAGTGAAGAGCAGCACTAGAGCGCAAAGGTTTAAGGATAAGTCGCTCGAAGACAAAATACATGCATTGTAACTTTAGTGGTGAGGCGGAAGAGGACACTCAAATTAGTATTCAGGGTATGGCGGTCCCACAAACGTCTAGGTTCAAATACCTGGGCTCGTACTTGCAGGAGGACGGAGAGATACACAGCGATGTAGCGCACCGTGTTCAAGCAGGATGGTGCAAGTGGAGAGCAGCATCACGGATCCTATGTGATAAGAGGTTTCCAGTAAAACTAAAGGGAAAACTATACCGAGTGACAGTACGTCCGGCTATGTTATATGGAACAGACTGCTGGGCCATAATGAAATCGCACGAGAAACAAATAGAAGTAGCGGAAATGCGAATGCTGAGGTGGATGTGTGGTCACACAAGACTGGATAGGATAAGAAATGAAGTGTTTCGGCAGAACCTAAAAGTGGCTTGTATCGCAGATAAAATACGAGAGGGAAGATTAAGATGGTTTGGGCATGTCAAGAGGAGACCAATGGCGGCACCAGTTAGAGCAGTAGAGAACATCATCTTAGAGGGTAGGAGGAGTAGAGGAAGACCTAGGTTGACCTGGGATGAGGTAATTAGGCGAGATATGATACACTTGCACCTCTCTGAGCACATGATCGAGGATAGGAGTGAATGGAGGCGTAGAATTAAAATTAAGGACTTTTAGTGGGACCTATAGGCACGAAGGGTATTTGAATTGTTGCGGGGCCTGATGTGTACATAGTCCACATCTGCTCTTTAACGGTGATTCTAGCTGCCGCTCTGATGTATGCTTTCTCTTTCTCTAATTCTTTAGCTGTTTTATTTTGGTATCATGTATGCTATGTGTCGTATGATTTATTTTACGATGTCTTGCTATCATTATATAGAATTGTTGCGGGGGCCTGATGTGTACGTAGGCCACATCTGCTCTTTAGCGGTGATTCTAGCTGCCCCTCTGATATATGCTTTTTCTTGCTCTAATTCTCCGGCTGTTTTATTTTTATATACTGTATGTTAGGTGTTGTATGATTTATTTTACGGTGTCTTCCTATCATTATTGCTTTTGCTATCGAGTCGGGGGTCTCTTTGGAAGCGGTCTCTCTATCTAACAACATAGAGGAAAGACTCGCCTACATCTACTCTCCCCAAACCCTGTTCATTGAGTGAGATATACTGGATTTGTTTGTTTGTTTGTTTGTTTATAGACGTTTCACGTTGAAAAAAAATAAAGAAATAGAACTTGGGGGGAAAAGACGAGCGCTTTCACCAAAGCTCTCCTCCAGCACCAAAACCCTAATTCAATTTTCCGTTTACATAAAAAATTTCTGATTTCTTCCTTAGGGCTGAATCCACCAACTGTTAAGGATGATGTACAATGATCCTCAGCAACAACAGCAGCCGCCGCCAATGTATCAGCAACACCACCCACCACCGCCACCACCGCCGCAGCAGCAGCAGCAAATGATGCAACAGCCGCCGCATCAGTTCCTCCCGCCGCAGCAAATGGGGGAGTTTCAGAGGGGCCCGCCGCAACAGATGATGCGTCAGCCTTCTGCTTCTTCGACTACGCTCGGCGGTTATCAGGACTATCACCAGCAGCTTTCTCACCCCCCTTCGATGGTTAGCCTACTTTATCTTACAACCCTATTGGACCTTTCATCTCAAATTCTAAATGTTTATGGACTATCTACTCTCTTATTGTTATACATGACTACACGACCTAAGCAGATTATACTTATGGCCCTCCAAAACACATCGAAGTGCAAGTGCTCTAACACATTAGCAATATTTAATGGCAATCTTTTGTAAAACTGAGACCTAAGAAGCTGAAAGCTAAACTGATACATTGTAAACTATAAATTCTGTGGGTATATCTGGCTAATATGAGGTGTTGTGATCTATATATCTAGTTTTTGTGTTACAAGATGGACGGCCTCTGAGATTATTAGCTTTAATTTCTCCAAAAGAGCTTCAAGATGCACCCATAGGTGTATGGATCCTGACTATTTTACAATCAAAATTAAGATTTTGAACTTGAAAAGATTGGACTTGTCATGTAATAATTAGTCTTCTTTTTATGTCGGAATCAACAAACAAATTCTCTTCACTTTGTTGATTGACAATCACCATTGTTGTGATCTGTCACCCTCTACAATCACCTCTTTTTTCTATCTGCTGTTTCTTTGTTGGTACTTTATGGATACCTTGAGGCTCTTGCTCAATGCTCGAGCCTCGAGGAGCATAGTTGTCAATAGCGAATAGCGGTATATAGCGACAAGCTACCTATATGCTACGTAGCGAATAGCGGTAAATAGCGCCCGTTATTTCCTGTTTAGCGATCAGGTGGTAGAAACTTAAAGAAATGCTTTACATTCAATAAATAACATGTTTAGCTATGAAATAGTAGAAAATTTAAGCAAACACCACTAAATTAGCTAAAATACTCTATTTGGGTCATTTTATAGTTATAAAAAAATTAAAAAATATATAGAAAAAATAAAAAAATAGAAAAAATCACTACTGGTCGCTATTCACAAATAGCGACACCTTGTCTATACGCTATGTAGCGCGCTAAGCGGTCGCTATAGCCGCTATTGACAACAGGGTCGAGGAGTGGTGTACCAGGAAAAAGATAGGATTCAAGTTGATTTGGCTGTGTTTTATTGTTGCAGCAGGAGCTTAGATGTAATAGTTTTTTAAAGTTTTGTAGTCTTTCGGTTTTTTGATGTTATAGTGTTGTGTAGTTTATTACTTTATTGGTTTATTCATAGCCTTCTGTTTCTATCTTTTTGCTGTAACTGCCATTTAGTATTTTATTTTTTAATGTTTTTATTGTTTTGTTAGACTGTTGTTATACTTATGGTAGTTATTTTCTTTATTTAATACTAATCATGTGCAGCTCATGCGGACAACTTTGCTGCTAAAAGGATGAGAAAAATTGGACAGCGAAGAGCGGTTGATTATACGAGCACTGTTGTGCGATATATGCAGGTGGCATTGTTTTAGATAACTGTTTTTATTTTCATGTTAATGTCCTGTATATTTTATCTTGCCTGCAAGTAGCATTATTGCTTTTTTGTGGGGATATATAGTAAATGATGTGATGTGTGTCTAAAACTACACAATATCTGTTATGCTACATTTATATTGAGATGGAAATCTCTATGCAGACACGTTTATGGCAACAAGATGCACGGGACAGAACAGTATTACAACCAACACCAGCAGCAGCAATTGATGTCAGTCAGCATTCTTGTGCACACAGCATTTACATCTCTGCATGATTTAAGTTAATATGCTAATCTAAACATGTTTATCATGGGGACAGATGTTACCAACGGTTGCCTATTCAGATAACCCATCCACCAGCTTTGCTGCAAAGTTTGTCCATACATCACTAAACAAAAACCGTTGTTCAATCAACTGTGTACTGGTGTGTTCTCTGGTCAAGCTCTTCAAATATAATGCATGTATACATCTATAAGTAACCCCTATATGTTTAAACTCCAGAGGTTGCAAAATGGGTGGGGTAATGGTTCAAAATTTGGTTGGGTCAAACTTAGAAGCATTAATTTTCTCAAATTGATGAATTATTCAGGTGCATGTAGTTAGGCTGCTAGGGGGAAGAAAACATTAGCATACAAGAAAGTACACCTGCTGAACTAACTAAGAACCATTAGCACCCACTTATTTCTATTTAAACCTAGTGAATATCGAGGGAAATATGAAACAGTAGCACACTCTTATCTTCCAATGTGTTGTGCTGACATATGTATTTGTTTGAAGTGGACACCTACGGGTAGGCGTCTTATAACTGGTTCACACAGTGGAGAATTCACGTTATGGAACGGTCAATCCTTCAATTTTGAAATGATTCTGCAGGTTTGCAATTTTATGCTTTTTATTGTCACTTATGTATGAGGAAGTGTAGAGATTTGTTGGAATATTTGAATTTACAGGCTCATGATCAACCAATCAGATCTATGGTATGGAGTTACAATGACAATTGGATGGTCACGGGTGATGATGGAGGCTCTATAAAGTAACCACATCTCTATGTGAAACTTCATTGCAATAGCAAACAAACATTTTGGATGACTTCCGCAATTTTTCAAACATCATTTTTTTAATCTTGAACAAATCTCAAGAGATGATTTTTGTGTACCCTTTCAACCTGTAAATTATAAATTTTGTATGTTGAATGTCTTTAGGTATTGGCAAAACAACATGAACAATGTGAAAGCCAATAAATCTGCACATAAAGAATCTGTTCGTGACCTAAGGTATGATTATATTTCCTTTCCCTTTGTCTAGCTTTTTTCTTGTCTATTCTTCCGTTTCTTGTATGTTGAAATCCTACTTGTTTACAGCTTTTGTAGAACAGACTTAAAGTTTTGTTCATGTTCTGATGACACAACTGTTAAAGTTTGGGACTTTGCTCGTTGCCAGGAGGAACGCTCTTTATCCGGTAATTTTATGTAGGATGTCTGTTATGTTTGTTAATGAACTTGTTGCTGCTGGTTGTTTGCAATTCAAAACAAGGTCACTTGCAATGCAACTTTTAAATATACATGATATCACTGGAATGTCTTGTAATATACGGCTTTAACTCAGGCAGGCCATGGTTGGGATGTGAAGAGTGTTGACTGGCATCCTACCAAGTCTTTACTAGTTTCTGGTACCCTTTATCTTCGTTTCTTAAAATGTTCTTATTTTTCATGTAATACTTATATTTTGTATTGGGTTATATTTAGGTGGGAAAGACAATCTTGTGAAGCTTTGGGATGCTAAGTCAGGGAAAGAACTATCTTCATTGTTAGTGAAAATATTATCTTACATCATACCTTTTGGCCATCCGTTTTTTATGAGCGTATTATCTAATTCTTCATGTGATATCTATCTTTGTGTTGTATTATGATTGTTATTGTTATGATTGTTATTGTTATTGTTATTGCCTTTGTTAACGAGTCGGGGGTCTCTTCGGAAGCGGTCTCTCTATCTTTCTAGATAGAGGAAAGACTTGCCACCATATACCCCTCCCAGACCCTGCTCTTCAGCGGGATACACTGGGTATGTTTGTATGTTTGTATTTGTATGTATCATACCTTTTGGCCATATCAACTCATTTAGTGATGAATGAGTTAATTTGGGTTGTGCCTATTTTAAACAGGTTAAATAAAAAAGTTTATCCAAAAAAAAAGTCAAATGTCAACCTTTTAAACTGTTTCATTCTAAGATTTGAATTATTGTTGTAAAAATATCATTTTTGTAATCCTAATTAACACACATTATATATAATTTAATTATTGACACGAGAAATTATGGGAAAGAGTTATTGACACGAGAATTAGACGAGAAACTCAGATAGCGTCAAACCAATTTGGATTTATGCCAGGACGCTCTACGACTGAAGCAATACACGCCATAAGGAGGATAATGGAGAAATACAGAGAAAAGAAAAGGGACCTCCATATGGTATTCTATGACCTAGAAAAGGCCTATGACAGCATTCCGCGTCAACTAATTTGGGAAAGTCTACGAATTAGAAGGGTACCAGAGAGGTATATCAAAATAATCAAGGATATGTATGATGGGGCAAAAACGTGTGTGCGAGCCCCGATCGGAGACACAGACTCCTTCACAGTGGAAGTGGGACTCCACCAAGGATCGGCACTGAGCCCATTTCTCTTCACAGTAGTGTTGGATGAGATGACCAAGTCTATACAGCAGCCAGCTCCGTGGTGCATGCTCTTTGCGGATGATATTGTCTTAATATCGGAATCTAAAAGGGTGCTTAACGACAAGCTAGAACAGTGGAGAGCAGCACTAGAGCGCAAAGGTTTAAGGATAAGTCGCGCAAATACAGAATACATGCATTGTAACTTTAGTGGCGAGGCGGAAGAGGACACCCAAATCAGTATTTAGGGTATGGCGGTCCCACAAACGTCTAGGTTCAAATACCTGGGCTCGTACTTGCAGGAGGACGGAGAGATACACAGCGATGTAGCGCACCGTGTTCAAGCAGGATGGTGCAAGTGGAGAGCAGCATCAGGGATCCTATGTGATAAGAGGTTTCCAGCAAAACTAAAGGGAAAGCTATATCGAGTGGCAGTACGTCCAGCTATGTTATATGGAACAGACTGCTGGGCCATAAAGAAATCGCATGAGAAACAAATAGAGGTAGCGGAAATGCGAATGCTGAGGTGGATGTGCGGTCACACAAGACTTGATCGGATAAGAAACGAAGTGTTTCGACAGAAGCTAGAAGTGGCCTGTATCGCGGATAAAATACGAGAGGGAAGATTAAGATGGTTTGGGCATGTCAAGAGGAGACCAATGGCGGCACCAGTTAGAGCAGTAGAGAACATCATCGTAGAGGGTAGGAGGAGTAGAGGAAGACCTAGATTGACTTGGGATGAGGTAATTAGGCGAGATATGATACACTTGCACCTCTCTGAGCACATGATCGAGGATAGGACTGAGTGGAGGCGTAGAATTAAAATTAAGGACTTCTAGTTCGACCTATAGGCAGGAAGGGTATTTGAAGTCTGGTTGCGGGGCCTGATGTCTAAGTAGCCCATATCTGCCCTTTAACGGTGATTCTACATGCACCTAGGATATATGTATGCTATGTGTTGTATGATTTATTGTGTGCTGTAGGCTATGTGTTGTATGATTTATTGTATGATGTCTTGCTATCGATATGGCTTTTTGTATACTGTATGCTATGTGTTGTATGGTTTATTGTATTGTTGTCTGGCTTTCAGTATGGCTTTTGCTATCGAGTCGGGGGTCTCTTTAGAAGCGGTCTCTCTACCTAACAAGATAGAGGAAAGACTCGCCTACACCTACCCTCCCCAGACCCTGCTCTTGAGTGGGATATACTGGGTTTGTTTGTTTGTTTGTTTGTTATATATAATTTAATTAAAAGATGGGCAAACATATGTTTGTGTGTAAACCCAACCTAAGCTCAACCTGGCCATCTTCTCTCTGCTAATACTATTCATTGGGAGTTGTAAATAGCTAATTCCTTCTGTTTGCAGTCATGGGCACAAGAATACTGTTCTTTGTGTCAAATGGAATCAAAATGGTAATTGGGTATTAACTGCTTCTAAGGATCAAATTATCAAGGTGCAGCTTCTTGGTTTTTTTTTCACGCTACCTTCTCATCTATGACAAAATTTGAAATAGCCGCATTATCATTTTGTCTATCCATGATGGTTGAATAAGCATTTTCTACTTTTTTTAAGCTATATGACATTAGGGCTATGAGAGAACTGCAATCTTTTCGTGGCCATAAGAAGGATGTGACTGGTTAGTGCCTAATTACATTTTTTCCATCTGCCTATTTTCACATATCTTTTGTTCAGACTTGCTTCTTTTCTTAATGTTAGCACTTGCTTGGCATCCATTCCATGAGGAGTATTTTGTTAGCGGGAGTTTTGATGGATCAATTTTTCACTGGCTAGTTGGGTAATATGCTCTTATATGTGATAACTTCTACTTGTTTTGCAAGAAATTAATTCCTAATTTCTTATATGTTCTAATGCTCAGACATGAAACTCCACAAATTGAAATCCAAAATGCTCATGATAACGGTGTTTGGGATCTTGCATGGCATCCCATTGGGTATCTTCTTTGCAGGTAAATCAACACATACATGCTTTATCCACTTTATTTTGAATGTATTTATAAGTAAACTATTGCATATGTTAATTTATTTTTGTCAATTTTTTCATATCCAAAACTGAAGTCATGTAATTGTTGATGCAGTGGCAGCAGTGACAACACTACAAAATTTTGGTGCAGAAATAGGCCTGGTGATCCAGCCCGTGACAAATTCAGCATGGGCAATAATCAAAGTTTGTAGTTTCTACTACATTGCTCCTAAAGGCTTTTCATTTCTGGCTGTTAATTAAGATATGCTTAATCCTTTTTATCTTTTATTTTAATTTTGTTAAAGGTTACAATGAACAAAATCTTGCTCTTGCTGGCCGCATTCCTGTTAATTTTGTGGGGCCTGAGCCACCAACTACTCCTGGACCATTTGCTGGATTGAATCGGAATGAAGGTACGATTCCTGGGATTGGAGTTGCAATGCCGCTGTCTGTGGATACATCAACACAGGGAGAGCAGAAACCACCCATATCATCATCAATGCCGCTAGGAGCACCACCTTTGCCGCCTGGCCCACACCCGTCACTGTTTCAGCAGCAAGCATATCAACAAATTTCTCAGCAACACCACCAGCAAATGACATCTTTGCACCCACCTAATATTCAACAGCTACAGCATCCAACTCATATGCCACTTCTACCACATCCTCATTTACCCCGTCCGCCACTCCCATTGCCGCCACATAACATGCCTTCTTCGATGCCAGGATCCATGCCCATGCATGGTCAAATGGTAATTTTCTATGCACTTTCAGTTTCATTTAGATTTCGTCAGTGGTTGATGGTTATTTTCTCACTAATGTGGTTCAGGGCACAATGAACCAGATGGGGCCGCCTATGCAGCAAGGCCATTTTATGGGCATGAACCCTATGCATTCAGGGCCTGGAGGTACGCAGCCTGGCAGCATTCCAAATATGCAGGGGCCATCAAATGTGAGCGGGAACCAGATGTATCCGTCAGGCAGTGCATTTAACCGACCTCAAGGGGCACAAATGCCACCAATGCCAGGGCTAGGTCCTTATCAGGTAACTTATTTTTCTTTATAGTTTATTACTCCTATGATCCTTATGGATTAATTTTTTTTACATGTTTTGGTTCCTAAAGTATAATAAATTACACTCTTGGTTCACACGGTTCATAACTTAATGTTAATATTACACAATGGTTCTTGGCACTAACAGTTGTCAAAAAGCAGTGTTGTAAAAATCGCTAGGCGCTAGTCGGGCGGTGAGGTGGGGACTAGGGATTAATCGGGATTAATCGGGATTAATCGGGATTAATCGGTTTGGAGATTTTATATGTATTTTTTATAAATTATATATATAGTTAGGATTATTATACTTCAAACATAATTAACTAAACATAAAAATAACAATAAATGTTTTAAAGTTTACCAAATCACAAATCACAATTAATAATCAATATATCACACACACACATATATATATATATATGTGAATCACCGACCCAAACAGTGAATCACAAATCTGAAATCACAAAACCATATAAATAATTCATACGCTGGACGTGTTCATGACTTCTAACCCTTTGAGAGCCAGAGAGGGAGGCCGGAGAAGGTGATTACACCGGAGCACGCCGGTGCTGCTGCGGTCGCCGGAGAAGGTGCTGCTGCTGCTGCGGTCGTCGCGCAGCTCTGCTGCGGTCGCCGGTGCTGCTGCGGTCGCCGGAGAAGGTGCTGCTGCTGCTGCGGTCGTCGCGCAGCTCTGCTGCGGTCGCCGGTGCTGCTGCGGTCGCCGGACTAAAAATCAGCTTGACCGACTAAAAATCAGCTTGACCGACTAGGAACAATTCAACCGATTTTCACCGACTAGCTCCGACTTGCTCCGACTTTGACCGGCTAGGACCGACTACCGATTTTGAGCGCCGATTACATGAAATCGACAAGGTCATAGCCCGCCTAGCGATTAATCCACGATTAATCGGCCGACTAGGCCGATTTTTACAACACTGTCAAAAAGTAAGTAAAGTTTTTTGCAATGACAATGCGTTTTCTCTGAAACAAATTGTGGGACCCACTATACAAAAAGACAAGAAATAAAAATGGAAACCTCAGGTACCAACCCCCACCCAAGGTTTTGTCTTCCTCATTGAACCCCTTTCCCGTATCTTTTTCCTGCACCACCATCACCGCACACACCAAACCTCCTTCCTATTTTCCAGCAAAAATCCGTTGAACTTAGTTGAAGCTTATGTGAAAATCTTGAAGCTTCCTGCCAATATTTCATTTGGTTGTGACATAAATCCAAGTGAAAATCATGAAAGCTTATTTGTGAATCTTTTTTTGAAATTCTTGAAGCTTACAGGTGGGTTGCCCACCTTCATAGTTTTTTGGAACTATCTAGAAAATGACAACTGAAATGAGCAGATACACGGTTGTGAGTTGAGAGGGATAGATAGAAAATTACTACTGAACTGGTTTATTTGAAACAAAGATAGAGAAAGCATGTATTAGTCAGAGAGAGAAGAGAGATGTTCAGGGATGACTGACGGCAGAGAGCTAAGTCACCGGAATAGATGGTTTTTGGTTGGTCATCGGAAATAGAGGTTCTGGAAATGCAAGGAAGAAGAAAAACCTTGTGTGGCGGGGTGGGGGGACAGGGGGGGGGTGGGGAAAGGAGGGGGGTGGGGATTGGGTAGGTTTGTTGGGCTTCCCACCATTTTTAATTTTAATTTGAAATTTTTTATTATATATTTCTTTATAATATTTAATAGTAAGGTTTATGGTCCTTTGATGAAAATTTAACATAAAAGTTAATGGATATCTGTTATGTTGTGGGCTCCGACCCATCTCGGGTGGGCCCGGTGGGCCCGGTATTTACTATAGACAGAATTAGGAAAGATGTAACCCTAATTGTCTAGATTAGTATATATACATATCTCTTGTACTTGTAAAATGAACACCTCAATAAAAAGAAAACCCTAGTTGCCCCAAGTGGACGTAGGTTACACAACGTAACCGAACCACTATAAATCTCGTGTCTCGTTTATTGCTTTCGATTATTGTTCTCGTGTTTGTGTTCGTGTATTCGCGTGTTTGAGCAATCTGATCCTAACTGGTATCAGAGCCAGTTTAGGCTCTTGTGCTAGAAGAACAGTACAAACACCAAACCCCGATTAGGGTTCTGCTAGAGTCACAGCCTCCAACCGTTGCTGCAGCGCCCAACCCCGATTAGGGTTGAGCTAATGCTGTCACCGCCGATCAACCGCCGCAGCCGCCGTCGCCAACCCCGATTAGGGTTCCGGCGACCCACCTCTGCCTTCAACAGCCGCCGCCTAACCCGATTAGGGTTCAGGCGCCACCGCAACAGCCTCCAGCCGCCGCCAAACCCCGATTAGGGTTCCGGCCACGCCCCCTCGGCCGTCGCCGCCGCCGATTAGGGTTCTGGCGAGCCTTAAACCGCCGCTGCCGCCGCCGATTTTTGGAATCTGGCGCCGACCACCGCCGGGATTCCCCCCTGTGACCGCGAAACAGCTGCTGCTGTTTGTTCTGTGCTGTTGGTTCAGTTTTTTTTGGGTTGAAATAGTTGCTATTTGCTTTCTGTTGCTGTTGGTTCAGTGTTTTGGTTACTGTTGTGTTTTTCTGTTGCTGTTAGTTCAGTGTTCTGTTGCTGCTGGTTCTGTGTTTTAAATTGAAGGTGTTGTTACAATCAATTGCTCTCAATTTTTTGAAACTGATCTCATAAAAACAGTGTTCAATAGAACAACACGCAAGTTCAGGTAGCCGGCCAAAGTTGTGTTTGGCACTGTTTTCAGTTTTGACTCGATTGTTGAGCATTTAGGTTGGAATAATGGCTGACGACGGGAGAACAAAGATTGATAAGTTTGATGGACATGATTTTGGGTTTTGGAAGATGCAAATTGAGGATCTGCTGTGTCAAAAGGATTTGATGGCAGCCTTGGATGAGGAGAAACCAGAAGATATGACTGATAAAGAATGGAGGACGTTGGACAGGAAAGCAATTGCTGTTATCAGACTCTCACTAGCAAAGAACGTTGCGTTCAATATAGTGAAGGAAACTACTACTCACGGTTTGATGAAAGCCCTATCAAATATGTACGAGAAGCCGTCTGGATCAAATAAAGTATTTCTGATCAGACAGCTAGTTAACACCAGATTGAAAGAAGGCGGTTTAGTTTCCTCTCATATCAATGATTTCAATGACATTATTTCTCGCTTGTTATCTGTTGATATCAAGTTTGATGATGAAATTTTAGCCCTGTTATTGTTATCGTCTTTGCCTGAAAGTTGGTCAGGGACAGTTACTGCAGGTAGTAGTTCATGTGGTACTGCTAAGCTCACCTTTGATGGGGTCCGTGATTTGATTTTCGGGGAAGACATTAGAAGGAAAAATTCGGGTGAACCATCTAGTTCTCTGTTGAGTACTGAAGGAAGAGGTAGGGGAAAAGAAAGGGGTAGCAGCAGGGGTCGTTCAAAGTCTAGAAGAAGAAGTCAGTCAAAGCCCAGGAAGGACATCCAGTGTCGGAACTGCAAAGAACATGGTCACTTCAGAAGCCAATGCCCTAAACCATCTGGTTCTAAAGACAAAAAGGAAGTTAATCTGGCTGAAGATAATTCTAATGATGTTCTTATATGCTGTGTTGAAGATTCTACAAAGTCATGGGTCATGGATTCAGGAGCATCGTTCCATGCTACATCTAGCACGAAGTCGATGAAGAATCTACGAACAGGTAACTTTGGTAAAGTTCATTTGGCTAATGGCCATGCTCTTGATATCACAGGGATGGGGGATGTTGATTTGAAGACTCCATTCGGCACCACATGGATCTTGAAAGATGTTCGGGTCATTCCAAGTCTCAGAAAGAAGTTAATTTCTATTGGGCAGTTGGATTGTGAAGGATACGATGTCATGTTTGGTGGGGGACAATGGAAGGTCGTGAAAGGAAATCTTGTGATTGCTAGAGGTTCAAAGAGGGGCACACTATACATGGTTGAAGTTCCTGTAGATAGGGTAAATGCAGTAACCAGTGGCATGAGTCAAACTAATCTGTGGCACCAACGACTTGGTCACATGAGTGAAAAAGGTATGAAAATGCTCGTCTCCAGTGGAAAGCTTCCAGAGTTAAAGAAGGTCGAATCAGAATTTTGTGAGCCGTGTGTATTCGGGAAAAAGAAGGTGTCTTTTGTGAAGACAGAAAAGCCACCGAAAGCTCAGAAATTGGAGCTTATTCACACGGATGTTTTCGGACCTACTCCAGTTGCTTCTCTGGGAGGTGCTTATTATTATGTCACTTTCATTGACAATTCGACACGTAAGGTATGGGTTTACTTTCTTAAAAATAAATCTGAAGTTTTTGATGTTTTTAAGAAATGGAAAACTGCTGTTGAATTGGAAACTGATTTGAAGGTGAAATGCTTGAAGTCGGATAACGGAGGTGAATACATCAGCAAAGAGTTCCAGAACTACTGTGCAGAGAATGGTATTCGAATGATCTATACAGTCCCGGGCACTCCTCAACAAAATGGAGTCGCAGAACGTATGAACAGAACTTTGAATGAAAGGGCCAGAAGTATGATAATCAATTCAGGGCTTCCAAAGATGTTCTGGGCAGATGCAATTAATACTGCTGCCTACTTAATTAATCGGGGACCATCTGTTCCGTTGGGTTTCAAGCTACCAGAAGAAGAGTGGAAAGGTGAAGCTGTTAAATTTGGGCATTTGAAAGTATTCGGGTGCAGTGCCTATGATCTAGTGAAAGACGGTGACAAGCTTGATGCCAAAGCCAAGAAGTACACCTTCATTGGTTATGGTTTTAACAGTATGGGCTACAGACTTTGGGATTTTGAAAACAGAAAATTGATCAGAAGCAAGCATGCTACATTTAACGAGGCTGAGTTATACAAAGACAGAAACACAACCACTTCAGAGGTTCAGAAAGAGCAAGTTGAATTTGATGTTGATGCTCAGAAACAATCAGATCCAGAACCTGTTAATGAACCAGAGACAGAAACTGATGATGATACAGTTCCTGAGTTTGAAGATGGTGGTATGGGTGGAGATGAAGAAACAGTTGAAGCTTCTGATAGTGGGAGTTCAGATTCTGAAGATGAACAACATCCACAGACTCCAGACCAATCTCATTGGGTCAGGAGATCCATCAGAGTTTCTAAGCAGCCTAACCGGTATAGTCCTTCAGTTAATTATCTTCTTTTAACTGAGGATGGTGAACCAGAAAGTTACTCAGAAGCAGTTAAGTTGAAAGATTCGCTTCAGTGGGAGCATGCAATGCAGGATGAGATGAACTCTTTAATGAAGAATAATACATGGGTCTTAACTAAGCTTCCGCCAGATAAAAGATTTCTACAGAATAAATGGCTATACAGAGTTAAGGAAGATCACAATGGTAACAAACGATACAAAGCAAGACTGGTCGCTAAGGGGTTTCAACAGAAACACGGGGTTGATTACAGTGAGATATTTGCTCCTGTGGTCAAGATGACTACTATCAGATTTGTGCTTGGTATTGTTGCAGCAGAAAAGTTACATTTGGAGCAGCTAGATGTGAAGACTGCGTTTCTGCATGGTGATCTTGATGAAACTATCTACATGGCACAGCCAGAGGGTTTTCAGGTTAAAGGAAAAGAAAACTTGGTGTGTAAACTGCAGAAAAGTTTATATGGTTTAAAACAGGCGCCCAGACAGTGGTATTTGAAGTTTGATGGCTTTATGGGCAGGAACGGGTATAGGAGATGTGAGATGGATCACTGTTGCTATCTCAAGAAGTTTGAAAGTTCCTATATCATCCTCCTTCTTTATGTTGATGATATGCTGATAGCAGGGTCGGATATTGCAGAGATTAACAAGTTGAAGAAACAGTTGTCTGCAGAGTTTGAAATGAAAGACTTGGGTCCAGCTAAGAAGATACTTGGTATGAACATCACCAGAGATCACAAGAACGGTTCTCTAACTTTATCTCAGGAGAAGTACATTCAGAAGATATTAGAGAAGTTCAGAAAGATCAGTCTCCAAAGACAGAGAAAGACAAGGCCGAAATGGCGAAGGTTCCTTATGCATCAGCTGTGGGCAGTCTTATGTATGCAATGGTATGCACAAGGCCCGATATTGCTCACGCAGTGGGAGTTGTCAGCAGGTATATGTCTAATCTGGGGAGAGAACACTGGGAAGCAGTTAAGTGGCTGCTCAGATATTTGAAGGGTACTTCAAAGATGACACTATGTTTCAAGGGTAGAGATGCTATTCTCAAAGGTTATTCTGATGCTGACTTGGGTGGATGTAATGAGGCCTACAAGAGTACTACGGGTTACGTGTTCACTATGGGTGATACAGCAATTTGTTGGATGTCTAGGCTCCAAAAGAGCGTGGCACTTTCTACTACAGAGGCTGAGTACATGGCAACCGCTGAGGCTAGTAAAGAGCTCGTTTGGTTGAAGAATTTTCTGGGTGAGTTAGGCAGAAAACAGACTAAGTATCCATTGTACTGTGATAATGAAAGTGCTGTTAAACTAGCAAAGAATCCTTCTCATCATGGGAAGACGAAGCACATTCATATCAGATATCATTTCATCAGAGGTCTAATCAGCAGTGGTACTATCCAGTTGAACAACATCAAGGGGAACAAGAATCCAGCAGACATGTTCACTAAGTCTGTCACGCTGGATAAGCTGAAGCTTTGCAGGGCTTCAGCTGGCCTTCAGGAATAGTTGAGAAGGCGAGGGGTAACTAGGAGGAGCTAAACCAAATTCGGGTTTATTTATAAGTACAAGACAATGCAGTTGAAGACTTTGCGCATTCAGGTGGAAGCAGGTTGAAGTGTTCGACGCATTCAAGTGGTGGATTAGAGAAGATGTCTCGAAGCCCAAGTGGGAGATTGTTATGTTGTGGGCTCCGACCCATCTCGGGTGGGCCCGATATTTACTATAAGACAGAATTAGGAAAGATGTAACCCTAATTGTCTAGATTAGTATATATACATATCTCTTGTACTTGTAAAATGAACACCTCAATAAAAGAAAACCCTAGTTGCCCCAAGTGGACGTAGGTTACACGACGTAACCGAACCACTATAAATCTCGTGTCTCGTTTATTGCTTTCGATTATTGTTCTCGTGTTTGTGTTCGTGTATTCGCGTGTTTGAGCAATCTGATCCTAACAATATCCGCTTCAAGGACCGTTTTGTGTTAAGTTTGTGTTAACATTGGTGACTAAAAGTATAATTTCTGATACTTGGGAATCACATCTTATACGGGTAACCAAATTGCTATCCATGGCTGATGCATCTTATTTGTCATTCCTTTTCTACTTTATGGTTTGAGGTCTAATGCTGTCCTGATAATTTCAAGTGGTTAACAGTTTATATTGTAACAAAACCTCTTGAGGTGATGATCTCACCTTTTATTAATATTTAGTGTTGCTTGCCTCCAGCCTTGATTTATACAAAAATTATTGTATTATTATGGTTCTTATGACCATAAAAAGCTGACATGAGATTTTTGTTGTGCAGTCTGGGAATTCAAGTGGCAATGCCATGAGTACAGTCTCACCGAATTTTGGTACGCCTTCTGGAATAGCTCCACCACTGCCTCCTGGACCCCCGCCACATGGACAGACGCCCCAGTAGGGCCTATTTGCACATCTTACTGTATTTGTTCCTTTCGCTGGTTCTTTTTGTAGTTTTGCTTTGCTTTTTTTATTGGTTTGGGGGATAAGAGGATGGTTGGAGTAGCATTGTGGCCAAATGATCTCCTGTGGGTGAATTTTGAATGTTAGTTTTTACCTTGTGTTGAAAGAAAATGATAAAAGAGAATGAATTCTAGTTGTTTTTAGAATGCATCTTTGAATAGTGATCCTGTAATTTTATATGGTTGCAAGTATTGATTTAAAATCAAAGAGACGTTAAATCATTGGAACTCCTATGAACATTTTTTAGTACTTAGATCATATCGCAGTCTAGAGATGAGTATTCAGACCTCTGTTATGTTGTTCAAGGTTAAATTGCGATTCTCTTAATTAGTTTTAAATGTTTCCTATTTGAATGCTGGTCGAGAGTGGATACCTTAAAAAGTCGACTTCTGTGGTTGGAGGGTGATTCTAAACAAGCTTCGTACGCTAGATGACATGAATTTGAAGGGAATTCAGTCTGTTGATCATGCGTTAATTTCCTGCCTGTTTACAATGGCTGTATGCGAAGGAATAGGCAACTGGTTGAAGAGTAGGCTCAAAGTCTTCAATATCGAGCCTTCTTTAGTTACCAAGAGAACTAATTGTGCAACTGTGATACACCCGTAAGTGGGCTAGACTCCAAATGAACTAATAAGGCTAGACTCCAAATGAACTAATAAGGAAGAAGTAGTGCAGAAACAAAACTTGCAATGCAAAATATAAGTAAACAATATGATTGATAATATTCTTGTGCCCCGTTCTAAACAACAAAGCCATTTAAATAGGCAAAAGTGAAACGTGAATGCATGCATATAACTACTAGATCATGAGTATCAACTACCCCACTACCCAAATTATTAAATAAATATTAAAACAACACTTGAAGGGAAACGTGTAGTCTATAATGCAGGAATGCAGACATGGAGCTATTGGGTGGATCATGGGTTGTACGGTTAGGGTGGATAGTCTGTATCAATACCCACCCCTTTAAAAATGGGTCGTGTCCTCACGACCCACAGTTGGAGAATTCACACCGAGCCAGGGGGGTCGATTGGCGGTTCAAACAACAAAAACTGTGGGGTTTTGCAACGATGACCCGGCTGGAACTTGTCGTCACAGTGAAAGCAAATTCCGCAGCTTTCTTGGCTTGCATTTTAGCTTGAGTGAGGCGCTTCAAGGGAGTAGAAACAGGTTGTGACAGAGATGGGGCAGGCACACTTGGTTCCTCTGTAGGAGCTAGGAGCCCGGCGTGAAGCTTGTCTTCTATTAAACGAGCCAACCCATACGTTTGATGTAACGTCTGAGGATGAAGGATGGCGAGTTCACTTTGAATGTCCGGTTTAAGACCGGAGATGAAGTAATTCTTGAGTGTCGCAGGTGATAAACCAATAACACGGTTGGCGAGGCGTTCAAACTCAGTTTGGTACGCGGTAACGGTGGTAGTTTGCTTGAGCTTGAATAGGGCGACCTGATGGTTTTCATATGTGGACGGACCGAAACGAAGCTCCAAAGCATGCTTGAAATCCAGCCATGTCCCCAACAGATTGTTATTGGCTAGGTGCTTATACCAACTTAAGGCATCCTTTGTGAAATAGAATACGGCTAGGCTAAGGCGTTGGTTCATCGGAATGTGGTAAAAGGAAAAGTAGTTCTCAGCTTGGAAAATCCAATCGAGCGGGTTTGACCCGTCAAAAAGTGGCAGGGTGATTTTGGGCGGTTTGGGATCGGTTTGTCCAGGAGGTAGTAGGTTTGGAGGTGGTGGTTGTTGAGTGGCAGGGTGTGGGATGGCTGTTGAGGCGGTGTCTTGGGGCCGGAGGAGGTCGATGAAACGGAGGAAAGCCGCTCTGAGAGGGTGGTGATGTGGATGTAGGTAACAAGGTTAGCCGTGGTATGGGTTTGGGCATCAATTTTAGAGTTAAGGGTTTCGGTTGCTTTGAGGAGGGCTGTGAGATGAGTCGTCTGTTGGCTAGCAGCAGCCGTGGTGGCGGTGATCAATTGAGCGAGTTGATCCGAGAGAGATGGGGGAAGGTCATCGGTGGTAGAGGGATCCTTACGCGGAGGCATGGTAGAGGTGAGGATCGAGAATGAAAGCACCAAATGATACACCCGTAAGTGGGCTAGACTCCAAATGAACTAATAAGGAAGAAGTAGTGCATAAACAAAATTGCAATGCAAAATATAAGTAAACAATATGATTGATAATATTCTTGTGCCCCATTCTAAACAACAAAGCCATTTAAATAGGCAAACAGGAAACGTGAATGCATGTATATAACTACTAGATCATGGGTATTAACTACCCACTACCCTAATTATTAAATAAATATTAAAATAACACTTGAAGGGAAACGTGTAGCCTATAATGCAGGAATGAAAGACATGGAGCTATTGGGTGGATCATGGGTTGAAGGGTTAGGGTGGATAGTCCGTATCAAGATGACAAAAAGAAGAATGTATCAAGCCAATTTGGTTGCATCTATGTTGTCTATTTAGAGAGCAAGATATGAGATGATCTTAAACAAGAGAAACAATGTCTACAAAGTTGTTGATGAAATAAAGGTTAATAAGCTCATTTGGGTCAAGCTCTCTCTTCCAACGTTCAAGAAAGTTCACCGGCCACAGGCGACCTCCGCCGACCCACACCTCACCGGCGACCTCAGCCGACCAAACCCCATCGGCGACCTCAGCCGACCGAACCCCACCTACCGGCGAGCAACCCCACCGACCGGCGGACCAAACCCCACCGCCCTCATCGACCGGCGACCGCAGATCTCTCGCCCAGGTACGAAACCCACCCCAAAGACCCACCGCCCTCACCGCCGACCTACCCTCGACAACCACCCCTCCGCCAAACACCCCCCACCGCCTACCCAGTCACCACCGCCCACCCTGGAACCACCGCCAAACCCATCACCACCGCCTGCCCTCCACTGGTCGCCACATCACCGCTAGCCACCACCACCCTCACACCCCACACCCTGCCCCCTGCTCACTGCCTCACCACCGGCCATCACCACCACCTCCAACACCACCACTGAAACCTCATAGCCCGTACCAGCATCAAAATCGAGCAATTATAAAGTTGGGTGTACATTTGGTGAGATCGATCTATCTCGGGTTTACATATCTGTTTTTACTCGTCTTTTATTATATCTTTAACTATACCTTTAGTCTATATCTGTTAGTTTAGATTGTTTGGCTGGGTTAGGGGTACCGGCATTCTGATTTTAAATAGCTACTTGTTCGTGTAATTTGGGTGAGATTGTTTCGTCTCAGGTTTTATCTCTGCTTCTAGTCTGCTCTATTTATATTTTTTCGTTTGGACTGATTGGACTGATTGGCTGGGTTAGGGGTACCAGCACTCTGCTTTTAAATAGGGATTTGATTGTGCCAGTCATATTGTCTTGTGATTTGATATATTTCTGTTGCTGGTTGTAATTGTGTTCATCTGTGTTTTGTTGACCATTGCGTGTGTGACTGCTTTTGTTTATGCTTTATTAGTGTGGCATCCTCTTTTTTAAGGTGTTTCTTGTCACGCTGGGTGAGTGAGGTATAATAGATAACAGGAGACATTATGTTGTCCCGAGATCATGTACGGTGACGAGAGATGCAACTACAGGGAATAAGGGTTATAAATTACGAGTGGTATCGTGGAATGTAGGAACACTTACTAGTAAGTTACTAGAGATACTAGATGTGTTAAGGAGCCGTAAGGTTCAGATAGCGTGCCTCCAGGAGACTAGATGGCGAGGTGGGAGGGCAAAGGAGTGTAATGGGTATAAACTATGGTATTCAGGGTCAGATGGAATAAAAAATGGAGTAGGTTTTTTAGTTGCTAAAGAACTTCAGGATAATGTAGTGGAGGTTAGAAGAATCGATGATAGACTTATGTTGTTAAGGATAGTAATAGAAGACGAGGTAGTGGCTGTAGTTAGTGCGTATGCACCGCAAGTTGGATTAGGGGATACGGAAAGAAAGAAGTTCTGGGAGAGTTTAGATCACGTTATGGGAGACATACCCCGAGAAGAAAAAATATTCATAGGAGGAGATTTTAATGGGCATATCGGTAAGGACAACGATCATTTCCCGTTGGTGCATGGAGGCTTTGGGTATGGTCTGAGGAATGACGTTGGTAGGGAGCTTCTTGACTTTGCATTAGCGCATGAACTAAGCATCATAAATTCGTTTTTCAAGAAAAGAGAATCGCATCTAATTACGTTTAGCAGCGACGGGAGACACACACAGATAGATTATTTGTTGATGAGGAGAGAAGATCGTAGCTCGTGGAAGGACTGCAAGACAATACCGGGACAGACAGTAGTCACTCAACATCACATGTTGGTGGCAGATCTACGACTGAAAAGAGCAATTGTCCAACCAACTAAGAGAAGTAGACCTACGATCAGATGGGGACAACTCAAAGACAAAAAGATTACCATCTTTAGAGATAAAATCATACCAATGAACCAGAGTGGGCCACAAAAGACGCCAACCAAAAGTGGGAGGCTATGGCAACTAGAGTCATTCAAGCAGCTAAAGAAACGCTTGGGACTACAACAAATAGGACAATCGGTCATAAGGAATCCTGGTGGTGGAACGAAGATGTACAGGAGAAGATAAGAATTAAACAACAAAGTTTTAGAGAGCTTTTACGCTGTAATAATGAGGAAGAACGAGCAGAGCTAAAAGATAAATACAAAGAGGCTAAACGAGAGGCGAAAAAGTCTGTGTCAGAGGCAAAGAACACAGCATACGAGAGGATGTATAAGCGATTAGAGACGAAAGAGGGTGAACATGACATGTTTAAGATTGCCAAGGCAAGGGAACGTAGTAGACAGGACTTGAGATTGGTGAAGTTTATAAAGGCCGCGGATGGAAAGGTCTTGGTGAGGGAGAAAGACATCAAGGGGAGATGGAAAACTTACTTCGATAACCTTTTCAACATAACGAACCGTAATCAACAAACGGAGATCGATGAAACAACTCAAACGACGCAACAAAACAAGTGTTATTGTAGAAGCATCACAGTCGATGAAGTTAAGAGAGCTTTGAAGAAAATGTGAAGGGCTAAGGCGGTGGGGCCAGACAACATTCCGATTGAAGTGTGGAAGTGCCTTGGAGATGAGGGCCTACAATGGCTAACGGACTTATTCAACACTATCTTTAAGACAGGAAAGATGCCAGAGCAGTGGAGAAGCAGTGTCATAGTCCCCATATATAAGAAAAAAGTAGATGTCCAATGTTGCGCAAATTACAGGGGAATAAAGCTACTGAGTCACACGATGAAGCTATGGGAAAGAATTGTTGACACGAGAATTAGACGAGAAACTCAGATAGCGGTAAACCATTTTGGATTTATGCCAGGACGCTCTATAACAGAAGCTATACACGTCATAAGGAGGATAATGTAGAAATATAGAGAAAAGAAAAGAGACCTGCATATGGTATTCATTGACCTAGAAAAAGCCTATGAAGTGTGCCGCGGAAACTCATCTGGGAAAGTCTACGACTTATAAAGGTACCAGAGAGGTATATCAAAATAATAAAGGATATGTATGACGGGGCAAAAACGTGTGTACGAGCACCTGTCGGAGACACAGACTACTTCCCGGTGGAAGTAGGACTCCACCAAGGATCGGCATTGAGCCCATTCCTCTTCACAGTGGTGTTGGACGAGATGACCAAGTCTATACAAGAGCCAGTCCCATGGTGTATGCTGTTTGCGGATGATATTGTCTTAATATCAGAATCTAAGACGGTGCTTAACGAGAGATTAGAACAGTGGAGAGCAGCACTAGAACGCAGGTGCTTAAGGATAAGTCGCTCTAAGACAGAATACATGCATTGTAACTTTAGTGGTGAGGCCGAAGAGGACACCCAAATCAGTATCCAGGGCATGGCGGTCCCCCGGAAGTCTAGGTTCAAATACCTTGGCTCGTACGTACAGGAAGATGGAGAGATACACAGCGATGTAGCACACCGTGTACAATCAGGATGGTGCAAGTGGAGAGCAGCATGAGGGATTTTGTGTGATAAGAGGTTACCAGCAAAACTAAAGAGAAAACTATACAGAGTGGCAGTTGGTCCAGCTATGTTATACGACACAGACTGTTGGGCCATAAAGAAATCGCACGAGAGACAAATAGAGGTCGCAGAAATGCGAATGCTGAGGTGGATGTGTGGACACACAAGATTGGATCGGATAAGAAACGACGTCTTTCGCCAGAGGCTAGAGGTGGCTTGTATCACATAAAAAATAAGAGAGGGAAGATTAAGATGGTTTGGGCACGTGAAGAGGAGAACGATGGCAGCACCTGTCCGAGCAGTAGAGAACATCAGCTTAGAGGGTAGGAGGAGTATAGGTAGACCTAGGTTGACTTGGGACGAGGTTATTAGGAGGGATATGATAGACTTGCATCTTTCTGAGAACATGATCGAGGATAGAAGTAAGTGGAGGCGTAGAATTAAAATTAAGGACTTTTAGTGGGTTTTGTGGGTGGGAAGGGTATACGGTGACATATGGCCGGACCCCACACGTTAGGTGTAGTTTTCCTCATCTACCCTTTTTGGGTGTTACATGCCGTTTTTTTATGAGCGCATTATCTAATTCTTCATGTGATATCTATCTTTGTGTTGTATGCTTTGTATTATG